>JBAIAC010000032.1:34777500-35090000 GCA_037349315.1 Chelydra serpentina | reverse complement strand
TGGCACAAACATGTTAGGAATAAGTGACTACAAAACTGACTTTTCCTTTCTTTCTCTCCTCCACATTTGACATTTGTCACGTTTGTGTCTTCTCCTCTTCCAAGGATATATGTGTAATGTATTATTTATTATTCATTATGGTCTAAAGCCAGCCACCAGCACACGTTGGGCTGGGGACGATTCCTTCCTCTATTTGCAGAGCTCCCAGTATAAAAGTTTAAAAACTGGATTAGACTCTATGGAACCAACAGCATCACCACTGACAGGGGAGAGGACCCAGTGGACCCTCACAGAGGTGGATAACCTGGCCTACTCCCAAATGCCCCTTGCACTCTGCTATACAGAAGGATGCCTCCAGAACAAGTTTCTGCACCATGCAAAGGATGTGTATCTCTGAAGCCCCCCCCCCCGCCTCCTGCATCCTGCTCCCTAGCCCCAGCATTAGCATAACAGTGCTGGTTCCACTGCCAGGGGCCCTCCCCACCTACAGAAATTGGGCAGGATTATTCTATTTATGAACAGTGTATTATATTTAATGGTGATATCACTGAAGAGGAGGAGGAAGGGGCAATTAAAACCCACCCACAGAGATAGGAAAACTGGTTAAGGGAAAGAAGAGATTAAGAGTGAAACACCCATTACTGAGGTCAACATAACAAGGAACATTAAATTACAGCATATCATTGGGAAAAAGAGATAATTAGTAAAAGCTGTGCTTTTTGTTTTCTGTTATTGCCCTCATTACCACTGTGGTGTAGATGGATTAATGACCAGGGAAGAATAAGCTGAATACATTGCAGAACAACAATTCTCCAGCTTTTTCATTCTATGGACTACTTAGTTGAAGATCTATCTCATTTGGATCATTTTGTCTTCCAACTACTGGTCATTTAGTACTTGGTTCGGAAAATGTTAATTTCTGTGGCTCACCAGGAAGGGCTCCAGAGCATGAGAATGACAAAAGAGGAGGTAGTAAAGTACGTTAGATATCCTCATGATTTTGTTGTTGTTGTTTTCTTACAGTAAGGATCTGAGTCATAAAAATGTTACAGAAAAGAAACAAAGTGTAAATAAACAGTTTCACATAGTGAGATAAACAAGAGGTTTTAAATCAGAATTAGAAAGGAGTGAATATGAATGTGTAGTCCATATACATGAATGTGTTAATGAAATCAAAAGTCACATGCTGCTGCTGAAGAACCACATCATTCCTCCAACAATAAGATGTTAAATGACTCCAGGGTGTTTAACCCTAAATAACTTGCTCACCCAACTTTTTCAAAATTGTTCTGTCTTTGCATTTGAGAAACACTACAGTTCGCTCATTTGTACAGCTGTGTCTTTTTGTCCTTCCAATTCTGTCCCTTGCTATCATTAAATATCCTCAACACTTCATATTGACTCTCCATTTGACCACAACAATTTATTGTAGTTTCAAATAATTCATATTGACCATGCAGTTCTGGGTATGTATTTTCTACTACATTACCACTTAAATAATGGATTCTCCATCACTGCCAATTTTTAAATGAAGATTAGATGTTCTTCTAAAAGATTTACTTTAGTAATTATTTTGGGGAAGTTCTGTGGCCTGTGTTATACAGGAGGTCAGACTAGATGATCACAATGGTCCCTTCTGGCCTTGGAATCTATGAATAATGGAAAAGTCAGATTCCTGAAGGGTCTAACTAATCAGACAGTGCTCTCAGGGCCTGAGTCGAAGTCTATTAAAATCAATGGAAGTCTATTTACTTCAATAGGTTTGGATCAGGCCTTAAATAGTTAAGAACAACTTTAATGTCTTATGGAAATCCTTAGCTGAGACTTGATGAGTTTTCACACCACATCTATTTTCTGACTGGAGAGAATTTTCATTTTGTAGGTGGCTACAATATAACATTCCCTAGAATTATTTACATATATGAGTGAAAAGTGACAGAGCTTCTTGCCCTTTTATGAACAACCTTCTGCCTCTGTCAGAGCATAAACAAGAATCTAAAATTGAAATAGCATTGTTGGTGTGCTC
This sequence comes from Chelydra serpentina, assembly GCA_037349315.1. Taxonomy (NCBI): domain Eukaryota; kingdom Metazoa; phylum Chordata; order Testudines; family Chelydridae; genus Chelydra; species Chelydra serpentina. The sequence goes on along the minus strand of JBAIAC010000032.1, from coordinate 35,087,974 downwards.
TGTTGAAATATTTAAAACTATGTGAAATAGCATTTAGTGCACTATTTACATTTTCTAATGTTTATTTCTTTTGCTAAATCAGCTTGAAAAGATTCTATGGAGTTCTTTCAATAACAATGAATAAAAAGTTGCTCTGTAAATAAAAGTGTCCTGTCCAGCTTTTGGTAATTGCCAATGGAACTACTGTAGATGATACAGAATACAACAAACATGTAATGCAGACTTATTCACTTTTTAGTGAGAGACATAGACGCCAGCTTCCTCTGGGCCTGGGGGGTGCTCAACTCCCTGCTCTGCCCCAGGTCCTGCCCCCTTCCCCCAAACCTCCACCCCCATCCAGACTCTTTTTGCACCACCCCCACCCCTTCTCCCAAATCCCCACCTCTTCCCACCTGCCCCGCCTCTTTCTCGCCTCTTCCATGGAGCACCCATGGAGTCAGCACCTATGGTGAGAGAGAAGAACCCATTTAACCTTGCTCTGTAATTAATTTCTTTTTAGTAACAAGTAGATGTGTTCAGACACACCTCCTTTATTTATGCATTGAGAAACTCTGATGGGGCAGAGAGGAGGAAATGACATTTTCTCTCATATGAAATGCATTAAATATATTCCCTTCAACAACATATGAGTCATAGCAGGATTACTCTCCTTAGTTTATTTATAGGCCTGGTGTGGTGGCACGTGTCTGTAATCCCAGCTACTTGGGAGGCTGCAGTTGGCGGATCGCTCAGGAGTTCTAGGCTGCTGTGTGCTATGTCAATTGGGTGTCTGGTGCTGACAGTTTGGCCAGCGGGTAGTTGGAGGACTGGCTAGAACAACGCATCTGATGCTCTGTGATCAGTGCTCTCTCCAGATGGACTGATCAGTGACACTTTATTTATTATGGGAAATGTCCATGATTCACCCTCTCTCTCTCTGGAATGGAAAATGTTTTCTTCAATTTCTCCATTCATCTGAGCTGGAAACACAGAATTTTACATGTTCCTCCACTTTGGGATATTTGTTAAATAGCTACCTGTAAACTGACTGATCATTTGCACTATTTGTCTCTCTGAGAATCCTGGGCCTGATTCAACTCCTTCTTCATCCAGTAAAGTCTCTCATGGACTTCAGTGGGAGTTAGATCAGGATCCTTGTTTGGTTATGTGTTTGGGCTAAGGAAGACTCCTTTTGCTTTTATCTGTGTTAGCTTAGAATGTAGAGACAAGGTGGGTGAAGTAATATTTTTATTGGATCAACTTCTGTTCATGACAGACACAAGGTTTTTAGCTTACACAGAGCATTTCTTTAGGTCTTCAAGAATTGTGAAATAAAGTTTGAAATATTTAGGATCTGAGTCTGCAGACCGTAGTCTGGCCAAACTCTTATTTTCCAAAGGAGATTTGCAGGATCAGGCCCTGTCTGAGTTGTTTTGCTCTCTGACTTGTATGCAGTAATTAATGTTTGTGTCCTTGCCGTGGGATATTATTAATTTTAAGAGAAAACTATTTAATTATTTTAATATTCTGTTAAACAAAAGTTATTTTGAAATTTATTTTAATGGTTTTACAGATCTGTTCCTTTACATGACAAGTGCTTGTGATGTATGGGTATATACACATGTATTCATAAATATCACGATATACTACACCCACCTACTTCATATATTATATATAAACTCACAGGTATAAAACCGTATGTGAAATTCACATAGAAAATGTCCATTATTTCTTGAACTGGTATTATAGACATATTGATAAAAAGATTAATTCTATTATCTATTTCAGAGCCAAAACTAAAATAATGAAAAGGGACGTTCTTAAACAAACAAACAAAGAAACAAAGAAACAAACAAACAAAAACAAGTACATGTAGTCAGAGATCATCATATAATGGATGTTTTGCCCTTTCCTTGAGAATGCAGCACGATTATGCGACTGAATGTTAATCTAAACTTTTTTATCACTATTTTCAAATTTTCAAGTAGAGACTGTACAGTAGCTTGTTAAACAAATTTCATAGTCCTCTTTAAGGAAGCTCTTTCTGGCAGTCCATTGATACAATGTTTATTTACTAAAATTCCTGAAGCGTGGCAAGCATGAAAACATGGTATTAAACGTGGAAACTTTAATTTTCATCTCATTAAAAGGACCTGAATTGAATACTAATTATATAAAATAAAATAATGGGTGCTTGTCACAGACAAATTAAACCAACCAGATTATGCAACATTCTTAGAAATAGATCCTGTTTATTTAACATGTTAGGCATTAAACATTTATCAGCTATTAGTTTTATGGAATTGAATTAAAAAAAAAACCCTAAGCTGTACGCACACACACACACACACATATATATGTGTGTGTGTACGTACAGCTTATATATATATAAAACCAGACTGGGCCTGTTCCATGGAAGGAAGAGAGAAGGCACAATGATCCTTTCCACCCGGTACAGCCGGGCCAGAGTGAAGCACCTTCCCCCTACAGTGTCAAACAGTGAGCTCCAAGAAGTGGAATGCCTTCCCCTCAGTACAATAAACCTTGCATTCTCTATAGTAAAAACTTGTAAAAGGCATTAGCATTCTTTATAATGCTATCTTTTGGTCTCACTATGGTCTGTTGGAATTACTCAAAGTAGTGGATATTCCTCAGGGTAAACGTTAGGGACTTCTCCTGCTTTCCTTTCTCAAGCAAAGCTATCATTGACTTCAGCAGGGATTTTGCCCAAGGAAGCACTTCAAAATCATGTTCAGAATAAACTCAATTAGTGTAGAGCTTGATCCTGCAAAGTCAATAAATCCAATACCTGAGAGTTGGCTTCATCCTACACCATTAAAGTTAACGGGAGTTTACTATTGGCTTTACTGGTAGCAGGATTAGGGCCAATATTGGATGCATAGTCAAAACCGAATGCGGTTTGCTTTACTCACATGAATACCTCTGTTGATTTTAATGGGATTATTTTATGAGAGAGAAAAGTAAGAATTGGTCAGTAGCAGACTAGGAGCAATCTTTTAAAATATTTAAACCAATATAATGAGTCAGAAGTATATATTCTCACCTTTGTTTTGTGACCTCATCTGACTATAAAGTTCAACCTTGGAAATAATTTCAGGTCTTTGGGAGAACTATTGCATCAACAGGCATGTGTGCCCCTCTGGCATCTCCTTTTATGATGACTCTGCAGTTGTGGCCTTAAAACAGTGTCTTCTGCTGCACCATAAAACATTTCCTTTTTTCTTTGGGATGCAGCTTTTTCCACTGCCAATATCTTGTCAGAGTTAAATTGAAGACTAAAGGATCAAAAGCATAAACAAGTTATTACTAACAAAGATTCTCAAGTACAGAAACTTCTATTTGTTATTTTAAGGAAACTGAGCTATTTCCCCCCATTTTAAAAAAGCAGACAGGTGTCACCGACTTTTTCTTGATTAATAGTGTGGTTTTGTGTGACAAGCTTGTTCTTGTCATTTGAAAAGCAGAGTATTTAGGTTTTTAGCATACTGGTGTCTCAGAAAAGGTCTGTCTGTCAGACAAATAGCCCAACAAGTACAAGTATTTATCACATTATCTTTAAACTTCCAGGTTTGTAAAATCCCTTTCAGAAACATGTGGCATGTTTGCATGTGAGATAAAGGCATGATTTTCTCAGTCACATAAAAAAATCACTTAATAATAGTTAATGTTTTGCTCCCTTATAATTGCAAGTCTGGAAGTCTGTCTACAGCCAAACTACAGTATATTTTACTGCCTTTAGCACTGTTCAGGTTGTCTATCTTCAGACTTTATAATTTGCCCAACAGCAATGTCTACTGTGTGTGCCTCTTAAAGACAAGAATAATACAGAACAGTTACAGATTGTAATTCTTTAATGACACGAAAAAACAGTGTTGAATAGTTGATACATTTGTCACTAATTTAGGTAAACATTGGTTTCTGCATTCTTTTGTGAAGTCATTGGTATTATCTGCTCTGTCATTTTACTTATCAGTAAAGCAACTGACGATCTTGCATCAGCAATAAAATTTTAGTCTGAATTAAAGAAATCACGTGTAAACAGAAATGCATATATCTGGGTTGGATAAGTGAACGGCTGGCTATGTTTTACCATATTCCACAATGAGATGAAATATTATACATAGTAGTTCATATAGAGAGAGTGAGAGAATGTAGGCATGAATTGCCTGAGATTAGTGTTGTGGCAGAAAGGTAGAGAGGGGCACAACCATGGCCAGGGCACAGAGGAGACTAGGGCCACAGAGTCCCCTTGCACTACCTTTCTGAGGCATAATGATCCTCAGAGATACCACAGGATTTATATTTCTGCACACACTTCTGTACCCCCTCCCCACTTCTAAAATGAACAAGTGTGCCTTGGAGTGAGGTTGTGGGGGATCTGTGGGATCAGAATGATCTAAAGTATAGTGTGGTGGAGTCAGGAGGATCTGGACTTTATTAGCTACACTGCCTGCAACTTCTTGTGTCATCTTGAATGTAAGTCCTGCTCTGTGCCTCAGTGTCCTGCTCTATATACTGAAGATAACAGTCTTTATGAACTCCACAGGGAAATTTGGAGTCTCAATTCTTTGTTTGTAAAGTGGTTTGAGATCTTCAGAAGGAAGGCACTGTGGAAGACATCTTTCATATCTTAGGTTTAAGTGTAGTAGCTGTGTTAGTCTGTGTCAGCAAAATGAAAATAAGAAAGAAAAACTTGTAGCACCTTAGAGACTAACAAATTTATTTCAGCATAAGCTTTCGTGGGTTAGTACCCACTTCATCGGATGCATGGAATGAAATTATATTTCAGACAGATATTTATACAGTCAGAGAAACATGATGGTCCAGGTGTATAGACCAATCTTAAGAGGCTAATTAGTTGAGAGGAAACATGACAGCAGGGGAAGAAACTAATTAGCCTCTTAAGATTGGTCTATACACCTGGACCATCATGTTTCTCTGACTGTATAAATATCTGTCTGAAATATAATTTCATTCCATGCATCCGATGAAGTGGGTATTAACCCACGAAAGCTTATGCTGAAATAAATTTGTTAGTCTCTAAGGTGCTACAAGTTTTTCTTTCTTATTTTCATTTTTCATATCTTAGTCAGCTTTGGGGAGATCTGCACTCTTCTCTTCTGTGACACAGACAAGGCTAGTTGTAACATTGTGTTTGCCATATGATCAGAGATGTGAATATTTAAAAAAATAAAATGAGGGGTATTCTGCAGTTCTGGGGTCTTTTTAAATTAAACGATACACATTGAATGAAATATATTTAAAGAAAAAAAATGACAGAACCTTGGAATGTGCAGGGTTTTTTTTTAAATGATGCTTTAGTTTGGGAAGTGTTCTGTAATTGTGTGTATGCATTTATAGCTGTTATTTTAAAGTTCCCAGCGAAAATAAATAGATGGCAAAATATTCATTGGGGAACATGGATGTTGCTTCTGTGACAGTCAGTTGGCATGGCTAGGCATAAACAAAGAAACTGAGTTCATCTGTGCTCGCACCTGACATTGCTGCAGTGAATTGTAGCTCAATATATATGTCAATGAGCAATTGAGTAAGTTCTCAATATAAACATTAGGAAAGTTCATATTAACTCAGAAGGCAGCAAACTTTTGCACTTCTTTGATTATGTGATCAACACCTGCACCTTCACCTCCAGTTCAATTCTGGAACATGTTGAATTATTAATTCTGTAAGTTTTACAATATTTTCTGAATTATTCAATTTTTTAAAACATACTTTGTTATGCTTCAAATAATTTCTGTAATGTTTCTATAGTATTTTATCTTTCTCATGGTATCTATACCTTCCTTTTATTGTATGCAATGAATTTTAGTTTGCTAGTGCACTGGGCATTCTGGTTTTGTGACCAGACTTTTCTAACAAATTTGTTCTGCAATTGACTTTGTTGCTACATTGAAACCATGAGTTGACTTTTGTGTGACCAACACAAGGCTGTAAAATAATCACACTGCAATGATTTTTCTGGTCATATCAAATGTTTTTTATGTTTACCGAAGTTGACTTCATTGACTCATTTTAACAGAACATTTTCTCTTTTTCTATGACTTTTCTTTCTTTTGTTCTTTGACCATAACAATCCCCAATTAAATGGAAGCTCCACATAGTGCCAAAAATACTGTAGCCCAGGTTGAACTCCTTCATCCAGCCTTTCAAATTAAAAGGGGATCTCTGACGAGCCATGCCTTAATATAGATTTAACATTAAAGCCCATACCACCCCTTTCCAAAACTTCTCTGTGATATATATCCTGGCCTCACTCACGGCTGTGTGCTAGCAAGGAGGTTAAGATATATTCTTGATAATGCACCTTTGGGGGAATAGACTCCTACAATACAAAGGGTAATAATTCTGGCTCTATGAAAATCGTGGGAGTTTTGCCATTGACCCTAAGGCCACAATTTTGCAAAGACTTGTGCACATGTTTAACTCTGTAGTGTGTGATTATCCTCATTGGCTTCAGTGCAACTCCTCACATTGTAAAAAATTAAGCGGGCCTAAAGGTGGAACAAATCCACCTACCATAACAAAATAGCCATAATGGGTTATACCGCTAACATTCATAGCTCATAACATACAAACCATCAAAGCCAACAGCACGTACCGGATGCCAAAGGAGCAGCAAAACAAAACAAACAAACACTACAAAACAAAACAAAAAAACCTTGCTGTGCTCTCCAATCTTTAGTAAAAAAACCTAAACATAAAATAATATAAAAAATCCTATCCAGTCTCACTATTGGCACTCAGCCAGAAGCCAACCCATTCTAGGAAGCACCACCCTACAAACATGACTGGTCTTCATCTTGTGAGAATGGTGTAATCCATCCTGAAAAATGAAACTAAAAATAGAGCTGAGAAATGCAGAGAAGTTACTTACTGCTAGGATCAGGAGCGTGCCAGTGGAGTTATTTAATCTGAAAGGTGTGGAAGAGACCAATGGACTGACAGGAGGAGTTCAAGTCCACCACTCGGGTTTGGGAAAAGCCCTGCTAGGCCCATAAACTAACCAAAGAGCGGCCACTGAGAGTGCCAGCTCTGTTCCCCTCCTTCACAGGATCAGAGTTCAAGCAGAGATAAGCATTACTCCTTTAACTTGTTGTGATGTTCATTTGTGTCTGCTTTGAGAGGTAGGCTGTGACAGTAACACTGTTCTATTCTTAACAGTTTTATTGAACATAAGGCAACTAATGCATAGTGAAATTATCATACTTTGTTTGCATTTTAATATTTTTGCTCTTAGTCTCAATATGCTATATTTTATGTTATGTTTTTTCCCTTTAAAAGAAGTTTCTCCTTGCAAGTTTTTAATTTTTTTGTTTTATGCAATAAAAATGTCTTTGATGTTTTAAAACCGTTGTCCAGTCTTATAAAGCACAGTTCTGTTACTGTTTTCTTAAAAGTGTTCCAAATCAAAACCTTAGAAAACAGGTGTTAGAATCGGGATAATGGTAGAAAGGGAAAAGCAACTAAATATATCACATACCATGAGTTAATAATTTCATCTGCAATTACACATTTTTACAACTTGTTCAATCAGTTCTGAGTATTACGATATCTCATTTCTGCTATTTCTCCCAACTCCAGCGACACAAAAGAGCTTGGGTGCTCACAGCAAGGACTCAATGACAGGCAATTCTCAGCTGCTCCTACTCCCCAATAATTAGCCGGCTATGGCAGCTACCTCTTGTGGTTTTGCCTGTGAGAGACATTTGACACAGCAGACATCAGAGGGATTTTTCAGGAGGCTCTTGTGGCGTCCGAATGGCTCTTAATTAACCACTTAGGTATCCTCGTTCACTCTCCTGCTTGGCACTTTCCAAATGGTCGGGGTTGCTCTGTGGTTCTAAACACCGGGGAAGCATGCTATCAAAAGATCTTGTAAATGAAGGCTTGTGTAAATTATTTTTAATGATTCCCTCCTGGCACATCATTATGTTTGTAGTTACACACAGGCACTTCAGAGATGGCTCATCTTCCGTAAGGTCAGCTGCAGGACCACCATAACTAGCTGCAGTCAGTAAATGGCTTATTAATTAGCGCAGTGATTTTACATTGCTAAGAGCTCTGATGTATGGAGCTGGAATTGTAATTGTGTAGGATCGAAATAATAAGCCATCTCAGGGCTCCTTATGCAAATTGCCATATTATAAAATCATTACCTATCTAAACACTGAGTTTTAATAAGAATTACAATGATGAATTTTATGATAATTGACACTCAAATTTTAATCTCTTGGATTTTTATCATTTTGGTGGTTAAAGTGTGTTTCTAATTAAATGTTGTTTAAAATGCAAAGGATTGTTTAACAATTCTATTCAGTACTTCTAGTTCAAATCAGGTTATTCTCTTTGGTCATAGAAAATGGGCCTTCTTAGTAATAGGTAGGTGACATTATGTATTACTTGTAGAGTAAGATGTTTAATCTTTTTTTTAAAACATTATGGTTTTGATGGCAATGTATTGTCAGTCATGAGCCAGAGCTTAGTGTGTGTCTTGAGGTCTGACTTCCATAACAAAAAGTAAAAAGAACGAGAAGTACTTGTGGCACTTTAGAGACTAACAAATTTATTTGGGCATAAGCTTTCGTGGGTTAAAACCCACTTCATCAGATGCATGGAGTGGAAAATACAGTAGGAAGATATATATATAGAGAGAGAGAGAATATGAAAAGATGGGGGTTGCCATACCAATTCTAATGAGACTAATCAATTAAGGTGGGCTATTATCAGCAGAAGGGGGGGAAACTTTTGTAATGATAATCAGGATGGCCCATTTCAAACAGTTGACAAGAAGGTGTGAGTAACAGTAGGGGGGAAATAGCATGGGGAAATAGATATCAGATAGTGTAATGACCCATCCACTCCAAGTCTTTATTCAAGCCTAATTGAATGGTGTCCAGTTTGCAAATTAATTCCAGTTCAGCAGTTTCTCATTGGAGTCTGTTTTTGAACTTTTTTGTTGAAGAATTGTGTCTTATATGTCTGTAATTGAGTGTCCAGGGACGTTGAAGTGTTCTCCAACTAGTTTTTGAATGTTATAATTCTTGACGTCTCATTTATTCTTTTGTGTAGAGACTGTCCAGTTTGGCCAATGTACATGGCAGAAGGTCATTGCTGTCACATGATGGCATATATCACATTGGTAGATGTGCAGGTGAATGAGCCCCTGATGGCATGGCTGATGTGATTAGGTCCTATGATGGTGTCGAATAGATATGTGGACAGAGTTGGCAACGGGCTTTGTTGCAAGGATAGGTTATTGGGTTAGTGTTTTTGTTGTGTGGTGTGTGGTTGCTGGTGAGTATTTGCTTCATGTTGGGGGGCTGTCTGTAGGCGAGGACTGGCCGGTATCCCAAGATCTGTGAGAGTGAGGGATCATCCTTCAGGATAGGTTGTAGATCCTTGATGATGCGGTGGAGAGGTTTTAGTTGGGGGCTGAAGGTGACGGCTAGTGGTGTTCTATAACTTTCTTTGTTGGGCCTGTCCTGTAGTAGGTGACTTCTGGGTACTCTTCTGGCTCTATCAATCTGTTTCTTCACTTCAGCAGGTGGGTATTGTAGTTTTAAGAATGCTTGATAGAGATTTTGTAGGTGTTTGTCTCTGTCTGAGGGATTGGAGCAAATGCGGTTGTATCTTAGAACTTGGCTGTAGACAATGGATCGTGTGATGTATCCTGGATGGAAGCTGGAGGCATGTAGGTAAGTATATCGGTCAGTAGGTTTCTGGTATAGGGTGGTGTTTATGTGACCATTGCTTATTAGCACTGTAGTGGAAGTGGATCGCTTGTGTGGACTGGTGCAGGCTGAGGTTGATGGTGGGATGGAAATTGTTGAAATCATGGTGGAATTCCTCCAGGACTTCTTTTCCATGGGTCCCTATGAGTAGAGTAGGGGCGTTAGGGAACGAGAGCGGAGGAAGCATTGTTCTAAGTCAGCCATAAAAATGTTGGCATACTGTGAGGCCATGCGGATACCCATAGCAGTGCCGCTGACTTGAAGGTATACATTGTCCCCAAATGTGAAATAGTTGTGGGTGAGGACAAAATCACAAAGTTCAGCCACCAGGTTTGCCGTGACATTATCGGGGATACTGTCACAAAGTTCAGCCACCAGGTTTGCCATGACATTATAGGGGATACTATCTACCAGTGTTTACACAACTAACTCTTTTCCTTAAAATTTCCCACCACCACTACCACTGGTGCAGCTCCACCAATGGTAGCAACAGTGAAGGAACCAGTGTAGTTGGGCCAATGTATTTACTTGTCTCCCTGCTCAACATGTCTAGATGACACAACAATTAAAATGCTGGTGACCCCCAAAAGTCAGTCTTTGCACACCTTATTGCTGCTGTTGCAATCTGAGCTGTAATAGTGGCAGCAATAGCAGCAATTTTTTAAAATTCTAGTGTAGACAGTGCCTATGGAGCTCTTAAAACCTCAATGCACACTGCACAAGGAACACCCATGAACACTGAAAGGAATTATGCGAGAGAATCAACAGCATACACACCTATGATTCTTACCAACTTAGGTAGAATATTTTCCACATTTTCTGGAACACTTTTAATGCCAGTAAAATGCATACGAATATGATATAACATGTACCTACAATGCAAATTTTGCACATACATTAGCTTGTGATTATCTAATTGAATTGGATTACATTTCTAAATCTACATTTAAATGAATCAGTGGCAGACAATGTTTATACAGATGGGTTAGTTTCATGGTTGGGAACAAGCCAAACAGTAAAATAATGCTTTACATTCAGAACTCATCAATCTGTTAATGAAAATATAAAGCACACCTATTAATTTTTGTCACTAAATTTATATTTAATCAAGAATAATCTACACAATCTCAGATGAGAATTTTTATACAAATGACCTTTTTAAGATTCTAAAAATTGAGAGGTACACAGTCAAGTGACAGTCAATTTTCATGGATGAAAAAATAAAGGGCTAACAAGCACCCCAGCACATAATGTATACTTCTCTCTTATGCTTCTCTATTCCATAGATTGGAGGCCTTCATCACTGCCTTCCATTTTTGCCAGTCTTCTTCTGTAGTGTTGGCTTCTTCTCATGCCATTTTGATAACTTTCAATTATGCTTCTATTATGTGTTTCCATGTTATCCTATATCTACCTGGTCTACACAATTAACTTTTTTCCTTAAAATTTCCCACCATCACTACCACTGGTGCTGCTCCACCAATGGTAACAGCAGTAGAAGAACTCTTGCCATGGAGGTTCCAGTCCAATGACTTTCTTGTTATATTATTCAAGTCTTTCCTCCATGTATGTCCTAGCCATCTCTATTTTCATTCCATAATTTCCCATCCTATCAGTTTCTATGTTGTTCTCCTCCAGAGTTATTTGTGATTTTTTTTTCTGGCCATTTGATGCTGAGGATTTCTCTAAGGCAGCTGTTTATGAAAACTTGGAGTTTAGATAGTAAGATCTTACTAAGTCTTCATGTTTCAGCACCATACAATAGGACTGACTTTACAAGAGTGTTGAATATTCAAAGTTTCGTTTGGGAGGCAAGATTTCTGTTTCTCCAGATCAGCTTTAGAGTTACAAAGTCATGTAAAGTCATACAAAGTCATGTGTGGCTTTTGCTTTTCTGGCTTTAATGTTTTTGTTTGTTCCACCTATTATGGTTACAATGTTTCCAAAATCTGTGAGATATCGGACTTCTTCTGTGTCAGTACCAGAAGGTGGTGTTGGTACTTCATATTGATTCTCATGGTTTTAGTTTTCTCTGTGTTGATTTTCAGCCCTACTAATTGTGCATAGGCATGGAGATCATTTGTTTTGGCTTGCATGTCTATGGGTATGGAAGAGCAACTTGATCTTATCTACAGTCAAGGTCCTCTGTGTGAAAGTCCATTTTATGCCCTTTGATTGTTCACGGTCTTTCTTATTACCCAATCCACTGCCAATACAAGTTTGTGGATGACACAATACATTCTTGTCTGATGCCTTTTGTAACTTCAAATGGCTTAATCAGTTCACTGTTTTGTATTTTTGGCATGCCATATTTTCATAGATGCTCTGCATAATGTTCACAAATTTCTGAGGGATTCCATAGTGTTATAGCAACTTCCATAAACCTTTTCTATCTCTAGATGACTGCCATTCGATGGATAATTCTATGATGATACATAGTGTTACTATTTGATCTATACATGATTTCTATAGTCTGTGCCTTGACTGTTCTTGTCGTAACCTTGCCTTTAACACTTTCTTTATTCTGCCTAGAATATATGCTTACCTATCAGCTATTTAAATGGGGAAAACCCAAACAAACCAGTAACTCAACTTTCATGTATGAATCTTGATCACATCTCTCTATATACAAATATGTTTATATTTGTGTGTATTTATTTTACATATATGCTTGAGTACTCATCCAAGAAATGATTGTATGATTTAGCCCTATGTATCATGCACAGAGAATTTATATAATTCTGAATAGCACTGAGCTACAAAGTTTCACTGAGACTTTTTTCCTAAATTTGTCTTTAATTTTTGTTTTAAAAAGAGCCTGACACAACCTTATGTTTTGACAACTATAAAGTATTACTTAGGAAGGGGAAGAAAAAGCTTTAACACTCATTTTAAACTAAAACGCATACAACTGTTGTTACATTTTAATGACTACATTTGGCAGAAAGGAGCAAGTAAACCAAATCCAGACAACTACCAAACTGTCTTTTCAATGTTTTTGCTACTTGAGATCTGTTTTACAGGCATCCAATGATAAAGTCTCTACAATCCTTTAAACATTCCTCTGTGTTTTTTGGTATGCTGTGTGCACTAGAATGCAATCAGCATCTGCTAATTTCTGTCCATTAAATGTATTATCATAACACACAAGAATGATGTTTTATTTGTATGGCTGAAATGAGACTTATGACCCATAATCCATCATCTTCCTGTCATATTTTTATATGTTGTCTATTCAATTCCCAGGACAATTTAGAAAGCGTAAAGCAAAACTCTGTTTAAGTTATTGACCAGCTGCTGAAGTGTCCAGCTGAAGAGGTCATTGTGTTTTCTTTTTGCTGAATCTAGCAGTAGTTGTTCACTCTAAGCCAAGCATAATACAAATTGGATGTCCGCAGAAGCTTGCAGTTGAACTACCATGTCTAAACTTTCTAGCAGGCATTTTTCTGAAAGTATCATATTGCAGCAGACTGTGATTAGGAAATATAGGATGAGTTAAAATTTTATAAGATAGACATAAACATTGGATCTTATCATGTTTCAGTAAAGAAAATCACTAGATTACATGGTATAAATAGGAAAACTCTTTTGGAATTGTCTCTTTTTAAGCATAGGATTTTATTGTTTCAAATTACATTATTTCAATAGTAAAGGTGAATTAGTCTTTCCATTATAAAGCCCTGTTATCTGGGGCTTGTAACTAATCTAAAATGTCTTCTAGGCAAAAAAAGCCTTTAGCACACTACATTTCATCTGTTGGGGTGGCTAAATTTTAGTGAGTTTTCAGAAAGAGTAAGGATGGCTGATTTCAAGGTATAGTCATGAATAAATAAATAAAATATTAAGTATTTGCTTTGCCACATAGAAGTTCCGAATTAAAGCTTGTATGCAATCCTTTACTCTTTCAGTTGTACAGGACTCCCTAGCAGTGGGTGGTCTAACATAGCATATGTGCAGGAATACCTAGGCACAGCAGGTGAGTTAAGGATGGAGTTTCAGCACTGATTTTGAATTTCCCTTTAAAAAAAAAAAAATCTTCCTACTCTTATTCAGCTTAAAGTGTTCCCACATTTCCAAAGGCAAGCTTGCTTTTCGGTGGTTTTCCCGTCCAGGCCTTCCCCCAAGTTAATGATATACATGAAAGAATTCAGCTTCCTGGTATTGTGGCAGTAGTGGATCTTCTCATAGCTTTGCTTTCTATCAGACCCTACAAGGAGCATTCCTGCCTGAAAGGGTGTTGGGGAGGACATTAGAACGTTTCCACAGGAAAGGTGGAAAAAAGGAGGTAATTTACTATTTCTGTACCAGTGTATCTTGCTACAGATGCCATCCCAGAAAGGGAGAAGTGGGAGGTACATGAAATCAAAGACAAAATGCAGACAGGAGAAACTGATTACAAAAATAGAAATACATACTATAAAAGTGGTGTTAAAAATTAGCACTGAAATGTTATGACTATATATCCTCAAAAACAGAAAACAGCAATGACTTTGTTTAACAGATATTTAAGATCAATTCAGGGAAACCCACACACACTTAAAAGCATGGAACTGTCAACTAACTCTATTCCTCTATAAATAAGACGCATGCTCCTCCCACATATACAGTAGTACAATCCACATGATATATCCCTTGTCACTGCAGTGTGTAACACAAAACCTTAACTCTGATCTCAGTGAAATAAATATACATGCATGTTAACTATCTGTGCATATTTGAACTGCATGATGAGTTATTTTCCCATGTGCAACCATGAGTCGAATCTGTCTTTCTAAGTGACAGTGTGATAATAAGTGTATGATATTTGGTTCTGCCATACTCAAAACTTCAATTCCATTCCCAGTTCTGCTCAAAGAACTCTTGTATTAGCCTATCTGTAGCATAGGAGGACTGCTCAATAAGAAATTGTGTGAAGCACACAGAATTTTTTAAAACAGTCAGTAAAATGTGAGATAAAGTTGTGATTTCTTGGCTCTGAGCTCAACACACCTTTTCCTGAGCTAAAAAGCTATTTTGATAGGAAGCACCCTCTTTTTCAATTTCAGCTTTCCATCCATGAAACTTTATATACATTTTGCTGAATTTTGAAGACTGTTTTCCTTTTCAGTTATGTAGGAATTGCCAGTTTTTGGAGAGAAGGGATATAGATTTTAGAAAGAAGGGGTTAGTAGTTCAAAGAAGTGAAATTTTATGTCTGTGTATTTTGAAGATGGTGGTACTATAGATTTTGTACAAGGAGATTACAAATGTGGTGAAATGTACTATCCAACATTTCTGTGAAGTTATTTTTCACCATTTAGTTCTTTTTTTCTAGGTATTTGACAATTACCAAATACTCCCCAAAATTTACAGATTTCCTCAAAGGGAACTTTTCATGTTTGTTTTGTTTTTTAAAGCCCCTGTCCCAGTTGCAGAAAGAGTTTAGAGTTTTGTCAAAGGCAATGTCAGGCCACAACATCAACTATAGAGCCTCTAACAGTACCATGCATAGTTCAATTCGAGAAAAAAATATGCTAAAAGAATATTATTAATGTTGCAAAACCAAATACTCAGAAGTTAGTAAAGGCAAGCTTTAGTGTTGCCTATGCAATCTTAATTGTACTCACTTGTGCATACGTAGTAGAATAAAGTCTTTAGTTACATGATCACATACTATGTACTCAACAGTACCCCTGCTTAATTTAGTACCTGAGAATGGAACTCTGTGAATAAATCAGTGTTGAATAGTTAACGAGGCTGTTGCCTGTAGGACCTCTGCCTCGTTCACTACAGAATTTGTAAGGTATTAGTGAACGGGGAATTTATTTAACTGTAAATCTTTGATGTATTACAATTGAAATGTTCTGTGGCTAGCGAGATCCGAAAAAAAAAGTCAGATATGTCAAGTAAAATTTGATTTTTAAATATCAACAACTTTAAAATGGTTTGATCATATGCTCTCTGATGTTTGCAATAAATTCTCATGTGCCCGAGAAGTAATACAAAAAACACTTGTGCAAAGTTAAATAGGGCTTACCATGGAATCCTGGTTGCATCATTGCCTAGAGAGTTTCTGCTGAGTGATTCAAAATATCTGTCTACTGTATGTTTCATTCCATGCATCCGATGAAGTGGGTACTAACCCACGAAAGCTTATGCTGAAATAAATTTGTTAGTCTCTAAGGTGCTACAAGTTTTTCTTTCTTATTTTCGTTTTTCAAAATGCAGTGTAATTTTCAATTAAAAAAAAAGTTTGACCACATTTTAAAAAAACAGTAAGGTGCCATTGAGCTGTGGACCTGTTACTACTATAAATACATAAATAACACAATAATTAAAAATGAGGATTAGAGCACTTAAAAAAACAAACAAAACATTATACTGCCCATATCCTCTACCCAGGGGGGAAATTGTGAGAGAGAGAACATACCACACAAGTCAGAGGCTAGTCACCTCACTGAAAGAACTACTGGAAGCAGTAGTGCAGCCAGGTCCGGAGCGCAGGGGGAGCAGCGCTATAAAAAGGCGCCTCCCCCTGTACTCACCCGGCGGCGCTCCGGGTCTTCGGCGGCACTTCGGCGGCTCCCTCCGGGTCTTTGGTGGTACCCCGCACCAAAATGTTGCCAAAGACCCGGAGCGCCGCCGGGTGAGTGTAAGAAGCGGCGCTTAAAAAGAAGCGGCGCCTTTTTTTAGTGCTGCTAAGAAAAGGCGCTGCTTCCGCCGCTTCTGCTCAAGGGGGAGCGGCCGCTCCCCCTGCTCCCCCCCCGGCTACGCTACTGACTGGAAGGAGCTCAGTGGGTAGTACTAAAAGCTATATAGGATAACATAGGCTAGGATAGATCAGAAGAGAACCCTAATCCCTTTAGCTACATAAAACAAAAACCTTAAACTTAAACTAAGGTCAAACCACTGTTACAGTGCAGAAATATGTTCTCTTCTAGAATGAAAGCAATTTATGACCTGCAACCAGCTAACAGAAGCCAAAAGTGCTCTCTTTCCTACACACTATGCTTACAATTATAACTTCTGACCATTTATTAGTAATACATGAGAAAGTCACAAGCATTTTTTTCCCTAAACAGCATTTGTCTTTCACAAGTTTCATACCTTCTGTATGTTAGTTGCTCTTCAGTTGACAGGATTTATTCAAAGATCTTGATATTTACTGTACATGTGGATCAATGTGATGACATTATTATGCTCCCAATATTGCTCTGGAAACTACGTGTATTTTTTCCAATCCACTTTCAGGAACAATCTTAGCAATGGCCAAGTTAATTATACTATTGTCAATTTGTGTGTTTTCTTATTCAATTTAAATGTATAACAACAGTAGCGCAGCCAGGTCTGGAGAACAGGGGGAGCAGCGCTATAAAAAGGCGCCATCCCCTGTACTCACCCAGCAGCGCTCCGGGTCTTCGGCGGCACTTCGGCGGTGGGTCCTCACTCATTCTGGGTCTTCGGTGGTACCCGCCGCCGAAATGCCGCCGAAGACCCGGAGCGCCGCCGGGTGAGTGCAAGAAGCGGCACTTAAAAAGAAGCTCTGCTAAAAAAAAGCGCTGCTTCATTTTAAGGCGCCGCTTCTGCTCACAGGGGGAGCGGCTGCTCCCCCTGCTCCCCCCCGGCTACGCTACTGTATAACAAACTGCAAACAACCTTTCTGACCTGATCCCCATAAGTCTCTCAGAACACACGTCTTCCATTGCTCCCTCCAAAACATGCAGGCACACACACGCACACACACTACAACACAACCACACACAAAGTCACCTGCAACATAATTCAACATAGAAGTATTTCCCAACCACACGTCACAACCAAAACATGTGCAGGTCCCTGACACACATTGCGATCCACACATGCAGTACCCCTACAGCAGCTACAGGCCCCCCCACAACCAATATGCACAAAGTGAATGAGCAAAGGGTGAGGCTGCCCCACTCCTCCAATGAGTTTCACCAGAACTAGCAGAATCTGAGCATAAAAAATTCTAGCCCTTTTGGAGAAAAAAACAACCTTCAAAATGTGAACTATATACAAATGAATGCCTTGCCTAGCCTAGTGTGAACTAGCTCATTCATTTCAACATAGTTTTAATTCTGAAGAGAAGATTGTTAACAGTTTCACTCGTCCATACAGATGAATTGACCAACTGGATGCTGATATTATTTTCCCACTGACTTTTCCCAAATATCTTGGGTACTCTGTAGAATATAAAAATGTAGAACATACCATGAGATGGACATATTTTCCTTTATGCTCTGAGGGAATAAAGTTTATCATCTCACTTGTCTTTCTTGACGTTTCTTTGGGCGCTTTCCTTTTCCCTTCCCAGCAACCACATTCTGGTCTGTGGGCAAACGAAACCATGGAAGGTTAGGTTTCACTTCTCAGCCCTGCTGTGGTTATGTAGACTCTACTCTACTTCAGTCTGCACATGTTTGTGAAAGACAAACAGCGTTACTGTGCTGCTCTGATTATATCAAAATCTTCCCTGGAAGTGTCAACAAGCGGGGAAGTGTGCAGTGTTGTGGTAGCCCTAGTGGTCCCAGTTATTAGAGAAATAAGGTGGGGAAAAGCTTGTCTCTCTCTAATGGAATAATAAAAGATATTACCTCACCCACCTAGTCTCTCTAACAAGGGGGAAGGACAGTTACAGTGCGTATTGCAGCTCACTCACATAGGTGTCTCTGGGGATCATAAATTATGTTTCTCTAGATAATACAAAGCTTATTTGAGCTCTCAGAGAGAGTAAAAAAACTTGCTATTTCTCATGTAACTCATTATGTACCCAACATTGTAGATAAATTTACAGAGACAAAGAGGGAAATAATATTTACTTAGCGTGTTAATGTGACTGATTTGGTCCCCTTTGTTATAAATGTAGCCTGTAGTGAATGAAATATGAAGCCTTGAGCTGTAAGCAAGAAACTCAGAGTAAAACAAACAAAAACCCCCAAAGCTGTTTAAGAAATTATGCACTTGAACATGGTGTTTTATTTTTGTCCTGGGCTCACATAGTTTTTCATATTTCTCAGTTTAATATAATATATTTAATATACAAGCTCATCGAAAACTTAAATATGCTCTTTAGGAACTCACTCCAAGCTCTCCCTTCTATTTTCATCTTTTAGTCTCCATGAAGCTTGTGGGACAAAGCACTTGAAACAATCTTTAGTGGTGTGATATTGTGTATTTATATAATAAATGGTCTAGTTATTCCTATTTTATAATTTTGAGCTGATTTAAATATCTCGCTTTTTATCTCTTATGCTGCTAAGGATGGTCAAGAGAAATCGCTACATACTTTTTTAGCATTATTTCTGTCAGCTAGTTAAACTGGAACATGATTTCTTTGGTAACAGAAAGTTATTTTCTTTTCTTCTTCAGTATTTTCGTTCTGTACTTGTATTATCTTTTGTCGCTTCTTATGCACATTGATGTAAGTGTAAAAATGCAATACATCTATGTCTAATTAAAGTCATAGTACGTGTGCAAGCGATAGAACTTACACATGCAAAACTCCAAATCTACGTGTGCAGAACTGTCTGCGCACAAATGGAGGCCAGCTTGACATCCTTTTGAAAGTGACCTTATATTGTCTCGCTTGTTGGAAAAGATGTATGCACCTTTAAGAGCCAGGGAGTGACTTTCTGCTGCAGCTGCAGACCAGGTCAGCATGGGGTCGCAGACCCATTCACCCTCCCAGGTGACCAGAAGAGAGGGGAGAGTATATAGGTCCATGCTGGTGCAGGAAAAGCCCTCTTTTACCAGAACCAGGTGAAGCAGCACCCATCCTCCCACCCATGGAAATAGTGAAATACCAGGTTTTGTCAGGATCTGCTGTGGGCATTGTGCTAGACACTCCTTTCTCTGGGGGCTGGGAAGGAATGTTTCCCTCACTGCCACATTGGCCAAGGAGAAGTTGGGGTTTTTTTTGCCTTCCCCACGGCGGGTACAGGGGAGGGCTCATTTGGGCCAAACATGAAACGGGAGTTAGGCTATGATGTAGTAACTCATTATGTAAACATGGGGCAGATACTCAGTGCAGGTACTCATTAGGAAAGAGATATAGTGATCAGATAAAATGGATTGGTAAAGAATTTAAAAGGAGGTATTCTTGAAGGGAGTGGAAATGGGGAGATGAGTAGGTTGTGGGTCCTAACTGGTAAGACAGGGAGCTGACCTCTCTTCCCTTATACCGCCCCCTTAACCCTCATACAAGGGGGCCAGAATGGTGAGGTCCCAGCAGCAGGTTCATTGGGGACCAGAGCTGATTAAAGCCCCACAGGTATATATTGAAATGATTATTGAATTACCTGCACTGTGCACTTTTATCTGCTGGGCACTCCCAGACATTTAATAATAAAGTTGTGGCCTAATCAAACCACATCCAGTGTCTCCTGTCCTTCTTTCAGCATAGCAACACAATTTAGCTCTCTATGGAAAAAAGTATACACAATATTAGTGAAATACAATTGGATAACAGAGTGAGGTGGGTGTGAGGGAATGGTAAAACTATTATAATATTCAGCCACTAAGTGGCACAGTGTGTAACATACCTTATCTGAGTTGGTGAACAGCCATACCTGGCAGTGCATTAAAAAGAACAGATCTCTTGTGTCTCTCTCCATGGTGGAAATTCTGTAGCCAGTCCAAATCTGGTACAGAAGCCTGTCCTTCTAGTAACAGTCCTGCAAGTCAACCTACCATGTACAAGGAGTATGTGGTATGGTGTGAGAGTGGGATTCAAACCCAAGCCTCCAGCAGCTCCAGGTCCCAAGTACTGTGAAGTGAACAAACTCAGAATAGTCAGTGCAGATGCAAGCAGCCATGGCCTTGGTGATGTATTGTTGCAACAACAGGGATTTCAATGGAAGCCAATTGCATTTTACTCTCACACACTCACAGAAGCAGAAAAATGATCTGCAGAGATTGAAAAGGCATGTGAGAGCTTTTACAGATATCTGTGTGGATTAGAATCTTTTTACATTGATAACAGATCATAACACTTGTAACCTTCATCAGTGGAAAAGACCTGGATCAAGCACTGCTAAGATGCCAACGTCTTCTGATAAGGTTAATGTGGTTTAATCTAATTGCTAAATATGTTCCCGGGAAAAATCTTGTAGTAGCAGACTTCTGTCATGGAGCATCAAGGAATAACTAAATGCTGTGAACAGGCCAACCAATCAGTGTGCTGTGCAGGTTTCTTTTCAGGATGACTGGGTGGGATAATATATTTTATTGGACCAACTGCTGTTGCGGAGAGAGACAAGCTTTGGAGTTTACACAGAGCTCTCCTTCATGCCTGGGAAACTTACTCATTATTTCTGTATTGAAGCAGGTTCTCTCGGGGTATTTTGGTGGCATTTGACAACCATACTCAGTCGGGACTACAGACCTGGACACACGGGACTAACAGAAATCTTTCCTGAAATCCCACTTCTGGCCTTCAAACAACCTCCAGCCCATCATCAGAAGCAAGCTCCCTACAGACCTGGACACAACAACTCAAAGCAGCAACAGACCTTGCCAGAACAACAGATTCAAAACCTGCAGACATATCTCCACTGCTACCATGATAAACACACCTCACAACATTCCTTTCAAGATACATGGGTCCTACACATGCCTATCACAACATGTGGTGTACCTCATCCAGTGCACTAAATGCCCAAATAACTCGGTGTGCTGAAACCAAACAATCTCTATGCTCTTCTATTTTCACTCCATGCATATGAGGAAGTGGGTTTTTTTACCCACGAAAGCTTATGCCAAATCTGTTAGTCTTTAAGGTGCCACCGGACTCCTTGTTGTTTTATGCTCTTCAATGAACTCACATAGGAAAATGATAAAAGACAAAAACACCCTATTAACTGTGGGTAAACACTTCTCAGAAAATGGTCACTCTATATCTGACCTATCAGTCCTCATCCTCAAAGGAAACCTGCACAACACTTTCAAAAGATGAGCCTGGGAGCTTAAATTCATAACTTTGCTAGACAGTAAAAATCATGATCTTAATAAAGACACTGGATTTATGGATTATTACAACAGTGGATCTTAACAAGCCACTTACCTTGAATGGTGCCTAGAATATGTGCTAACTACTTATACAAAACTATCTGTTTGACCTTATATTTAGCTATGATGCTGGGAGTACCTTTCCCAGACCTGAAGAAGAGCTCTGTGTAGCTCAAAAACTTGTCTCCCTCACCAACAGAAGAACAACAATTGACTATTCTAAAGAGGCCATCCCATGATATTGACCCATAGCAGCAACAGAGGCATGTGCTCCACTGGGAAGGCCTGGGAGCTACCAGAGTGTCTGTACCTCTGGGCTGGGGGAGAAACCCAGGCTGGGTTTCACCCAACAACTTTTCTTCCCTTACCATATTGGCACATGGAACAGCCTCTCATTCCCATTTCCTCTGCCCCTACTGGCATGATGTAGGTCAGGAGTTCCCTCAATTGCCACATTGGGGGCAAGACAGAAAGTAAAGCCAGACTTCCCTAAACTCCTCCAGGACCCAGTGCATAGCCCCAGAAGCCCATCACTTTTCCACTCCCCTCAAAAGCATCACATAGGACAGGAACTCACCCAAACTTCTGGTGTGGGAAAGGCAAGAAAGAGAATTAAGAAGGTTCCCTCCATCACCCTCTCTGTCCCCCACACTGGAGCCAGTGCATAACCAAAGCATCCTGTTTCCCTGTTTGGGGGACACCGCATGATGCAGATGCCCCCACTTCCCAGGTGAGGAAAAGAGAGAGTCAAGCTGAACACCGCCTAGAGACAGCACACGGTGCCAGAAGCGCAATCCCCCACTTTGATGCTGTATGGAATATGGGAGACACTTTGTGATATTGTTGATACCAATATTATAAAATTGCAACGAATCTGACCAGATATGTCATGTGTCTGTGAAAATGTTATGATTTAACATGATCTTATTTATATGTTTGTATCACCTTTTTATTGTGAATTATCTGTATTTCCAAACTTGCGCTGTGTTTCTGGGTGACACCCCCAGACAGCATGACATCAGCACTAAGCCTACTTGATGGCCAATCAAGGGGCATCCGCTGTAAAATGAACCCATTGAAAGGAGCCAGGGAATACACCTTATGAGTCAGCAAGGCATGGCCAGACTTGCCTATGGACAGAACTGTAAGGCTTTTCCATGCCATGTGCTGTGAAGCTTGTGTTTGGGACACAGGAAGTACAAGCCACATGGCAAAAGGAATATAAAGGGCAGCTGCATCTTTTCCATTTTGTCTTCATTCATTCCTGCTTCTTACCTCCGGAGTGACTTTTTCTACAAACTGAAGCTCTGAAAAAGGACTGAATGACGCATCCAAGCTGCGGATGTATTCCAGAGGGACTTTCAAGCCAGCGATCTCACCAATACTGCTAAGAGCCTGATATATAGACTTTAGAGTCTCTTATGTATGTGATTGCTTTATCATAACAACTCTCTTCTTGTTCTTTCTTTTTTCTTTATAATAAACTTTTAGTTTTAAACACTAAAGAATTGGCTGGCAACGTGGTATTTTGGGCAAGACCCAAACTAATATTGAACTGGTAATGTGGCTGACCCTTTGGGGTTTGAAGAATATTTTGTATATGTGAGCAGAGTTTTTAAACAACTTACTGGACCCATGCGCTGATTAGGAGTCAGAGAACCTCATAGTGCTTGAATTTGTAACCTAGATAATGTTCTTTTAATTTAGTTTTAATTTAGTTTTTGCATATATTTATATTAGGGCTGTCAATTAATCGCAGTTAACTCATGTGATTAACTCAAAAAAAAGTAATCGCGATTATAAAAATTAATGGCAATTAATCTCAATTTTAATCGTACTGTTAAACAACAGAATACCGATTGAAATGTATTAAATATTTTGATGTTTTTCTACATTTTCATATATATTGTACTCTGTGTTGTAATTGAAATCAAAATGTATATTTTTTTTTATTACAAACAAGAAATAGTAAAAATGATAAACAAAAGAAATAGTATTTTTCAATTCACCTCATACAAGTACTGTAGTGCAATCTCTTTGTCATGAAAGTGCAACTTACAAATGTAGATTTTTTTTGTTACATAACTAGACTCAAAAACAAAACAGTGTAAAACTTCAGAGCCTATAAGTCCACACAGTCCTACTTCTTGTTCAGCCAATCGCTAAGACAAAACAAGTTTGTTTACATTCACAGGACATAATGCTGCCCTCTTCTTATTTACAATGTCACCAGAAAGTGAGAAGAGGCATTTGCATGGCATGTTTGTAGCTGGCATTGCAAGGTATTTACATGCCAGATATGCTTAATATTCATATGCCCCTTCATGCCTCGGCCACCATTCCAGAGGACATACTTCCATGCTGATGACGCTCGTTAAAAAATAATGCGTTAATTAAATTTGTGAATGAACTCCTTGGGAGAGAATTGTATGTCCTCTCCTGTGTTTTACCTGCATTCTGTCATATGTTTCATGTTATAGCAGTATCGGATGACGACCCAGCACATGTTGTTCATTTTAAGAACACTTTCACTTGCAGATTTCACAAAATGCAAAGAAGATATCAATGTGAGATTTCTAAGGATAGCTACAGCACTCAACGCAAGGTTTAAGAATCTGAAGTGCCTTCCAAATATGAGAAGGACGAGGTGTGGAGCATGCTTTCAGAATTCTGAAAAGAGCAAAACTCCAATCAGGAAACTACAGAACCCGAACCACCAGAAAAGAAAGCCAACCTTCTGCTGGCATCTGACTCAGATAATGAAAATGAACATGTGTCGGTCTGCACTGCTTCGGATTTTTATTGAGCAGAACCCGTCATCAGCATGGACGCACATCCCCAGGAAAGAATCATAGAATCATAGAACTGAAAGGCACATCAAGAGGTCATCTAGTCCAGTCCCCTGAACTCAAGGCAGGACTAAGTATTATCCAGACCATCCCTGACAGGTGTTTGTCCAACCTGCTCTTAAAAATCCCCAATGATGGAGATTCCAGAGCCTCTCTAGGCAATTTATTCCAGTGCTTAACCACGCTGACAGTTAGGAAGTTTTTCCTAATGTCCAACCTAAACCTCCCTTGCTGCAATTTAAACCCCTTGTTTGTTGTCCTATCCTCAGAGGTTAAGAAGAACAATTTTTCTCCCTCCTCGTTGTAACACTCTTATCATGTCCCCTCTCAGTCTTCTCTTCTCCAGACTAAACAAACCCATTTTTTTCAATTTTCCCTCATAGGTCATGTTTTCTAGACCTTTAATCATTTTTGTTGCTCTTCTCTGGACTTTCTCCAATTTGTCCACATCTTCCCTTAAATGTGGCACCTAGACCTGGACACAATACTCCAGTTGAGGCCTAATCAGTGTGGACTAGAGAGGAAGAATGACTTCTCATGTCTTGCTTACAATACTCCTGCTAATACATCCCAGAAGGATGTTTGCATTTTTTGCAACAGTGTGACACTGTTGACTCACATTTAGCTTGTGATCCACTATGACACCCAGATCCCTTTTTGCAGTACTCCTTCCTAGGCAGTCATTTCCCATTTTGTATGTGTGCAACTGATTGTTCCTTCCTAAGTGGAGTACTTTGCATTTGCCGTTATTGAATTTCATCCTATTTACTTCAGACCATTTCTCCAGTTTGTCCAGATCATTTTGAATTTTAATCCTATCCTCCAAAGCACTTGCAATCCCTCCCAGCTTGGTATCGTCCGCAAACTTTATAAGTGTACTCTCTATGCCATTATCTAAATTATTGATGAAGATATTGAACAGAACCGGACCCAGAACAGATCCCTGCAGGACCCCACTCATTATGCCCTTCCAGCATGACTGTGGACCACTGATAACTACTCTCTGGGAATGATTTTCCAACCAGTTATGCACCCGCCTTATAGTAGCTCAATCTTGGTTTTATTTCCCTTGTTTGTTTATGAGAAGGTCATGTGAGATGGTATCAAAAGCCTTACTAAAGTCAAGATATACCACATCGACCACTTCCCCCCTATCCACAAGGCTTGTTACCCTGTCAAATAAAGCTATTGTTTTGACACGATTTGTTCTTGACAAATCCATGCTGACTGTTATTTATTACCTTATTATCTTCTAGGTGTTTGAAAATTGATTGCTCCATTATCTTTTCGGATACAGAAGTTAAGCTGACTGGTCTGTAATTCCCTGGGTTGTCCTTATTTCCCCTTTTTATAGACAGGCACTATATTTGCCCTTTTCCAGTCTTCTGGAATGTCTCCTGTCTTCCATGACTTTTCAAAGATAATTGTGAATGGCTCAGATATCTCCTCAGTCAGCTCCTTGAGTATTCTAGGATGCATTTAATAGAATATCAGGGTTGGAAGGGCCCTTAGGAGGTCATCCAACCCCCTGCTCAAAACAGGACCAATCCCCAATTTTTGCCCCAGATCCCTAAATGGCCCCCTCAAGGATTGAGCTCACAACCCTGGGTTTAGCAAGTCAATGCTCAAACCACTTAGTTATCCCTCTCCCCTGACTTCATCAGGCCCTGGTGATTTGAAGACATCTAACTTGTCTAAGTAATTTTTGACTTGTTCTTTCCCTATTTTATGCTCTGATCCTCATTTTCACTGGCATTCACTATATTAGACATCCAATCACCACCAACCTTCTTGGTGAAAACCAAAACAAATAAGTTATTAAGAATCTGCCATTTCCAATTTTTCTGTTATTGTCTTTCTCCCCCTCCTTGAATAACGGGCCTACTCTGTCCTTGGTCTTCCTCTTGCTTCTAATGTATTTGTAGAATGTTTTCTTGTTTCCTTTTATGTCCCTAGCTAGTTTGATCTCGTTTTGTGCCTTGGCTTTTCTAATTTTGTCCCTACATACTTGTGTTATTTGTTTATATTTATCATTTGTAATTTGATCCAGTTTCCACTTTTTGTAGGACTCTTTTTTGAGTTTTAGATCATTGAAGATCTCCTGGTTAAGCCAGGGTGATCTCTTGGCGTACTTCCTATCTTTCCTATGCAGTGGGTTAGTGTGCTCTTGTGGCCTTAATAATGTCTCTTTGAAAAACTGCCAACTGTCTTCAACTGCTTTTCCCCTTAAACTTGCTACCCATGGGATTTTACCTACCAGCTCCCTGAGTTTGCTAAAGTCTGCCTTCTTGAAATCCATTGTCTTTATTGTGCTGTTCTCCCTTCTACTGTTCCTTAGAATCATGAACTCTACCATTTCATGATCACTTTCACCCAAGTGGCCTTCCACTTTCAAATTCTCAGCCAGCTCCTCCTTATTTGTCAAATTCAAATCTAGAACAGCTTCCCCCCTAGTAGTTTTCTCCTTCTTCTGAAATAAAAAGTTCTTCCCAATTCATTCCAAAAACTTGTTGGATGATCTGTGCTCTGCTGTGTTATTTTCCCAACCGATGTCCGGATAGCTGAACTCCCCAATCACCACCAAGTCCTGTGCTTCAGATGATTTTGTTAGTTGTTTAAAAAAAGCCTCACTACCTCTTCTTCCTGGTTTGGTGGTCTGTAGTAGACCCCTACCATGACATCACCCTTGTTTTTTTACCCCTTTTATCCTTACTCAGAAATTTTCAACAACTCTGTCTCTTATTTCTATATCAACTTCAGTCCAAGTGTATACATTTTTAATATATAAGGCAACACCTCCTCCCTTTTCCCCCTGCCTGTCCTTCCTGAGCAAGCTGTATCCTTCTATACCAATATTCCAGTCATGCGTATTATCCCACCAAGTCTCCGTGATGCCAACCATGTCATTGTTGTGTTTATTTACTAGCATGTCAAGATCTTCCTGCTTATTCCCCATACTTCTCACATTAGTATACAGACATCTAAGATACTGATTTGATTCCGCCCCCAGTTCTGTCTTGTCTCTCCCTTATCTCTGCTCTAATAGCCCATGCTCCCGCCCAGATTCTGACCCTTCTCCCGTGTCTCCATGTTTTTGATTTACCTCTGGGCTTTGGTCACCTGCCCCCGTCAAATCTACTTTAAATCCCTCCTCACTAGGTTAGCTATTCTGTAGCCAGATATGCTCTTCTTCTTCCTTGATAGGTGGACCCCATCTCTGCTTTAGCAGTCCTTCTTCCTGGAAAAGCATCCCATGGTCAAGGAAGCTGAAGCCCTCCTGGCAACACCATCCTCACAGCCAGGCATTCACCTCCAGGATGCATCTGTCTCTGCTGAGGCCCCTACCCTTGACTGGAAGGAATGAAGAGAACATCATGTAGTCACTTCTGATCAGCGGAGGGTCATACCTCGCAGTATCATTAGTGCCCACATGGATTAGTAGCATGGGGTAGTAATCAGAGGGCCAGATGATTCATGACAATCCCTCTGTAACGTCTCGGATACGGGCCCCTGGCAAGCAGCATTTCTCCTGGGATGCCATGTCAGGATGACAGATGGGTGCCTCCGTCCCCCACAGAAGAGAGTCTCCAACCACCACTACCCTATGTTTCCTCCTGGGAGTGGTGACTGTGATCCTCCCAGACATGGGGGTACATGGCTTCTCCTCTTCAACCTCTGGGGGTGATTCCTCATCACTAGTTGCCAGGGCAGCACCATGGTGGGTGGGTTGGGAGTAGGGGTGGAGCACTGCCTGCTGCCAGAAGTAACCAGCAGCCAGTGTCCTCCCTGTACCAGAGCCTTATCCTCCTCCCCTGGTGCCATGACAGCAGTCTTCTGTAGCTAGGTAGTGTCCTTGGAAGTCTTCATATGAATACTGTGAATGAATTCCTCATTTGAACGGATGCTCCTCAGCCTCAGAATGGTGGTTGAAGAATGAAGGGGACTACAGCACTTGTATAAGGTGAATTAAAACATACAATTTCTTTTTTGTTTTTTTACAATGCAAATACTTGTAATAAAAAATAAATATAAAGTGAGCACTGTACACTTTGTATTCTGTAATTGAAATCAATATATTTGAAAATGTAGACAATATCCAAAACTATTTAAATAAATGATATTCTATTATTGTTTAACAGTGAAATTAATCATATGATTAATTGTGATTAATTTTTTTAATTGCTTGACAGCCCTAGTCAGAATATTTTGATTAAATAAAATTAAAGCCAAAACCCAATTGTTTTTTTAAAAAAGGTTTCAGTGGGAAGATGGGAGTGAGGGTGAAAGACTCTCAGATTCTGTAGCCTGGTGGTTAGGGCCATGGGTGTTAGATGTGGGTTCAAGACTTCCTCTACCTGATTCAGAATGATGTAGTATGAAAAAAAAAAAAGATCTGGGAATTTAATGTGGGTCTCCTGCAACCCAGACCATGCACATAACTACTGTGTGAAACATAAACAAATTTAGAATCCTGAAAAGTGTAGCTGTCATTGTCCAGTCAACTCTAGTTACTACTTAGAAGAATAAGAAGTGTTCCCAACATAATCAAAGTGAACCTACGAACATAGATCTATCTATCTGGGGAAGTGCAAAATAACCATCCAGAAATTAAGATGTTTACGTAATCTATCCAAACTAGGAAGTTCTAGCTCTTATGAGCCCTCAGAAAATCACATCTCTTTCCCCATAGTAGACCATTCAAAAGCTCTCCAAATAACCCCTCCCCTTATCACTCCTAGCTTGGATTGTCTTCTTTGGTCATGATGGAGTGGAACCAGATGTCTTCTAATGTGAGGACAATACTGCCAAATCCTCCTGTGGCATATACCCTCCTGATTTTCAACCCACCGACCCCACAGGACATTTTCATATTCCCACCACCAAACTTCCTTCATGCTCCTTCCCTGCAAACGTTTTCTAGGCCCTCCTTTCCCAGAGGGCCATCCTGTCCAACCCACATTGGTCCCTTTCCCATGGCACTCCACCTTCCCCCACTCATCAGCCTATTCCCTTCAGCACTATCCCTCCTTCATCAGAATACTCTTGTCCACACAAAATTCTCCTATCTTCCACTACCTGCCCCCACCCCCAAGTAAAACTTTTCTACCCACAAATTGGAAAATGTATCACAATTGTGTAGACAAATCATCATGTAGATGTCTATAGGGTCAGCTGATTTCTGTTGGCACTCGCGGTAATTGAAAGCGTGAATTAGGCATGCATTTTATTAATGCAAGTGCACATCTAAAGTACTTGAAAACAAGCCCTTTAAGTCTTTGCTCCCTACAATATCTAGCTCAGTATCCTGTCTTCCCACAGGAAGCCAATGCTTCAAAATGAATGAACAGAACAGGACAATTATCAAGTGATCTATCCCCTGTTGTTTGGTCCCAGCACCTGCAAGTCAGAGGTTTAGAGATCCCCAGAGCATGGGGTTTCATCCCTGATCATCTTGGCTAGTAGCGTCGAGGGATCTATCCTCCATGAACTTATCTGATTCTTTTATGAACCCAATTATACATCTGGCCTTCACAACATCCC
The DNA here is from genome assembly GCA_037349315.1 of Chelydra serpentina. Classification (NCBI taxonomy): domain Eukaryota; kingdom Metazoa; phylum Chordata; order Testudines; family Chelydridae; genus Chelydra; species Chelydra serpentina. The sequence goes on along the minus strand of JBAIAC010000032.1, from coordinate 35,057,826 downwards.
CTGTGCTAGGAAATAAGAATCCCTGTGATTTGAGAAGTAGGAGTGCCTGTTCACTGTGCCTAAGGTGCAATATGGAGAGGCTTCTCGTGCATGCTGGCCTGCAGTCATACACAACCCATCCTTCATATTTAGTTTCTCTGATGCAGTGGACAGCAAAGATACCAATTACTAGTGTTGTGTTTGTAGAAAATAGGTAACTGTCAAAAATGTATCATACATAGGTCACTCATATACTCCTGGTTGGTATTTACTTTCACCCATTACTGACCTGGTATCTATTTGAACCATGGACCGAATTGGAAGATACAACACCCTTTTGGAGATGGCTTTTTATATCAAAATAGTAAGTCAAGCATTACAATTAAGCTTTATATTGCACCAAAACACTATGTACAGATGGTTAAATTTCAAGAGCAATGTTCAAACAAATAAAACTAATGGTAAAATGTTATTTGTCCAAATTCAAAATTGGCATGTCAGAATCATATGCTTTGCTGTCCATAGGGAAACATCTCAACTGTAAGAAAATTTTAAAACTGTCTGATAACTCTAACTACAATTTTCAGTGTTGAATTGTTGCCTCTGTTTTTTAACAGTACTGTGTGATGCAGCACATATATTTAGATGAGCAAGTAAAGAAGATTAGTGTTAGAGAAATGCCTTATCCTCATATTGTGTACATTCCAAAAAGATTGATTATTTTAAAAGAAATAATCTACAGCCTACAGTACAACCACCTAACTTAAAAGTGCTGCTTGGTTGGTTAAGTGGCTCAATGCATTAGTGTAATACCTTTATATTTATTTCACTGCATATAGATGACAGAAATTCCAATTCTATAAATGTTAGTTTAGGTTTGGATTAAAAGGAAAGCTCTTCAAACCCAGGACTGCATATATACACGTCAGGCCTGGCAAGCCAAAAGGAAAACAAGTTATTTATTTACTGAAGTTTAAAAGTCAGATGAACTGGTCTTTGTAGCTCTAATTAAAAGTCACAGACCACTCAGCAATTTGTCATGATCTGGATTATGCTGTGCATGCTCATGTGTATGCTCTCATGCTTTTTTTCCAGGGTTCATGAAAATGAATATCTGGGTCCTGATTTACCACTGTGTAACTCCAGTTTTTTATACCAGTGAAACTTCATTGAAATTAATGGAGTTACAACAGTGTATTGCAGGCCTGAATCAGGCCCATGGCATTATCTTCATTACTAGAAAATGTATATGATTTAAACAGAATGTGTCTCTTAAATAAGATGTAGTTTTTGTTACTGGCCAAGCCAGTGTATTTAGCTGTAGGTGTAATGAAAAACAGAATTCTGTATGTTTTAAAAAATTGTGAGCAACTAACTAATCAAAGGCACAAAGATATGTAGACTGTGGATATAGATTGTTCAAGTGGCAAGTCAATACATACGCACTTAAGGTGCATGAAAATATGGCTGCAAAATGTTTTTTCAAAAGAATTTGCCAATTTTCAAATTTATGGATTTTTTTTCAAACTTGAAGCAATTTTGTGGAAAATGTTTCACAAAACAAGAGGTCAGCGAATTTCCAGCTAACAGGATCAATCTGAAAATACCAGGAGAGGCATCCCTAGAAAAATAAGCAGAATCAAGGGAGCTCAAAATTCTTGAGTTCAAGTCTGACCTCTGCCAATGGCTAGTCTAAATAATATTTGAATTTTAAAAATGTTACATTAAAATATAAAAAATAAATTCCTTGTTACTTCTTACCAAGGACTTTGATTCTAATGAGTTATTGTTTCTCTCATTACACATAAGACTGAAACAAGTATTCCTATAAAATACAGAAGGTCTTACTCTCTACTCTTTTACGTGAGTTTTATATTTCTGTGACAGCCACACAGGAATAAATCTGAAGTAATGGAGTGGAAAATTACATCCTACATGTATGAGAGGGAGCATGAAAATTTGAAAAATTATGATAGCATCCCATATTCAGGAAATAAACAAATATTTATTCTGTTTTTCTCCATGTTGTTTTAATCTCTATATACCCATGTATAAAACACAAAGAATAGCATAACAAATGAGCTTCGTTATTAACTTTTGTGGCAAACATGTTATCTCCAGCTGTGAATTTGTCAGTTCACAAAAGTTAAGCAGTATTAGGACTAGCTACTAGTCAGATGGGAGACTGTAGTGAGTGGAATGGTCTCCCACTGAGCCAGAGCGGGAGGGACCCTGGTGGGCAGAGACAAGTTGTGCTCGCCCCTCCGACATGAGGGCAGAACAGGAAGTATAAAAGGAGGGTCCTGGAGCCTAGTTGGGCTGCAGCTGCCGAAGGAGCCAGATGCCGCCTACCTGCTGCAGAGCTGGGAGACTGCAGCAGACCCCGGGGGAACTAAGGACTGGCCAGAGCTGCTGGATCCACCCGCTGACCAAGCCATGGAGGAGTTGCTGGGACTACCATGGGCCTTCTATCCCAACGAACCGGAGGACCCCTGCAGATCCAGGTATACCCCAAGGGGAGGGGAGGAAGTGGCCCAGGGAAGCCAACCCTAGTCTGGCTGCGTTGATGCTGGAGACCGAGTCAGCATGTTGTGGCTGTAATCTCCGCTGACCCAGTGGCAGACCACTCTGCCACTGTTAGGGCCCTGGGCTGGGACGCAGTGGAGTCGGGTGGGCCTGTGTCCCCCTAACCCTGCCATTCCACCCCTAGGGTGGCAGTCCCTCTCTTTAGGCCAAGAAGCCTGCGTTCGCTGGCCGTCTGCCAGAGTTAGAAAGCCCGACCCTCTTGCTGCTCGGCCCTGAGTACAGTCCTGAGCCACTGACTGTTTATTGCCCCGCCTTGACTAAGGGTTGGGCCACTTAACTATTTGCTCTTCTGCCCTGATAGCAGGCTAGAGATCCCAACTGACTACTGCTTGGCCTGGATGGTCAGCCAGAGGCACAGGCTGTGTGCTGTCCAGGTAATTCCCTAACCATGGGTGATGCCCAGTGACATAGTGAAGTGGAGTGGCCTTCCACTGACCCAAAGGAGGGGAAAGTGGACAGCGATCCACCCTTGGGGGTTGGACTAGATGACCTCCTGAGGTCCCTTCCAACCCTGAGATTCTATGATTCTATGATCCAACCCCTGTACCAAGGGGTCCTGCACATGCCACATCTTAGCTATCCCTAGTGGGACAGATAGAGCTCAACAAGCTCCTTAAGTATCTGTCTGAGAGCCAGCAACAGGAGCAGGCATCACAATGCCAGCAACAACAACAAGTGGTGCAGTAGGTGGGGGCCCAACAACAGCAGCTACTCTGGGAGCTGGGGGCCCAATACTGGGAGCAGCAGCAACAGTGTCTCTAACAGCTTGCAGCCCTGTTGCCCAGACCCAGTGGGAAAACCCAAGGGGATGTGATGAATCCCCATGCTTCCCTACTGCCCATATCCCTTTCCAAGATGAGACCTGCTGGTGACCCTGAAGTGTTCCTTGTGACCTTCGAGCGGGTCGCAGTGGTCACCGGGTGGCCCCCGGAGCAGTGGGCCACCCTCTTGGCCCCCTACCTGATAGGGGCAGCCAAGACCGCCTATCGGGGGGCTCCCAATCGATGAGATACGAGACTACAGACTACAGATGTGTAAAGTCAGCCATTTTAGATGCCTTAGACATCATGCCAGAGACCTTCCGCCAGCGATTTCAGGCTAAGACCTACCCACCGAGGGCCCAGCCACAGGTCTTAGCCCAGGAGATAAAAGACCTCTGCTGGCAGTGGCTACATCCTGAGCGATACTCAGCCGACAAGGTTGCTGAAGAGATCACCCTAGAGCAGTTTGTCCATGTCCTCCCACCCCAGGGGACGGCTTGGGTATTCCAGCACTGACCCACCACAGTTAGTGTGGCTGTCACCTTAATGGAGGACTTCTTGAAGTCTGGTTCAATGCTCTCTGGCCTGGTGAGGTAGCCCAGGCCCAAGGCTGAATAACACTCTGGATGCTACCTGGGATGACTCCCTTTGGCGACCTGAGCACATGTGGCACAGATGTTCTGATGGCTCTGACAAGAAGTCGAGACTATAAATCCAGTTCCTCCATGGAGGGAATCCCCAGCCATCCTGACTGAAGGTGGGACCCTGTTTCTCCTGCAGTCGGTTTGGACACTTATAACACAAATGCCCCGCGATTGACTGTAGCTTTGGCCAAATCTACACCAGAGAATCTCGTGCTCACCGACAGTCCACTCCGAAGCTAACAATTGCTGTATAACTTGGGCAAAAACAGGTCACAGTCCTCACAGACTCAGGCTGTGGGCACACCCTTGTCTGCCAAGAGTTTGCCCCTGACCCCGCACAAGCGGGTGGAGAGATACAGCTCCAGTGTATACACAGGGATATAAAGTCATACCTCAGTGCCCAGACCTCTCTGACCATAAAAGGACTGACATGTGCTATAACTGTGGGGTTGGCCCCCACACTCACCTATCTGGTCATCCCAGGTAGCCATGGAGGAAGACCTCATTGCAGAAGGAGATGAGGAAACTGAGAAACCCCAAGAGGAACCCTCTGATGAACCCAAAATTCCAATGCCACCTCCAGAGCTCCTGTAGGAAGTTCCCACGACGATCCCCCTTACAGATTTTTTTCAGTGACCAGAAGGAGGACCTCACCTTGGTCCCATTGCCCATGGTGGGAGTTCCCTTTAAGTGTGTTGTGCTAGACCTGGTGGGGCCCCTCCCAAAGAGTAACGCTGAGTTCCATTATATCCTTGTTCTTATGGACTACTCCACCCACTTCCCTGAGGCCATCCCGCTATGGAACACCGCTGCCCGCGCCATTGCGGCAGAGCTGGTAAAGATCTTTGCCCAAGTTGTACTACCCTGAGAAATCCTTACAGACATAGAGACCAACACCTACCTCCAGAGTGCTCCGGCAGGTGTGCACCATATTGGGCATTAAGAAACAACAGACCTTGGTGTACCGCTCCCACACAGATGGAATCATTGAACATTTTAACAGAACCCTAAAAGACATGCTATGAAGGAAACTTTCACAAGAATTACACCAGTGGGACCAGCTGATCCCATTGCTATTGCTTGCTATTAGGAAGGTACTGCAATTGTCTAACAAATTCTCCCCCTTTGAGCTCCTGTACTACCGGCAACCCCGTGTCCTGCAGGATCTAATGGGAGAGGCCTGGGAGCACATCCCTTCAGCCACCCAGGAACTCTTGCACTATGTCCTGTAGTTGCAGGGATTCCTGGCTCGGGCAGGTGCCCTTGCGAAAGAAAATCTGTAGGTGGCCCAAGGAGCCCAGGTGTGAAGCTGCAACCAGGGGACCTGTGCCCATATGTTTGAGCCCGGGGACAGGGTGATCCTGCTTCTTCCTCAGAGGATTCAAAGCTCCTTGCCTGCTGGCCGGGCCCTTACAAAATAGTCTGCTGGGTGGGACTGGTCACATTCAACTGGACCAGAAAAAGAAGAAGCAGATCTACCACATCAACCTCTTGAAGATTTGGCATTCATGTGAGGGACTGCTGATCACCCCGTACCCTCCCAAGCTGGCCCTAGGATCCCAGGTTCCTGATATGGTTGAGACTGGGGAGCCACAATTGGGTGACAACCTGTCAGCCGAACAACAGAAACAAGCCCAGTGCCTGCTGTAGGCCTTCCGCACAATTTTCACCGCAGTCCCAGGTCAGACCATGGATGTGTGGCACACTATCCAGATGACCCAGGGGCAGGTAGTCCAGAAGACCAGCTGCCCCCTCCTGCGACAGATGCGGGAGATTGTTGAGAAGGAAGTCCAAGTGATGTTGGAATTGGGGTCGTTGGCCGATCATGGAGCAAGTGGCGCAGTTCCATCATGCTAGTCCTGAAGCCAGATGGGACTCTCCAATTCTGTATAGACTTCCGGAAGGTAAATGCAATCACTAAGTTCGACACCTATCCAATGCCCTGGATCGATGAGCTCCTTGGCTGTCTCGGAACAACCAGGTACGTTACAACACTTGACCTCACAAAAGGGTACTGACAAATCCCCTTAGATCAAGGTTCCAAGGAGAAGACAGCCATTCTGACTGGGTTATTCCACTTTACCAGGAAGCCCTTCAACCTCCATGGAGCCCCGGTCACCTTCCAGAGCCTGATGGATCACCTCCTGAGTCCCCATATGGTGTATGCGGTGGTCTACCTAGATGATGTAGTGATCTACACTCACCTTTGGGAAGATCATTTAAACCAGGTGGCCACTGTCCTTCGGACCATCCGGGACGCTGGCCTCACTGCCAACAGAAAGAAATGCCGAATCGGGTGGCAGGAGACTACATATCTGGGTTACACTCTGTGGCAAGGCCTCGTGTGCTTCCTCCTAGGGAAATTCCAAGCTCTGCAGACCTGCCCAGCACCCACTACAAAGCGACAGGTACCACAGTATCTGGGCTTAGCTGGGTATCACCGATGCTTTGTCCCCCAGTTTGCATCTATCACAGCACCCCTCACGGCTCTCTTAACCAAGGACAGCCCCCACTGGGTGTGTTGGTTGGCAGAATGTGAGGACCCATTCTGAGTCCCCAAGGAAAGACTGTATCAGGAACCCAGTCTTCACCGAGAAGTCTGAGGGAATGCCTAACATAGTGAATGCAAATGGGAAGGGGGAAGGTTTAGAAGATAAAATAAAAAAAGAACAAGTTAAAAATCACTTAGATAAGTTAGATGCCTGCAAGTCACCAGGACCTGATGAAATGCATCGTAGAATACTCAAAGAGCTAATAGAGGAGGTATCTGAGCCTCTAGCTATTATCTTTGGTAAATCATGGGAGACAGGAGAGATTCCAGAAGACTGGAAAAGGGCAAATATAGTGCCCATCTATAAAAAGGGAAATAAAAACAACCCAGGAAACTACAGACCAGTTAGTTTAGCTTCTGTGCCAGGGAAAATAATGGAGCAAGTAATTAAGAAAATCATCTGCAAACACTTGGAAGGTGGTAAGGTGATAGGGAATAACCAGCATGGATTTGTAAAGAACAAATCATGTCAAACCAATCTGATACCTTTCTTTGATAGGATAACGAGTCTTGTGGATAAGGGAGAAGCAGTGGATGTGGTATCCCTAGACTTTAGTAAGGCATTTGATACAGTCTCGCATGATATTCTTATCAATAAACTAGGGAAATACAACTTAGATGGGGCTACTATAAGGTGGGTGTGCAACTGGCTGGATAACCGTACTCAGAGAGTAGTTATTAATGGTTCCCAATCCTGCTGGAAAGGTATAACGAGTGGGGTTCCGCATGGGTCTGTTTTGGGACCGGCTCTGTTCAATATCTTCATCAACGACTTGGATATTGGCATAGAAAGTATGCTTATTAAGTTTGCAGATGATACCAAACTGGGAGGGATTGCAACTGCTTTGGAGGATAGGGTCATAATTCAAAATGACATGGACAAATTGGAGAAATGGTCAGAGGTAAACAGGATGAAGTTTAATAAGGACAAATGCAAAGTGCTCCACTTAGGTAGGAACAATCAGTTTCACACATACAGAATGGGAGGAGACTGTCTAGGAAGGAGTACGGCAGAAAGGGATCTAGTGGTTATAGTGGACCACAAGCTAAATATGAGTCAACAGTGTGATGCTGTTGCAAAAAAGGCAAACTTGACTCTGGGCTGCATTAACAGGTGTGTTGTGAGCAAGACACGAGAAGTCATTCTTCCGCTCTACTCTGCGCTGGTTAGGCCTTAACTGGAGTATTGTGTCCAGTTCTGGGCACTGCATTTCAAGAAAGATGTGGAGAAATTGGAGAGGGTCCAGAGAAGAGCAACAAGAATGATTAAGGGTCTAGAGAACATGACCTATGAAGGAAGGCTGAAGGAATTGGGTTTGTTTAGTTTGGAAAAGAGAAGACTGAGAGGGGACATGATAGCGGTCTTCAGGTATCTAAAAGGGTGTCATAAGGAGGAGGGAGAAAACTTGTTCATCTTAGCCTCTGAGGATAGAACAAGAAGCAAGGGGCTTAAACTGCAGCAAGGGAGGTTTAGGTTGGACATTAGGAAAAAGTTCCTAACTGCCAGGGTGGTTAAACACTGAAATAAATCATAGAATCATAGAATCTCAGGGTTGGAAGGGACCTCAGGAGGTCATCTAGTCCAACCCCCTGCTCAAAGCAGGACCAACCCCAACTAGATCATCCCAGCCAGGGCTTTGTCAAGCCTGACCTTAAAAACCTCTAAGGAAGGAGATTCCACCACCTCCCTAGGTAACCCATTCCAGTGCTTCACCACCCTACTAGTGAAAAGGTTTTTCCTAATATCCAACCTAAACCTCCACCTCTGCAACTTGAGACCATTACTCCTTGTTCTGTCATCTGGCACCACTGAGAACAGTCTAGATCCATCCTCTTTGGAACCCCCTTTTAGGTAGTTGAAAGCAGCTATCAAATCCCCCCTCACTCTTCTCTTCTGCAGGCTAAACAATCCCAGTTCCCTCAGCCTCTCCTCAGAAGTCATGTGCTCCAGCCCCCTAATCATTTTTGTTGCCCTCCGTTGGACTCTTTCCAATTTATCCACATCCTTCTTGTAGTGTGGGGCCCAAAACTGGACACAGTACTCCAAATGAGGCCTCACCAGTGCCGAATAGAGGGGAATAATCACGTTCCTCGATCTGCTGGAAATGCCCCTACTTATACAGTCCAAAATGCCGTTAGCCTTCTTGGCAACAAGGGCACACTGTTGACTCATATTCAGCTTTTCGTCCACTGTAACCCCTAGGTCCTTTTCTGCAGAACTGCTGCCCAGCCATTCGGTCCCTAGTCTGTAGCAGTGCATGGGATTCTTCCGTCCTAAGTGCAGGACTCTGCACTTGTCCTTGTTGAACCTCATCAGATTTCTTTTGGCCCAATCCTCTAATTTGTCTAGGTCCCTCTGTATCCTGTCCCTACTCTCCAGCGTATCAACCACTCCTCCCAGTTTACTGTCATCTGCAAACTTGCTAAGGGTGCAGTCCACACCATCCTCCAGGTCGTTGATGAAGATATTGAACAAAACCGGCCCCAGCACCGACCCTTGGGGCACTCCACTTGATACCGGCTGCCAACTAGACATGGAGCCATTGATCACTACCCGTTGAGCACGACCATCCAGCCAGTTTTCTATCCACCTTACCGTCCATTCATCCAGCCCATACTTCTTTAACTTGCTGGCAAGAACACTGTGGGAGACTGTATTAAAAGCTTTGCTAAAGTCAAGAAATAGCACATCCACTGCTTTCCCCTCATCCACAGAGCCAGTTATCTCATCATAGAAGGCAATTAGGTTAGTCAGGCATGACTTGCCCTTGGTGAATCCATGCTGACTGTTCCTGATCACTTTCCCCTCCTTTAAGTGGTTCAGAATTGATTCCTTGAGGACCTGTTCAATGATTTTTCCAGGGACTGAGGTGAGACTGACTGGCCTGTAGTTCCCCGGATCTTCCTTCTTCCCCTTTTTAAAGATGGGCACTACATTAGCTTTTTTCCAGTCATCCGGGACCTCCCCCGATTGCCATGATTTATCAAAGATAATGGCCAATGGCTCTGCAATCACATCGGCCAACTCCTTTATCACCCTCGGATACAGTGCATCCGGCCCCATGGACTTGTGTTCGTCCAGCTTTTCTAAATAGTCCTGAACTATTTCTTTCTCCACAGAGGGCTGGTCACCTCCTCCCCATACCGTGCTGCGGAGTGCAGCCACCTGGGAGCTGACCTTGTCTGTGAAGACAGAGGCAAAAAAAGCATTGAGTACACTAGCTTTCTCCACATCCTCTGTCACTAGGTTCCCTCCCTCATTCAGCAAGGGGCCCACACTTTCCTTGACTTTCTTCTTGTTGTTCACATACCTGAAGAAACCCTTCTTGTTACTGCTAACATCTCCAGCTAGCTGCAACTCCAAGTGTGATTTGGCCTTCCTAATTTCACTCCTGCATGCCTGAACAATATTTTTATACTCCTCCCTGGACATTTGTCCAATCTTCCACTTCTTGTAAGCTGCTTTTTTGTGTTTAAGACGAGCAAGGATTTCACTGTTAAGCCAAGCTGGTCGCCTGCCATATTTACTTTTCTTTCTACACATCGGGATGGTTTGTTCCTGCAACCTCAATAAGGTTTCTTTAAAATACAGCCAGTTTTCCTCGACTCCTTTTCCCCTCATGTTATTCTCCCAGGGGACCTTGCCCATCAGTTCCCTGAGGGAGTCAAAGTCTGCTTTTCTGAAGTCCAGGGTCTGTATTCTACTGCTCTACTTTCTTCCTTGTGTCAGGATCCTGAACTCAACCATCTCATGGTCACTGCCTCCCAGATTCCCATCCACTATTGCTTCCTCTACTATTTCGTCCCTGTTTGTGAACAGCAGGTCAAGAAGAGCTTTTCCCCTAGTTGGTTCCTCCAGCACTTGCACCAGGAAATTGTCCCCTACACTTTCCAAAAACTTCCTGGATTGTCTGTGGACTGCTGTATTGCTCTCCCAGCAGATATCGGGCTGATTAAAGTCACCCATGAGAACCAGGGCCTGTGATCTAGCAACATCTTTAGTTGCTGGAAGAAAGCCTCATCCACCTCATCCCCCTGGTCTGGTGGTCTGTAGCAGACTCCCACCACGACATTACCCTTGTTGCTCACAATTCTCAATTTAATCCAGAGACTCTCAGGTTTTTCTGCAGTTTCATACTGGAGCTCTGAGCAGTCATACTGCTCTCTTACATACAACGCAACTCCCCCACCTTTTCTGCCCTGCCTATCCTTCCTGAACAGTTTATATCCATCCCTGACAGTACTCCAATCGTGTGAGTTATCCCACCAAGTCTCTGTTATTCCAATTACGTCATAATTCCTTGACTGTGCCAGGACTTCCAGTTCTCCCTGCTTGTTCCCCAGGCTTCTTGCATTTGTGTATAGGCATTTAAGATAACTCACCGATCGTCCTGCTGTCCCAGTATGGGGCAGGATCCCTCCCCTCTTGCACTCACCTACTTGTGCTTCCTCCCGGTATCCCACTTCCCCCGGGGCTTTGGTCTCCTTCCCCCGGTGAACCTAGTTTAAAGCCCTCCTCACTAGGTTGGCCAGCCTGCTTCCAAAGATGCTCTTCCCTCTCTTCGTCAGGTGGAGCCCATCTCTGCCTAGCACTCCTTCTTCTTGGAACACCATCCCATGGTCAAAGAATCCAAACCCTTCTCTCCGACACCAACTGCCCAGGGAGGTTGTGGAATCTCCATCTCTGGAGATCATAGAATCATAGAATATCAGGGTTGGAAGGGACCTTAGGAGGTCATCTAGTGCAACCCCCTGCTCAAAGCAGGACCAATCCCCAATTTTTGCCCCAGATCTCCAAATGGCCCCCTCAAGGATTGAACTCACAACCCTGGGTTTAGCAGGCCAATGCTCAAGCCACTGAGCTATCCCTCCCCCATATTTAAGATATTTAAGAGTAGGTTAGATAAATGTCTATCAGGGATGGTCTAGACAGTAATTGGTCCTGCCATGAGGGCAGGGGGCTGGACTCGATGACCTCTCGAGGTCCCTTCCAGCCCTAGAATCTATGAATCTATGAATCTATGAAACCCGTGCTCTTCATCCCCAATTTCAACCAGGAGCTCCTGGTCCAAACGGATGCTTCGGAGGTGGGGCTCGGGGCAGTCCTCTCCCAGAAGATGGATGGAAAAGGGCATCCCATCCGTCTTCAACAGTCCGAAGCTCTTCCCCCGAGAATGTAACTATTCTGTTATAGAAAAGGAAGCCCTTGCTGTTAAATGGGCTATTGATGCCCTCAGATATTATCTTCTCAGATAGTATCTTTTGTACTGATCACAGACCACACATCTTTAAAATAGCTGAATACCATGAAAAATACCAATGCCAGATTCTTGAAAGGATGTCTCACCCTCCAGCAATATGCTTTCACCATTTGACACAGGGCAGGTAGGGATAATGCTTGGACTTTATGTCTCGCCTTTGAGGGAGCCAAGAGGCCGGCTCTGAAGACTTGGAACTGGACCTAAGAGGTGTGTGTGTGTGTGTGTGTGTATGTGTGTGTATGTGTGTGTGTGTGTGTGTGTGTGTTTGTGTGTAGTGAGGCGGAATGGTTTCCCACTGAGCCAGAGAGACCACTCTGTGAACCCTGGTGGGGAGAGCCAAGGTGTGCTTGTCCCTCCCACCGGAAGTCAGAGGACAGAACAGGAAGTATAAAGGATGGGTCCTGGAGCTCAGTTGCGCTGCAGCTGCCAAAGGAATCAGATGCCTCCTGACCACTCCAGAGCTGGGAGACTGCAGCAGACCCCTATGGAGTTAAGGACTGGCCTAATTTCTGGAGCCACCTGCTCATCAAGCCACGGAGGAGTTGCTGGGACTACCACGGGCCTTCTATACCGTCGAACCAGAGGATCCCCTTTGGATCCAGGTACACCCTGAGGGGAGGGGAGAAAATGGGCCAGGGGCAGCCAACCCTAGTCTGGCTGCTTTGCTGCTGGAGACCAGGTCAGCATGTTGCAGCTGGAGACCAGGTCAGCATGTTGCAGCTGACTTTCCCACTGACCCAGTGGCAGACCACTCTGCCACTGTTAGGGCCCTAGGCTGGGATGCAGTGGAGTCGGGGGGGCCTGTGTCTCCCTACCATCTGCCATCCCAAATCTGGGGTGGCAGTTGTCCCTCTTTAGGCCAAGGATCCTGCATTCACTGGCCATCTGCCGGAGTTAGGAAGCCCGACCCTCTTGTTCCTTGGCCCTGAGTACAGGCCCAAGCCACTGGCCCTTTGAGGCCCTGCCTGGACTAAGGGCTTAGCCGAATAACTTTTTTTTGGCTGCTTGGCCCTGAGTACAGGCCCAAGCCACTGACTGTTTACTGCCCCACCCTGATTCTGCCCCATAATTATTTGCTCCTCTGCCCTGATTGCAGGCTAGAGACCCCAACTGACTACTGCTCAGCCCAGATGGTCAGCCAGAGGCACAGGCTGTGTGTTGCACAGCTAATTCCCTGTGTGTGATGCCCAGCGACCTAGTGATGCGGAGTGGCCTCCCACTGACCCAGAGGGGGAAGGACCACTGCTAACTCACTGCAGAGACCAACAAGAGAAACCAAGGGTTTGTGTACACTAGAGGTTTTTTTCTCTTTAACTTGAGTAGCTAACTCATTGCCAATTAATTTGAGGTAGGAAACACATTAATATATGTTAGTCTGGACATTCGAGGGCTCAACCTAGGGTAAATCACAAACATTAATTGTGCCTTGGAACATGTTTGTGCAGTGTTCTGACTAGCACGTACAAACATAGTTAACTTGAGTTAATTGGCAATCACTAAAACTGAGTTTAAAAAAACCTCTAGTGAAGTGCTACAGAAAGTGGTCCTGGGCTTGTGGACAGTTTTCCCTTTGAATTGGTGCCGTATTAATGTATGGGGCTGATGCTAGAATGCACTGTGCTGTTCGAGTTGCTCAGAAGCAAGCTAGCTTCACTGAAATCAGTTAAGTTAGGGCCAGATTTTAAAGGCACCTAAAGATTCAGGTATGTGCCTAGTGGGATTTTCAGTTGCACCTAGGTACTTAACGCTCATTGAGTTCAATGGGAGTTAGGCACACAGGTGTCTTTGAACAAGGATGGTGGAGGTACATCTTGACTGGGAGGAGGTAGAGGGATAGGAGGTGGAGCAATCACCCTGGCTTCAGGCTAATCCCAGGTGCAGCAGCAACAACTCCAGCTCCTCTGGGTTTCATACTGGATTCCACTCCCCTGCAAGTGCACATAGTTACTGCCTCCCCATTGGTAGAGATGTGCCATGTCCCTGCCCACTACAGGGGTGTCACCTACATTGCAGACCAGTGCCTGAAGCACCAGGCAAAAGAGTAAGAGTCAAAAATGCTATGTCAAAATTTTCAGAGATTCAACCTGGATAAATAATATTTAGTATTTGTACAGTCTTTTCATAGGTAACGTGCTTTCTAAACATGAGTAATCATTGTAACACTCTCAATAGATACGTTAGTATTATTTCCTCATTTTTCAGCTTGGAAAATTAATGTATCAAGATTAAGGTCTACTACAAAGGACAGTTTCTCTTATGTGTACACATACTTGTGCACTCCCTTCTCCCTGTGCAAACACCTGCATGCTGGAAAAATTCTAAAATCTGCACATCCGCCTTAAATAGTCTAACATTTGTACATGTGGAGAGGTTATCTACACTCATTAAACTCATGCATGTGTGAACTCAAGTGTGCAACCATTTAAAATATGTGCATACGTGTGAGATATTTAGCACATTTTAATAAGGGTACTGTAATTACAGTGTAATTACATTGCAATTACAATCTAATGATGATATGGTTTTGCTATTCAAAATATAATTACCACTAATTCATATATAACTATTGCCCTTTTTGTTTTCTTCTTAATATATGTACTATTAGAATCATGATATATTAACAACATTTGTATTTACACTATTAAGTCACATGAATTAGTGATAATTACAGGTAAACCAAAAAGCATACATGTCACAGTTCAGACCAACTGTACCTGGGTTCTCCCTCAGGGGTTTGCCAAGACCACCTACTTTAGGCTTCCACCTCCTCAGTTGTCACATTTTTGGGCCGAGACCAGAATATTTCTCCCTCCTGACTAGGGATTTTTCCAAGTTCCACAGTTCCCTGCCTACACTGTGTTATTTCTAGCAAGCCAGATTGCCTAAACAGGCCAGCATCTGTGCTTTGCTTTCTCTTGAAAGGCTAGGAACAGCTGTAATTACCAGCAGTTACAAGTTCAGCCCTTTATAAGCAAGAATGTTTACTCTTAAGGTAAAAGCTTTACAGAGGAAAAATTAAAAACAAGAAAAGAATGTACAGGTATGCTAATAATGTTAACAGAGTTCATCCCAACCCGAAAAAGGGCTCTGGCAAGAGTCAGTCCTCCAAAGCTCACAAAGGGGGGTTTCTGTGGTTACATGTTCACAACAGCTTTAGCTCAGAACCACACAACCATGAATAGGTTAGTCTTTCCTTTATACAGCTTGGGCCTTTGACCTTCAGACTCCAGGATCAAATAATCTGCAGATAAAGATCCTTTCCTCTGGGCATATCTTAAAAAGGCTGGGTTTTGCATAACTAGCAGTGGGGAATTTGTATTCACCTCGCCCTAGAGATTCCCCAAGCAAACCACTTGACACTATCTATCCCAAAAGTCCATTCTTATCTGAAACATGGTTCAGTACAGGTCTATGAAGTTCATAAGACTTCCCAGGGTTCATATAACTTTGCTTCCTGCCCTCCGAGAGATTATAGACAATACCAGCCCACGATAATATATAACCTTTTCATTTAGTACAATGGACTCCAAAGATACTTAAACTTAATTGAATGTGGTTTTTTCAAAGATATTGCAGGAAATTGCCATATCTGTACTGCAACTGCAATTTCATTGCACTGTACTTACAGCACCCTTATCACAAAGTGTGAGAAACATATTTATTGTACACACAGGTATTAGTACCCACAGAGCATAAATGCCCATATACGTAGGCACATTTTATGGCCTCTATGTGACTTACTTCTACTACTTCAAAATGTTTTTCATTTCAAAGTACTGTAAAAAAGATTAAGTAATTGATAACGGTGTTTTCAGTCCCTGCTGAAACCCTGCTGAAGAGAGCACAAATATAAAAAATTGCAATTAAAAAAATTAACAACTTTTATACATTGTCAAAAAAGATTCTGGGTGGCCCAACTTTTGATTTCTGCTTCCAGCTCTAAAATCAGTAAAGCCATCTAAGGAATCTAAGGAAGCAAGAAGACAGCCATCTGAGGTCTAAACAGCATTTAAGTTGGACTTCATACTACAGCAAATGGGCAGTTTTATGATGTTATAGATATTTCACTGCATGCATTTGCAGTGACCAGTACATCATATTTCCAGGGCTACAGTGGAATGCTTGAGCCTGGGTTGGGTGATTAGCAAAGAAGTGGGAAGAGGAAATTAATGAAGAGTTACATGGCATTTAAAAAATGAGTTTGCTCTAATCTTTTGTAACCTTTGCTCTTCATGTAAGAAGTGTCCTCAGAGGAATATTCCCCAGTTCAACAGAAAAAAATGATTCTTCAGTGTAACATTTCTCATTTTTTACTAATATCTGGGTTATGATGATTCATTTGGAATGTAATGCTGTGATATTTTATTTCAACATTATATGACATCATTAAAGACATCTTATATTGTTTTTGCCTATGGTTAAAAATTATGTCTGCTTAATCAATTCCATTATGCATTCAACCATCCATGACACATCAAAGGCTAATAAGATTTTTTTAAAACTTTGCTTGCTTAAAATGATTTCCCTCCAGATCAAGATGCAGAGCACAAAATATTAATCAGTTTAAATAAATATCAAGACTACCCAAATAATATGAATAATTGGCACAGTGCAGTGCCTACTGCCCAGTTCCCAACAGCTGGTCACACTGGCACATGGCACCATCTCAACAGTCTTTGAGATAATGACTTTGGCATCTGCTGATGAGCGTTTGCTACTGCCCACAGAATTTACAACTCACAAGTGGGAAACAGAGGCTCCAACAGAACTTTTTTATGCAAGGTCTTTGAAATTTATTAATGTAATGCAAACACAAGCCTTCCAACCCATTAAATTGTTGATGTTATGCGAATCCACTCTGGAATTGCAGATCCTCATTAACATTATTTGCATGTTAATCTGCATCTTTTTAATTAGTGATATTATTTATGCACATAATTTTCGCCTACTGGTGCCAAGGCTGAAGCGCATTAATTAATCTACTGAGATGCCAAACTGTTTATTTTCTCCCGTACTTTTATTTGTTTACATGGTGTTTTGGATTCAGGGAAAATAAAAAAGAGCCTGAAGAATAAAAGCAGAAAGACAAGATTAACTAAAAGCTCTTTTTGTTTTCATAATTTAAATTGTAATATTAGCCAAATGTTGTGTTTCTTCCCTCAGAGATCGGTTATTCAGTTACATTACCTTGATGTATTATTAAAATTTATAATGGACTCTAGAGGCTTCTTTTAGTTCTCTCCTTCATTTACAGAATATACTCAATGTTATTTTAATCTTCCTACAACGCTTCCATGCATAGGCAATGATCAGTTCTCCCTTGTGAATCTCCAGTGCTGCTCCACTTTGCACAACTGATAAACATTTAAATAAGCCTTTTCAAAAAAGAATAGCATACTAAAATTATTAACCCATTAATGGAGTTAGGAACTGCTTGGCAATTCATCTTTTTTTCAAACTAGGTCAATTGCAATATTTATTTGATCAACAATGTTGAATTGGTCTTATCTCCAAAACGTTAGTTAAAAAGCAGCATACAGTGCACATACAGATTTTGAAAAATAAATTAACTTCTGCACTCATTTATTATTACATTTCTTACATACTCATATACCATGCTTGCATCTCTCTCTCTCTCTCACGCATACACACCTTTTCTATGTCTGAGAACAGCCTTGCATTATAGCCTGTTATCCTGGATCCTTCCAGGAAGAGACATGAGTGGGAGTCTTTCCTTCCCACTGATATGAAGTTCCTGTTTCTAAACCTGTCAAGACTGAAGGATGATAGACTTTTAAACTATTTTGTTTTTATCCATAGAAAAGCTATTATTGGAATGGGACTGAATCTTGCCCATCATGAGTCTTAGGTCAGTGTGATATTGGAAGTAAATTCCACATTTAAAGGGAGAACGAAAAAACTCTTCTGTGATAGGTTGATTTTTAAAGTGGTGGCTGTTTGACATTTCTTAGTGGTTTGGAATGTTAGAATAAATTCCTGGGGAGATAGATTAGTGGGTATAAGACAAGTGAGGAACTCAGGGTTTGTGTGTGTGTGTATATGCAGACATAAACATGCACAGACACATATATAAAATCTCTACACACACATACATTGTAGATAATACCATGCAATATTTTATGCATCCTTAGGTGCATATGTGTAATGTCTCTCATTTTTTTATTTTCCTTTATTTTATACCTACTCTATTTTCAGTGTCATGATATCCAGTATATCTTTATGGACTTAGAACCAGTTTCCCTAGGCAGGCCCAGCTGGATGTCACCTTTGTGGCTAACTGATCATGGAGCTGGTAAGGGAATGATTAACCCCCCCAGCAGAATTTAGATCACTTGTATGGATGGTCCAGATTACACCCAGCTGCATGAGGCCACAAGGAATTCAGGATAGGATAACAGAGAGCTGGTTATGCTGGCTTTACAGCACCCAAAATGAATCCCCCAGGTAGCCAGTTAAACCAGATTTCCAGTTGCTTTGCACTGCTGGAAGGGCACAAAATATCTGGGTCATAGAGGAAAAGTGGCATCTTAGACATTTTGATTATTTTGGCATTTTCTTTAAATTTATGTATTATAATAATTTAGTCATGTAATATACAAATTTAGTCAACAAACAACACAGAATTCCTTAGGTTAATTTAGGTATGAGGCAGTTAACTAGATCAGTAACTTATCTGCATAGCATAGCCTTTTTTGGATGTAATTCAGGAAATGAGGAAGGTGACTGAGAAGATAACTTAACTGCAAATTCAGTAGGTTATGTATGCCAGCAATCTTCAGTATTATTTCATACTATTTCACTTTAGAGTAAGTTTTGAAAAAATGTCAACAATTTAAATGGACTGTCCAATACAAAGTACTGCAAAATGCTATATGTTGCATTTAAGGTAATAGAAAAAATTATGTTATTATGTTGCATAATTTGAGAAACAGCATGTGATCATGTAATTAGAGAATATATTGTAATTAATTGACCCAGTGGGGCAGAGTTAAGCTTGTACATGCAACCATGAGTGTCATTTGCTGACTTTTGAGAGTTTACCAGTACAACGGTAATGTTCTCTTAAAATACTTTTTAAAAAATGAAATTATAGAATATATTAATATATCAAAGTATAAGTATATATAAGTAATGTATACAGTGAGATAAAGAATACCTGATGGTATTGTGGTGTGATATAACATTTTTTATTAGTTTTATGTTAGGATGCCATATTAATCATGAGTGGTGAAGTCACAAGTGAGTTATGCAAATCACTCCAAATAAATATCAATAAAACCATTATTAAAAAAAAAAAGCCGCCCCAGCATGAATTTTGTATGTTACATTTGACATAAGGTGCAGAAGAAATATTTGTTACCAACATTTTAGAAAAATTTTCAATATGTTATTGGGAGATTGGTTTTTTTGTTTGTTTTTTTTGTATCATTCCACTTTCAAATCCATGCTAAGAACAGCCATACTGAGTCAAATCAGTGATCCATCTAGCCCAGTATCTTGTCTTCCGATAGTGGCCAATGCCAGGTGCTTCGGAGAAATGAACAGAATAGGGCAATTATCGAGTGATCCATCCCCTGTCGTCAGCTCCCACCTTCTGGTAGTCAGAGGGCTAGGGACACCCAGAGCAGGGATCTGGCTAATCTTGGCTAATAGCCATTGATGGCAATAGACTCCATGAACTTATGTGATTCCTTTTTGAACCCAGTTATACTTTTGGCCTACACAACATCCCCTGGCAACAAGTTCCACAGGTTGACTGTGCATTATGTTTGTTTTAAACCTCATGTGACTGTTCCTTTTAATTTCCATTTAAATAGCTTCCTCATTTTTGTGTAGTTCCCCTTTCTGAAGTTAAATGTTTCTGTGGTGGGCTTCTTTGGTATTTACCCCTTTCCCCACTACCAAAAGATGTTAAATGTAATAATACATTGGTTCAGCTATATTCACCTCTTGAACCAAATCCTGTGCTCCATTTAGGACTAAATGAAGAATTGGCTCTTCCCTTGTGGGTTCCAGGATTAGCTGCTCCAAGAAGCAGTCATTTATGATGTCTAGAAATTATATCTCTGCAGCCCATCCTGAGGTGACATGTACCCAGTCAATATGGGGATAGTTGAAATCCCCCATTATTATTGACTTTTCTATTTTTATAACCTCCATAATCTCCAAGAGCATTTCACAGTCACCATCGCCATCCTGGTCAGGTGATTGGTAGTATATTGCTACTGCTATACTCTTATTATTCAAGCATTGAATTTCTATCCAGAGTGATTCTATGGTACAGTTTGAGTCATTTAAGATTTTTACTATATTTCTCTCTATGCTTTCTTTCACATATATTGCCACTCTCCAATCAACATGACCTACTCAGTCATTCCTATATATTTTGTACCCTGGTATTACCATGTCCCATTGGTTGTCATTGTTCCACCAAGTTTCTGTGATGCTGTCAAAGTTTATTCCCCACTCTGGCACTTAGAGTGTAGAAGGTGGGGGCCCGCAAGGATTTTAAAAATTAATACTTACACTACGGGCTTGTATTAAACTCCCAAGGTTACAGCTTTTCTCTGACCTTGGCTTAATAAACGCTGCCACCACCCAAGTGGAAAAACTGCCTCTTGCAAATCCTGGAAAAACTCACTTGGGAGATTTTCCCTGAGGCCCCTCAGCTTTTCCACCCCTCCCTCTCGGAAGCCGAGAAAGAAAACAATCAAAAGGGAAACCCAGCTGTTGCCACCGGCTAATTGAAAAACATATGCACAGACCTTTTAGGACACAAAACCAATCAGGTTCTTAAAAAAGGTAATTTTTTTTTAAACAAAAAGAAAGAAAATACATCTGGAACTTAAGATTTTGCTACATTTTAAAAGAGCAATTCCAAAAATTAAGCACCCAAAATAGCTTTTTGGGGGGTTCAGCTTAAAGGCTACAAGCAAACAAAAGCATCTGCCGTTAACACAGAGGAGTCCACGAGTCTTACAGAAAATAAAAGAAATAAACCTAATTGTGTGTTCCCTGTCCCAGTGAATCCTTCTAGGTATGTATGATGATTTTTCATACCTGGTCCAAACTTTACACAGCAGTCCAGCGGCCCCCATCTCTTCAGCCCAGAGAGAACAACAGAGAGGCAAAGGGAAAGCTTTTTTTCCCCAATTGTAAAAAGTTCTAGCCTTCCCATTGGCTCTTTTGGTCAGGTGCCCACTCCCTTTTCTTTACTTGGGGGACTTTTTAACCCTTTACAGACAAAGCAAGTAGAGAACAGCCACCAAGAGCGTTATAGCTAACTGGCTGGCTCCGTATTCATAAAAGGGAGCTTTCATTTATCACAGATGCCAATTATATCAATATCCTCACTTAATACCAGGCACACAAGTTCACCCATTTTAGATTTGAAACTTCCAGCATTTGTATACAAGCACTTTTAAAATGTGTCACTTTTTAGCTGTCTGCCATTATGGGATATAATTGAATGGGACTCTGTCATTCGTCTTTTTCTCTTTAGTTACTACCTGTACTTTATTGTTCACCATTCCAACAGCATATCTCAAACTATTTTACAAATATTAATCAATTAAGCCTCCCAATACCACTGTGAAGTAATAAGTAGTATTTATCATCATTTCAGATAAGGAAACTGTGGAAGAGAGAGAGTATGAGGGTGTGAGGGTATGGAAGAGAAAGGGTATGCATCCTTCAGTGCCTAAATACCTTTAAAAATCTGGCCCTAAGTCAATTTACCCAAGGTCATACATGCATTCTGTGATAGAACCAGAAATACAATTCCAATCTGTTGACTCATAGTCCTGTGTTTTAACAAAGATTTCTCTTCCATTTGTCATTAGGTATGGCTTTAAAAGGAGGTTGAAATTAGTATAAAATGTGTCCATTCATCATTATTTGAATTAAGAAAAATGAACTGGATTCTTATTCTTTTTCAAATAAAAGTAACATAGAAGTAAATTTGTCACTATTTATTGCTCAGTATTGATTAAGGAAATATAAATGATTTTGTGGCATAGTGTTTACCATCTATCGATTTAAAAGCCAAATTTCAGCCTGGGGGAGCACTCACGCTGATTACACACAGAAAGCGCTGCATTTATGCCTGCAGACCAGCGATGGCATGTACAAATTAGGTAACTGTGCATGTAAATTGGTGGTTGTGCATACAATAACTAGACTTACACATGAAAATGCTTGATTTTTCAGTGGTCCATAGGTATGTGCTCCCCTGCATTCTTGTGAACATTTTACCCCATTACATCTTGTTAATACAGTTTGTTTTAATGCTCAAAAAATGAATATAAACTAGAGTATTCATCAGGAACCCTGTACCTACAGAAAGATATGTGACAGAGCCAATGGAACTTCTTTACATACAAATCGATCAGTAACCGGTTCAAATTCTGTCTTTGAAAACTAAATAATTCTGAACAGGTTTGTGATTCATTATCCATAAACAAAAAGAAAAGAAATATTTGTGGCACCTTAGAGACTAACACATTTATTTCAGCATAAGCTTTCGTGGACTACACACAAGTATTCCTTTTCTTTTTGCTGACACAGACTAATATGGCTACTACTCTGAAACCTATCCATAAACAGCAAGTGAATGAGTATTTCCCACACTTGAACCCACTGAACTTTTCTTCATCCCAGCATGCAAATGCATAGTGATTGTCCAGGCATTTGTTTAGAAAGGGCAAATGTATGGTTTCTATAAACAGCCACCACTTGTGCCAAATTCTACTGCCAATCAAACCAGATTTACACATTTAGTCCTTGAGTTCTGTGATTAAAATCTCAACCAGAATTACCAATATCTTGCCAAACTATTGAGAGCAAATTATGAATTTGTTAAATATAACAATTTTACTTCATACAATTTTTCCACAGTCAGGTCACAATTTCTACAAATTTGTTTATTTTTGGAAATTCTCTTGAATGATCCTATGGACTGGTCATGAAACCTTGTTTTTCCTGGGCACATGGGTCACTTGCTATGTTTCTGTTTCCTACATGGATTATTGTAAATACAAATACTTGCAAATTCAAAAATCACTTTAGGCAAATATTATACAATAGGCACTAAATATGCACTGTTTTGGCAAACATTCCTGAGCCAGATTCTCATCTGTATCCAAGATGTGCTGGGACTCACGGAGGTCATCGGCCACTAACAAGCTGGTTGTGGCTCCCTGGCCCTGCTGTAAGACAATGCTGCTGAGGAGCTGGAGAAACTGAGAGTTTGCTAAATGAAATATTTCAATAATATTTTGATGAAAAACTATGTAAATTTTTCATGAATATTTTTGGAAAAATAAATACTGGTCCATTTCAAACTCTACATTAAAAACTTTGAAATTCTATTTTTTTCAGGATAATAGGTTTTAATTTTTCAAACAGTTCTTGTGAATTCAGTTAAAAATTAAATTATACCTGTGAATACTTTTTGCAGCTTTCATGCCATTCTAACTATAAGATTGCAGTAACACAAGCCCAAACAGTCCCCTTTATACAAGAAAACCTAGAAGTTGAAAATCTATTATACCAAATCCATAGTTTTTCACCCATGGAATGTCCATTGCATCATTCGTCTCCAAATGTGAAACGGGCAGTATTGCTTATGAGCCAGGAGGTCTTGGCCTAAAAACACATTCAGACTGGAGAGTCCCAGCCCTATCTATCTATCTATCTATCTATCTATCTATCTATCTATCTATCTATCTATCTATCTATCTATCTATCTATCTATCTTAGCCCAGGGCTACACTAGGGGAGGGGGGTCGATCTACGATACGCAGCTTCAGCTACGTGAATAACGTAGCTGAAGTCGGCGTATCGTAATCGACTTACCTGACCGTGAGGACAGCGGCGAGTCGATCGCTGCCGCTCCCCCGTCGACTCCGCTTCCGCCGCTCGATGACGTGGATTTCCGGAGCCGACGGGGAGCGCGATCGGGGATCGATTAATTGCGCCTTAACGAGACGCGAAAAATCGATCCCCGATAGATCGATTGCTACCCGCCGATCCGGCGGGTAGTGAAGACAAGCCCTTAGAGAGATAGAGATAGATATATCTATATATAGATATAGATCTATATATAGATATATATATATCTATATCTATATATAGATATATCTATTTCCATGCCCTGTCCTTTGATCTCCTTTGTCCTGTAAGTATGGCCTGCTCATTGACCATGCTACCACTGGGGGATGGTGGGGATTAGAAGTCACAGATTGCATTTTAAAGATGCAAGGAGCTGGATAAAGTTAAGTACGAATTTTCATTGTACAGCAAGCCTTGTTTATTAGGGAGAATGACATACAGAACAATAGCTCATCTCTCCCCACTCCTAGCAGGGTGGCCCTAGGATCACACAACCTTTCCCCCGCCCCCCCAATGTATATGGTTCTCACAAAGGAGCAGTCACTAGCTGAAAGAGGTGGGGGAAACATGCTGCTGACTTGCCTTTCCCCTCCACTTCTCAAACTCAGATTCATTTTCAAGCAATTAATGATTTTCTCCCCTTCAACCCATGGAACGAAGGGGAACATTTCATCCACAGTGTTTTGCACTTATTACTTTTAAGTTCTATAAATCTTTTTTAACTATTGTTAAAGGTATGTTGCATTTATTAATCCCTTTCCTTTCATTCAGATATTCTTACTATATGATAAATTCCTTATGAGTACATGGTAAGTTAACGAAGGTCAGGTGAGTAGTGACATTTGCACTTTATGTGTTTACAACTTCTTTAATTATAACCAGTCTCTCAAGTACTTACACAATGCTCTTAAATATAGCTGACCCTTTTTATTTAATTTCATTTGCCTGCTAGTGTTTGGAGTCTATCCAGCAAAGCACTTCAGTAAATTCAATAAAGTATATACTATAATTAATAGAAAACCCAGTAATGATGCTAAACTAGTCTTCCTAGAGAACCACTGTTAAGACATCATAATTTGGCTGTTGGGATAAATATTTTCAGTGAATTAAATAACAGTAGCAGGATAGAATGTTATATTAACTTGACTTATAATACAAGCTTTAAATACTATAGTGTGTAAAAAAAAGTGCAACAATGATATAGTATAGGACTTTTCAATACTAAAGTTACATTCTATATGTAATGTGTATGCATTTTTTCACCTAGAAATTACTGATTTCCCCCCTACAATCACAGAAAACCAAATGAATACATGGTTTTACTTGTGGACACAGTTTAATTCTTAGTTTTATGTATTGTCTAATTGCAAGCATGCCAGAGAGATGTGATGAATTGCATTTCTATTAATGCCTTTGTCCAATATTTAAACTCACCTATGCCAATCCATATAATTAAGAGAAAAGATAGCTTTCATTTGCATCAATTAAGAAAAATTAACCAGTTTGTCTAATTTCAGTTATATTTACTTAAACATGTATTCTATATTTTAAACTAACAATTGTAAACGTGGATTTGAATAGGAATACTATATTGGACTCATTTTAAATACACCAATTACTCTGTATTTGAGAAACAACATCACCACATTCTCTCACACAATAATTTTGACATTCTTTATAAGGGTCTGTCCACACAGAGGAATCTATAAGCTGAAAGAATGAATCTGGGTTCTGAACACAAAAATGAATTCCTCATGATCAGTTATTTTTAAGATGCTGCCAATGGTATTATTTCATTAATAATGCATTTTTAGTTGTCAAAACTGATCAGCATCGTAGTTCTTCCCTAGATACTATTTAATATAAATCACTTCACAACAATACATTATTTTGCAGCGAATAAAAAACAAAACCATTCCTTGTCAACTGGAATTAACAGTCAAGAAACTACAGTCTTTTAGATAGGGATATAGGGAAATTAGCATATGGAAATTTGTTTTAAAATATCAGCATGTACTTGTTGACATAAGAAAACAAACAATGTGTATTCAGGCAGAGAGATTAAAGTTACTTGAAACACTTCCTAATTGTTTTTGTTGGCTAATCAGAAAGTAATGTTTGAGCAATGTCAACTCTTTTTAGACACTAACTTGGGGTTTGTACCACATGTAAAATAGGTATTTTATACAGATCCCTCATAAGAAATTAAAATTGTTTAAATCATGCTTAACTATTATATGTTAATCCTAGTCTCAGTTATTTTAAAAATCCTATTGCTTACCAATTACATTAAGATTTCAATTTCCATATTATGTTTATTTATGTTTAATAGAGGGAAAACATTCCATAAGAGAGATCCCCACTGCTAGAACAGATGGGCATC
Organism: Chelydra serpentina; assembly: GCA_037349315.1. Lineage (NCBI taxonomy): Eukaryota > Metazoa > Chordata > Testudines > Chelydridae > Chelydra > Chelydra serpentina. The sequence continues at coordinate 35,031,748 of JBAIAC010000032.1, read as the reverse complement.
ATCTTAGCACTGTTAAACTGTCATTTCATCTCATACATGAAGCAAAACTAGTGAAATTGGACCTTTTTAGTGCTTTTGACATTTTGGTAGAAAATGTTCTTTTTACCTGGGGAGATGATTACAAGATTTCTGTATCAGTTCTTGCTTGGAGAATTTTGTATGTAAAAACAGATTTTCTCTTTAGTGTTTCACACACAGAGCCCAGTCCCTAGGCATCCCTGTTCAAATGCTGCAAGAGTAAATGGTTAAATTCTACCCTTAATCAAATCACAAAATCTCACACATTTGTCCTAAGCAAAAATTCACCCTTTTCTGGTGAAATTACTTAAAATTATCCCTCGTTATCTCTAGCCTGACTCTTCCCTGCATATTTATACCTGCCTCTGGACATTTCCACTGCATGCATCTGAAGAAGTGGGTATTCACCCACAAAAGCTTATGCTCCAATACGTCTGTTAGTCTATAAGGTGCCACAGGACACTGTGTAGCTTCTAAAATTATCCCAGTAATTTCAGGTAAAGAACATAAAAACATCCAGTGACAGGTTCCCCCCAGGACTGGGGTACCACTGAGCCCCCCTGACCCATCATCCTGGGCTCCGTTTACACTGTACTGCTGTGACCAGCCTGCCAAGCCCTTTCCCATGATACAGCCTGCACTTTTGCCAGCACACATACAGGTAGGGACACACCCAGCTGCAGTTACATACAGACACTGTGATCAGCTCCGCATCGGGAGGCTTCAGCTCAGGAACTTCCCAGCTACTCAGGTACCCACTCCCCTCTGGGGTGGCAGTGCGCAGCCCCAGAGCCACGTTGGTGCTGGGAGGGCAGGTTGCGGGGCTGGCAGGCTCCCTTTCTGGCTCCACACCTCCCCCTGCCTCAGGAACAGTAGAGTTTGGGTGTGGGAGGGGGCAGGGGGTTGGGGAATAGGATGGGATGAGGCAGGCTCTGGGTGGCGCTTATCCGGGGGGCTCCCCGGAAGCAATGACATCCCCCTTGCTCAGCTGCTAGTCGGAGGTGTGGCCAGGCAGCTCTGCACGCTGTCTCCGCCTGCAGGCACCACCCTTGCAGCTCCCATTGGCCACAGTTCCTGGCCAATGGGAGCTGCAAAGTCAGCACTCTGGGCAGAGGCTCACTTTACAATGGTGGGGAAATGCCATCATAACAAATGGGGAAACTGAGTCTCACAGGCACTGTGACACAGAAAGCTTAAGTGACTTGCACATGTCAATGGCATTTGGAAACAGAACTCAGGAAATCCTGGCTTCTAGTCTTCATCTCTAACTAATAACTCATGCAGACCCCTTAAAAACTTGCAATCTTGATGGCACAAAACAATTGCCATGATTCACCTTAGAAGAGGGTAACTGTATTAAAGATTTGGCCATAATTCTTATTGAAATAATACAAACTGGAATGTTACTTGATTGCTTATAATTCTTGGAGTTCTAAAAACTCGTAAAACCCTAAAGCATTTACCTTGGGTCCTTTGTGCCACTGAAATGCAGCCTCCAAACCACAACTTTCAATCCTAACAGTATCAAGGAAAAACTGATCATGGAGTTCTTATACCAGTCCATGATAATAAAGCTGTCCTCTACTGTCCTCAGCACACCTTTCTCCAAACTGATGCTAAGGCTTAGAAAAACGAGACCACAATAACATAGCCTACCACAAGGGAATTCCATCACAAGAATTTGAGTAATTCATTAGATCATTTCTTGCCAAACATTTTTGGGTAACCAGTATTTAACCAACAACAAAGCAAATATCAGCCAATAAATAGATCCCATTCACCCTAAATAAACGTAGCTGATCATACATGACCTGATCATAAATACCCACCTCTCAAAGCTAAACACAACATTTGCTGCCACTCAGCTAACTTCTCTGTGGGATCTCTCTGCTGAGCTGGTTTCAGAGTGGTAGCCGTGTTAGTCTGTATCTCAAAAAGAACAAGGAGTACTTGTGGCACCTTAGACACTAACAGATTTATTTGGGCATAAGCTTTTGTGGGCTAAAGCCCACTTCATCAGATGCATAGAGATGAAGTGGGCTTCATCTAAAGTGGGCTATGCATCTGATGAAGTGGGCTTTAGCCCACGAAAGCTTATGCCCAAATAAATGTGTTAGTCTCTAAGGTGCCACAAGTACTCCTTGTTCTTTCTGCTGAGCTATTTCTACACCATTGTTGGACAATGCTAGGAACATGCCCATGCACCTCTGCCTTTGCAGTAAGAAATACCACTTAATGTGAATTAGAAAATTGACACTTATTCCCCAATAAATTGTTCCCCTCTGAGATGAATAAATAAAATCCATGACAGGCCGAGTCCTTCATCTCTGCCAATATTTCTGAGCTGGTCCCCAACACTATGGCAGCTCTATTCAAGCTGGCAAGTCTTGACACTTCAAGACACAATTTGCTTTAGTTGTCACCCACCAATACACTGACTAGATTACGCTGTGGCCGTAGATCACTCAGAGAGGAACCAGGAACATCTAAGCCTATAAATCCCTTATAAGTGCTGCCTAACATGCTTAGCAGTGTTGTTGTAGCTGTGTTGGTTCCAGTATATGAGAGAGACAAGGTGGGTGAGATAATATCTTTTATTGGCCCAGCTTCTCTTGCTGAAAGAGACAAGCTTTCGAGCTACACAGAGCAATTCTTCAGGACCTCTAACACATTTAGGTGATAATAATTGTATTGCCCCAGATTCTCCTAATATATGATGAATGGAACCATCCCCTATTTCAGGAGCCCATGTTGTTGAACATTGCTATGGTGATAGTACAGATGTGTACCATATTCCTATGGTCTCAGGCTGATAAGGGCCAATCCTTTGTAATATGTGACATTTAGTCATTAATTATAAATTATTGTAATTGCATTGTATTTGTTACTACATCCAGAAGTGTGATAGATATTTTACAGGACACGGCCCCTGCCCCAAAGATTTTACAATGTAGTTAATTTAACACATATCTAATATGGTACTGGGTAAGTGGTTTACTGTTTCTGTGTGGGAAGAGTAACCCCTTGAACTGCCAGAGACACTACCATCCAAGCTTTATAACTACAATCTAGCATGCTATGGCACAAGCACAGGCCACAGAACATGCTACCTTGTCAATACAGATTCCTCCCCATTCAGGGCTTATCTGTGCTAGAGATTACTGGCACTTCCACATGGAGTGCTTGAAAAACACTTTATGTCTGTACACAAAAGTCCTCATAACAATACACAAGTATTCCAAGTGTTGGTCCAAGTGTACTAGCTCCAAACTAATCTAATAGATACTTCATCCCATACTATAATCATTTCGGAACAAGTACCAATGAATTAATTTTAATCATTCCTCTGATCAAAATGCTGCTGCCGACCCTCCCGTAACTACTCTAAACAAGGTTTATCATCTGGGTACATCGCAAGAAGGACAGGAGACACTTGTTATGGATTTTAATCAGGCCGCAACTTTATTATGTAGATTTCTGGGACTACCCGGCAGATAAAATGTACAGTGCAGGCAAATCCATGTTTATTCAAATCAATTCTCTAGGGCTTCCACCAGCCCCCGCCCCACTTTGTTTCCATCCAGGTCCCCCAGCCAACCCATGACTTGGACCTATGAGAATGAGGGGGGAGGGGGGAAGCGTTGGCTCCCTGCTGTACCAATCAGAGGAGTCCCCAACCCCCTCCCTCGTTCTGTTCCTTCATCCAGTACCTCCTTTTAAGTCCTTTATCAGGCCATTTATCTGGTCACTGGCTGCCTTCCCTATGGAGTACCTGCACTGGACAGCTGCCACCTCCAAATGGCCTCTTGCCTAGCAGCCCTACTGGGGAGAAATAACCCATTGTCCTATGTGTGATCATCAAGGGGCACTAGCAGCTGCATTGTCCTTGACCCGTTACTGCAAGAACCACCCTCCATGGAGGGCCGAATAGGTGACCCACGCTCTGGATTCTTGAATTGACAAGACTCCTTAAGAGACAACAAAATAAACAATTTGTAAGCCTGGAGCCAAAAATCTCCATTCTGCCGACCACATCATATTCCGAGGTTCCAGAGAGCCAGCGGCATCTGCTCGGGTTCACGACTAGCCCCTGGTGCAAGCTAATGAAATCTGTCAAACTGGAAACAAGACAAGGCATCTGCTATGCCATTATCCATGCCTGGCACATGCTTAGAAGAAAAACAGATGTTGAAGGTTAAACATTGTAGAACAAACGCCCTTACCAACTTCATAACCCTGTGTGATCTGGAAGTTTGGCGACTGATAATCTGTACCACTGCCATGTTGTCGCACCAGAAGCACACCCTTTTATTAGCCAGCTCCCATACCCAAATCACCACCACAAATTAAAATGGGGAAAAATTCCAAGAAGGTCATGTCATGCACAACCCTGTTTTGTGTCCAGGTGGTGGACCATTTTTGTGCACACCGTTTGTCTTCATAAAACACCCCAAAATCTTTGTCCCCTGCCACATCTGAGTGGATTTCTAACCCCCCTAGTAATAAACATTCCTGATGATATCCCATTAAATCGACTCAGAAAACTTTCCCACACCCTCAAGTCTCCCTTCATCTCTCGAGTGACTCGTATGTAATGGTGTGGCCTGGCTATGCCGGACATTGCTGCTGGGGCAACAACCCTGCAAGCAAAGTTCAGGTGCCACAGAATAGATTGCAGTTCCTGCAGCATGAGGGTTTTTTTAGCCCCTGCTGCTCTCTGGAGAAACCCCAATAGCTCCTGAAGTTTATCCTGAGGAAGCTGAGATACGCCCTCCCTGGTGTCCACCTAAATCCCCAGGTAGGCCAATGTAGAGGAAGGGGCTTCTGTTTTTTCCTCCGTTAGGGGTACCCCCCAACAGTTTAGCCAGGGCGTGAAATGTGTCCAACAGGTGAACACACTCATCTGACCTGGCTCACCCCGTGAACCAAAAATCATCCAAATAATGCCTTACTTGGTTTAGTCCCACTGACCGCACCACTGCCCAGTGCAACATTGTACTGACTTTCTCAAAAGCTGCACGAGATACCGAACAGCCCATGGGCATAGCCTTGTAAAAATAAAATTGCCCGTCAAAACAGAAACCCAACAGGTCAAAGTCCAATGGATACACCGACAGTAGTGGGAAAGCAGACTTGATATCACATTTAGCCATTAGCACCCCAGGGCCACATGCCCGGACGATACGAACTGTTTCATCAGTGGAGGAATAGCGTACGGAACATAGTGCCGGATCTATTCCACCATTAACAGAGCCACCTTGCGGGTATGACAGGTAATGAATTAATCGGTATGTCCCTGGGGTCTTCTTGGGGACCAACCCCAGGGGGGAAACTCTCAAAGGCACTATAAGTAATTGATCAAATGGCCCAGCTATCCTGCCCTCCTTTAATTCTTGTGTAATCTATTTTTTGAACAATATGTCCCATCCCAGCTACTGACTTTAATTTTTTTTTTACATCAAATGAGTCCTATTTCCCACAAAAAGGATCTGAAATCCTGCTGTAAACTCCTCCCACAAATATGCCCCATCTGCCCTGTTAGGGTAATCCCATAGGAGAACCCTTAACACATCTGGCCTAACTGGTATTGGAGCCCGTGCCCATTGCACCATCCCCAGCTCATCCTCTTCCCAGCTTGTGCTCTCTGTCTCAGACACGCCAAACCTGTGGTTGGCGCTTACACCATCCCCATTCCTGTTTCCTCAGAAACAACTTCACTGATCACTTGCTGCACAGCTCTGCCCACCTGCATGCATGGACACTTCCCCTCGATCATTCCCCTCCCTCAGTCCATGTGGCTGCCATAGGTTATTAAACACACCACCCTGGGTATTAGCAGCCCCCGTACTGGTGAGCACCCCCTGCTGCAATAATGTCTCATAGACTTTAAGGTCAGAAGGGACCATTATGATCATCTTGTCTGACCTCCTGCACAATGCAGGCCACAGAATCTCACCCACCCACTCCTGGAATAATCCTCTCACCTATGTCTCAGCTATTGAAGTCCTCAAATCATGGTTTAAAGACTTCAAGGTGCAGAGAATCATCCAGCAAGTGACCCGTGCCCCATGGTGCAGAGGAAGGAGAAAAACCTCCAGGGCCTCTGCCAATCTACCCTGGAGGAAAATTCCTTCCCAACCCCAAATATGGCGATCAGCTGAACCCTGAGCATGTGGGCAAGACTCACCAGCCAGACACCTCTCCCTTGGGTCCCATTCCAGCCCTTGGGCTCCATTGGGACTGCAATGTGTTGCAGCTGCTGCCTCGGCTTGTCCCCTTTCCAGCAAAGGTACAGACACCTGAGCCGCAACCTGCTCACTTGCCTCACCCAGGTTTCGTACCTTTATGCCCTTCGGACCTCACATTCCTGGGGGATGGGGGGTGAGTCATTGCTGCAAAGCTGACCACGAGCACCTTTTTTACAGCAGTTTCTGACCTCCTTCCTCCCACCCACCCAACATAAAGCAGAGCTGTCCTTCCTGGGTAAGCCCCATACAAACTCTGCCCCACCTTAGTTCTGGTGCAGTCATTGGCAGTCTGTGACATGCTGCCCAGGACACTGTATGAGGAAATTATCCAGGAACGTCTTTAGCTGCATATAATGCCCCACACTCATTTCTCCATCCACTTCTCTGAGTTTGTTTTGTTTCTGTACAAGTTATCCCCTTACTTTTGGAGACAGAATCATGATGAGAACACAGATCATAGAATCATAGAATCATAGAATCTCAGGGTTGGAAGGGACCTCAGGAGGTCATCTAGTCCAACCCCCTGCTCAAAGCAGGACCAACCCCAACTAGATCATCCCAGCCAGGGCTTTGTCAAGCCTGACCTTAACAACCTCTAAGGAAGGAGATTCCACCACCTCCCTAGGTAACCCATTCCAGTGCTTCACCACCCTACTAGTGAAAAAGTTTTTCCTAATATCCAACCTAAACCTCCCCCTCTGCAACTTGAGACCATTACTCCTTGTTCTGTCATCTTCTACCACTGAGAACAGTCTAGATCCAGCCTCTTTGGAACCCCCTTTTAGGTAGTTGAAAGCAGCTATCAAATCCCCCCTCACTCTTCTCTTCTGCAGGCTAAACAATCCCAGTTCCCTCAGCCTCTCCTCATAAGTCATGTGCTCCAGCCCCCTACTCATTTTTGTTGCCCTCCGCTGGACTCTTTCCAATTTATCCACATCCATCTTGTAGTGTGGGGCCCAAAAATGGACACAGTACTCCAAATGAGGCCTCACCAGTGCCGAATAGAGGGGAATAATCACGTCCCTCGATCTGCTGGAAATGCCCCTACTTATACAGCCCAAAATGCCGTTAGCCTTCTTGGCAACAAGGGCACACTGTTGACTCATATTCAGCTTTTCGTCCACTGTACCCTTAGGTCCTTTTCTGCAGAACTGCTGCCCAGCCATTCGGTCCCTAGTCTGTAGCAGTGCATGGGATTCTTCCGTCCTAAGTGCAGGACTCTGCACTTGTCCTTGTTGAACCTCATCAGATTTCTTTTGGCCCAATCCTCTAATTTGTCTAGGTCCCTCTGTATCCTGTACCTACCCTCCAGCATATCAACCACTCCTCCCAGTTTAGTGTCATCTGCAAACTTGCTAAATGTGCAGTCCACACCATCCTCCAGATCGTTGATGTATATATTGAACAAAACCGGCCCCAACACTGACCCTTGGGGCACTCCACTTGATACCGGCTGTCAACTAGACATGAAGCCATTGATCACTACCCGTTGAGCATGACCATCCAGCCAGTTTTCTATCCACCTTACCGTCTATTCATCCAGCCCATACTTCTTTAACTTGCTGGCAAGAATACTGTGGGAGACTGTATCAAAAGCTTTGCTAAAGTCAAGAAATAGCACATCCACTGCTTTCCCCTCATCCGCAGAGCCAATTATCTCATCATAGAAGGCAATTAGGTTAGTCAGGCATGACTTTCCCTTGGTGAATCCATGCTGACTGTTCCTGATCACTTTCCCCTCCTTTAAGTGGTTCAGAATTGATTCCTTGAGGACCTGTTCCATGATTTTTCCAGGGACTGAGGTGAGACTGACTGGCCTGTAGTTCCCCAAATGCGTTCCTTTGCTTCTGCAGCCAGGAGAACACTGGGCTATCCTGGAAATCTGGAACAATGAGGAGATCCAGTCCTAAAGTGCAGAATACAGAACACCTCTCCCTCTTCTGAATGGCTTAGTAGCATTCAGGAACCTGAAACAAAGAGCCTGCCCAGCGGGTTAGACCACTGAAAGCAGCATAGAAGAGAAAAGTATGGGGAAATATAAAAGGAGTTAGCAAAAAAGGAACACAGCTCTTTCTTTACTTTTCCCTGTGAAAATAATGCTGTGTTCTTTGCAGCAGTCAACTACCCTTTCTCCTAAGTGTCTGTGTTTTCTTTACCATGGGTTCATCAACATGGATGTCGCTAGCATTACTCAAATAATTCTACTGCTCTACTTATTGGGGGGGAGGGAGGGGAACAACTCTTGGCCTAGCAGTACAATGAAGAATAATATCCCATAGTCTGCATTTCCAATTGTCCTGAATTTTGAGAGGTTTACCCAAATTCGAAGAACCTTTGTCTTGAATTAATCATGTTAGGATGCCCAGCTGTCTATAATGCATGGAAATGTCTTATGTCTTTGCACATACACAAAGTGTACTACAGAATGTCTTGCTCTCCTTGGCACAACTCAGCTCAATGGAAGTGGGGAGCCTATAAACATGTCCACCAGCAGGGCCGTCCTTAGGATTTATGGTGCCCTAGACGGGATTATTAAACAGATGCCCCTATTCCTGATCTGCTTTTAGCAACACAAACATAAGATTACAGTATTGGAAAACTTGCCACATGCACTTTATTAAAAATAGTTTAACTTAATTAAGCACACTGTAATGCTGATGGACTAACACTAAAGAAGTAGCACTATAGAAAAAATTCTGATTTATCAACAGAATGATGCAAATAATATAATTTTTTTAATTTTTCAACATTTTATTGGAAATTTCTATGAAAAGGTATTGAAACAAGGATTTGTTTTTAATTAAATGCAATCTTTCTGGCTTTTTTGGCTGCAAAATCAGTAATAATGTCATCGTATGACAAAGACAAAGTGATGTCTTGTTCAATTGCAAGAATAGCAAGACCAGTCAAGCGTTCCTGACTCATTGTAGAACGGAGGTCATTTTTAATGAGCTTTAGTTTTGAGAAACTCCGTTCTCCTGATGCTACTGATACAGGAATTGTCAATAGAATAGGAGTGGCAATGTACACATTAGGATATATGTCAACAAGTTTGCTGGTATGAATAAACTGTACAATGTCCATCACTGATTTTGCATGTGGCAACATTGATGACAATGTACTCAATTCTTCATACAGTTCAAGTCCATTTAAATCAAAACTATCACCGTGCTTCAGGGGGCTCTCTATGTTCTTGCATTTTTTTGCTGCTCTTGTTTTCCTATTTCATTGAATTTAGTTATGCCATACAAAACTCCAAACTGTTCATGGTGTACTCGTAAGGTATTAAACCTTTCTTCAACGGCAGATATTGCTTTATATCTCACAACATTAAAAAATTCAACCTCAAATTTCTTTTCTGGATTGTCTATGGGCTCATCTGCTCCTTCATATTCTGCTTGCCGTTTTTTCCTTGAAATTCGTGTCACGTTCGGACATGGAAATTTTGGTTCCACACCGAGTGCCCGTGCAAGCTCTCTTGCTGTAACCTGTGCTTCTTTGAATCCATTTTCTCTGTATTTCACTAAAACGTCTTGCGTGTTGTTTAGTGATGTAAGTGTTGAATCAAGCTGCATCATTGGACTGCATTATTTTGCTGACACTTGAGATTTTAACAAGAATGTCATACGAGATTATGGCAGATGTTAGAAACTTGAAGCTGGATATTTCAGAGGCTAATGACTGAGCTTCACTTTTAGCTTTTGGATCTCTGGCTTCTTCCGAAATACTAACCAGTGCTTTGTAAACTTCCTCAGATTGATTTCTCAATGTTTTTGCACTTTCTACTCTGCTTTCCCAGCGTGTCTCAGATAGAGGCTTAATGGTAATACTATTGACATGTGCTTTGAATATTTGCCATCGTTGAGTGGAAGCTGAAAAGAACATGTAAATGCGTTGCAGCAAACCAAAAAAAGAAATAGCTCCTACAGAAGACTTGGCCATATCACACAAAATCAAATTAAGGCTGAGGCATGCACATGGAACAAAAAAGGCTAGTGGATTTTCCGCCAGCAATCTAGCTTGCATGCCAGAAATGCATCCTCTCATATTGGCACCATTATCATAGCCTTGTCCTCTAATGTTCATTATGGACAGTCCCATTCGTTTTAGTTCATCAAGGAGAGCTTAAAGAAGTCCAAAACCTGTAGTGTCCTCTACTTCTAAAAATGTGATAAACGATTCCTTAACTGTAATCTGTGCTGAATCACTAATGTCGACAAATCTCACTACTAACGACATCTGTTCTTGATGATTTATGTCCGGATTGCAATCTAGAATTACGGCAAAATATTTTGCCAAAGTTACCAATGAAACAATTTTGTCTTTCACTTTATCACTCATTAGCATGATCAGTTCATTTTGAATTCTTGGTCTCAAATAGCGGTCATGTATTTCATTTTCAGTTACTCTTCGGAGATGTTCACTCATTACTGTGTCAAATTTTCCCAGCAGTTGTACAAGGCCCAAAAAATTGCCATTTTGGGGCTTGAATAATTTCTCAACGCTTCCTCTAAAAGCAAGATTGTTTGTTGCTAGATATTCAACAATAGATAACAGAAATTCAAGAACATGACGCCAATGCTGTTTCTCTGACTCCAGCAATCTTTGATTTGGGGCATCAAGAGTTGTCTAATTTTTTAACCTTACACTCAGTTCACATCATTTGTGCATACTGTCAATGTGGTGTTGTGCCTTTTCATGTTGCGGTAATGTGTGACTAAGATTTTTCCAATCATTAATACCCATGGTTGCTATATTAAAATTGCAACTATTGAAAATCTTGCATGGGATACAAAATACAGCATCCTTGCATTTAGAGTACACAAGCCACCATCTGTTGACAATTTCACCATTAGAAAGTCTTTTGTAGTAATTGTTTTCGGTGAATTTCCTACCTCTAATGTCTTTAGGATATTCAAGATATTTTATTCTCACAGGGCCTTTCTCAAGTATAATGGTGTGGAATTTGTTGTTTAAAGATTGCGGCCATGCACCAATGTCATCCATATCCCATGCTAGTACAGTTTCAAAGGTGGTAATTTCTTGTTTTGTGTCTGCATCTGTTTCAAATGATTGTTCCGTGTGTTGTTGCATTTCTTGAGCTTCGTCTGCATAAACATTTTCTTCAGTGGTTACTTGATGATCAACTTTGTTGTTTTCATGAAGTAGAAAATTAAGTATAGAACCCTTCTGTGCTTGTATAGCTAATCCTATTTCATCTTTCCATTTTCTTTTTTGTGACCCGGAAAGTTGTTTTCGATATGACATAACTTATTAGGGTGTTTTTAAAAGAAATAACTCCCCCACCCCTTCCCAGAGACCCCAGCAGCCAATCCCCTCCCTCTGACTGTGCTGCAGGCAGTGCATTCGGCTCTCTCTAGGACCCAACCCTGATCTTATATGCTTCCCGTCCATCCCGGCTCCCGGCAGAGTGGTGCCCCAGACATACTGGTGCCCTACACAGCTGCCTATGGCTGAGGATGGCCCTGTCCACCAGTTTCTTACACTGAGGGGAATTAGGACCACACCTAGCTCCATCCCCTCCTCATTTGAAGGTAAAAAGGAGGGCCTGATGCTAGTAACCAGCTTGGATCTAAATTCTACCCTTCCTTTTGTTTTTTCATGAGGAGGAACAGAGATGGTCTTTTCTTTCAGCACAGGCCTCCAGAGGCTAAATTTACAAGTCCCCAGATGCACTGAGCTGAGCCAGGAGGAGTGAGGGGGAGGGATAGCTCAGTGGTTTGAGCATTGTCCTGCTAAACCCAGGGTTGTGAGTTCAGTCCTTAAGGGGGCCATTTAGGGATCTGGGGTAAAAATCCATCAGGGGACAGTACTTGGTCCTGCTAGTGAAGGAAGGGGATTGAACTCAATGACCTTTCAAGGTCCTTCCAGTTCTATGAGATAGGCATGTCTGCATATATAAACCAATCTGGGAATTCCATACAATCCATATGAGTAGCTGCTAGTCTACTCATATATTACAGAAAAAGTGAGAAACAGGACTGGAAGTTCAAGTGAACTGGAAACTCATAAGATGGATTTTGCACCCAAGAAACAGAAATTAGGGCACATGTTCAGATATGATTGGAGGAAGGCAGAGTTCAAGGATAGCTTGATGTGGGATTGAAAAAGTGCAATGTATCAAGCAGTGCTTTCTATAAAAAGTGAAGCTCTCCTTTCCTTCAAAACACATGGTGCCAGATTCTATGAATTGACTGAGTGGCAATCAGCACACATCTGGAGAGTGTAGTGCAATAGTAGATGTTAACCACCTTTGATGTCCCCTGATCTTGGAGCTATTAGTGGGTCCCCTTAGAACTGGGTGGGAAATGGTTTTCTTGTAACATAATTATTTTCCAGAGTTCTAATTTTTTCTTCTCTCAAATCAGGAAAAAAATATTTGTGAAGAACAACAAAAAAATGCCTTTTTTGCGGGGGCGAGGAGTGTCATTTGAAAACATTTTATTCCAAGTTTGATCTTTTTTCTATTTTAACCTTTTTCAGTCTAATTACTTTAAATTTTAAAATGAAACGTCATTTTGAACAAGAAATCTGGAATATTTCATTCTGAAAATGTAAAAAAAACCACCATTTAATCAGTTTTGAAACTTTTCTGTTGACTTTTTTTATCAGAAAATTTGTCAAACTTTACCCTGCTTTGTGAATGGTTTCGATTTTGACTAATGAGCATTTTTCCACAAAAAGTGATTTGACAGAAAATTCCCAACAAACTGTAGGTTGTTTCACATAACTTAGAATAGCCTGAAGATAAAGAAGGAGGGGGAGTCATAAGAGTCACTTTGATGGGTCTATGAAACCTGAAGGTTCCCCTATGTTCTGGGAATCTCACAATGGTTGCCTCAACCAGCTTTTGGACTCCCCTTTGCTGCTGGAGTGATACAAAGCCATAAATATAAATAAACATAATTAGTCAAATTCCTAATCTAAGAACACAGTACAGAGTACCAGCAGCTGAAGCTAGATACTGTATGTGTATCATGCTGTGCACAATTCATGCTATTATTGTCAATAAATTGTGGCATGACGTTTTCTAATGACTCCAGGATCAACAAAACATTTTTAGTTTCCAATGATACATCAGATGAAAGAACCTCACATCTGCTTTCTTTTATGGTAAATAGAGTGGAACCATTTTTTAAATAAAAAGTTGACCTATTTTAAAATTGAAAAAAACATGTAAACCTAAATTGACAAAATTGACTAAATGTTTTATTTTATTTTTCATTAAAATTTTCATGAAACATTTTAATAGATTTTTCTATTGCAGACATTGTTAAACCTATTATCAAAATGACTATAAACATTTTTTTAGTTTTTGGTAACTAAATGTTGACTAACTATTTCAATAAAACAAATTTTAAAAGTTTGAAACAAACAAATGGGTCCACTTTGAGCCTTCTGAAATGGAAGTAATTTTGAATGCTATCAGCTCCAATGGTAAGATATTTCACAACAGACAAAAATGTAAATGAAGGACTTCTGGATTTCTGTGAAGATGCAGACAAATGGCAGATCTGATTTCTGCAAAGATTCAATCAATATTGGAGGAGAAATCTTTGAAATGGAAAACACAACTGCACATGCTGTTGATAATAGATCATTGAACTACAGAAAATACCTTCTACAACCTTTTGAAATCTGTTCAACCAACCTTTTGTAGACTAATTCTAATTGTCACCTCTTGTCCAAGCATGCATAACATGTACTTCTCTGTGATTTTGAAGGGATAACTATCAAATTTTTTCCTTATGTATTTTCTAACTCAGTGAAGAGGGTTCAAGTACTGAAAGAGAGCTTTGAATTGTACAACAAAAACACAGTAGCCTGTTGCACCACATTCCGATCTGAGGGCTGTCACTTCTTCCAGCCATCAAGTGACTTCTGAAGAACTGGAAGCCTGTCAAGTACTACTTTCTGTCACAAGGTGAAAAAGAAATGCACCTTTTGATCTGGAAATTCGTCTTGGACCAGGAACACAAGCTTGCTGATGACAATTGCCTCTCTCTTCCCGAGTGTATAATGTTTTTCTTGTATGTTACATGAACCTTATATCTGTATCAATCAAAGTGAAGACACCCATGCTACTGAAGCATATGACAAGATGCCAAAGTTAAGAACAAGCTTGAAGTCCCAGCTGGATTTCAGGTTAACTAGAATATGAAGAATGTAAGTGATTCTGACCAGAAAGTGATCATCTTTGCAACAACTGAAGTTTTGATTTGACTCCACAGTAGCTGGAAACAGGTACCATTTGGGACTCCCCTGGTATTCTCTATCTTAAATGAAGCTTTAACAATACAACTAACATTGAAAGTGAATTATTCTCAGTGTCTACTGACATAAAATGATTTCTTCAGCAAGTGAGAGACTTTTTCTACCTGAGGGAATTTTACACCAGGGAATTTTAAAGAAAAGAAAGCTTAGTCTAATGTGTCTAACATTACTACCAACATGTCAGTTAAAGCCACTGAGGAGCAGGTTTAATTGATGCAGAGGTAAAAATAATGAAAGTTGAGGCATATTTCCCTACATAGAGTTGCCACCAGTTCCACCACCAATGCAAATGAATATTGGTAAAATTTCCTAGCATAGGGAATGCTAGAAAGTGTTATCCATCTTATACTGGTGGAGCGTGCCCACCAATCCCAATAAGCAACATATGTCTCAACCTTGCAACCTGCTAATGTGTGATATGAGTAATAAAAATGTGTGGAAATGACTGAAATATGGAATGTTTTTGTTCTGTTGCATGTTGTGTGACAATCAACAGATCATAATTTGTTAACTGTAAAATCTGGTTTTAAAATATTTTCTCATTTTGTGAATTAAATAAACAAGTTTTTAAAGAAAAAAAAGAAAGGATCCTTCACATGGAGAATAAGCAGGGCTTGAACCCTGGATTTTCAGATCCTCTGGAAAAAGATTTCTAACTCCTGAAATAATAGAATAACTGTTATTCACTATTTTAAGAAGCCATTAAAGGGAATGTGACAGATTCTTTGCCAGTGGATAACATAGCTATTTAGTAGATAGCAGTAGAATGAGGAATCCTTAGCTGTATTCTTGGGTCTGGGAGGGAAGTCTTGTCTAGTGATTAGAAACAGAGACAGCACAGCCAAGCACATAGGACATTTTGTCCGAAAGACAGTGTTGCAAAGTTGATGAGTCTTTTTTACACCATATTAGAGACCTAAATTATTTTCTCTGTGCTTCTAGAACTAGCCTTTGCTCATGCTCTCAATTAATTTATTTGTGACATATGGGAAATAATATCTGACTGCCTTCTAGGATACAGGTGTGAGGTTTTCCTCTATTATAAGGTATGGAAATTGCACAGAAATATAAAACACAGTAGGCAAAGGTGAAACTTGAACTTACAATCTCCTAGCTCCCAGTCCACTGCACATTCAATGTCCAAGTGGCTTCAGGTGGTGATAGCACTCTCATCTTTGGAACATCATCTGAATTGGCAGTGCAGAGAAACAAAGACCAGGAGGCCTTGTCTTCACTGATAAAAAAGACGTATTTTTTAATGTGGGGTAACTAACATTCATGAGCTATCCTGAAGTAAAAACATAGCGAAGACCAGGCACTTCAGTTTTACCATGAGGTAAATGCGCTGATATCAATCCCTGGAAGAGATTTAGGGTTGTCTACTTGGGAAAACTAAAGTGGCTAATCTTCCCTGTGTTTTTACCTCAGGATAGCTTAAAAAGTAGGGCTTGGGACAGAGCATACATCCCCCGAAATGTTCCTCCTCATCCCCCTAGGGGGCATGCGCCACAGTTTGGGGACCACTGATCTAAGCAAATAAAAAACAATATTATTTTTATAGTGTATTATTTCAGAAAAGGCATGCGATCACAACATTTTATACTGTACCCTAATGCATACTCGCAAGAAGATAGAGTTAAAGTTACATGTTCAATCTTAACATTTGCATTTTCTGACTCCTAGGTTAAAGTTACAACATAACTTTAACTTTACATTAACTTTTACAAGAAATATATAGCTATATCTAGATATAGATATGTAGATATATAGTTAATATAATCATGTAGAAAACATTGTATTATTCTTTTGATAGCAGAACAATATGTAACAGCTGCCTTCCTCTGTCTCAGAAAAGATATAAAGTATTGTTTTTCCTTTAATAGTGATCCCTTAAGTCATGGCAACCTTCTCCAATTGCCATTAATTTGACACCCTGACAACCTAAAGACAACAGCAGCACATCAGATCTAAAAGGATTGTGTCTAATTTTCACTGCTAATGCATTGTATCTGCAGAACTGATATTAAAGGTAATTCAGCACATCATGTCTCGAAACCAGATACCAAGGGGGGATGATGAACAAATTGAAACCTCTTGTGGGAAAGAATTTGACTAAATCCTAGCATTCCATGACCATTCACATGAAATCGATAAGAATCTTGTAAATCACTCCAGTGACTTTGAGAAACTTTTATTAGATGAAAAGATACAGAAACAGTATGGTAAATAAAGAATAGAAACATTACAGCAAAAATAAATAGGTTAATGTTCTGTCCTTTTTGGAAGGTCTACAATAATCATTCTGGCTACAGAAAACACTGTCAGCTACCAGTTTGTTTTCTAACAACTCTTATTTTGTTTTGGCTTTATTTTAAGCCATATTGAAAACAGGTAGCATTGCAATTAATGGGAAGACGAGCTCATAATATATCTAAAAACTAGGGCAACTTTCACCAAGACATTTTTATATTCAACACTCTAAAATCTTATTGTCATATCCTCTGCTAGGGCAAAGAAAGACAAACAGCAGTTTGGGGTGGAGGAAGGATGGCGGCATACAAGGGTAACCTTTGCAGTCCTCTGGTTTCAAGTCAGCTGTGTGCTAGGCTAGTCCTGCACTATAATTTAGAGAAGTTGGCTGCCGATTGTCCCATAGGGCTGATGCAGAAGCCAGAGATCACAAGGGTGTATGGAAGCCTTGGCCACACCACCTACACTGACAGCAAAGTTGTGGGGTTGTCATTTAGTAGCTACTACTTCGACTCTAGGGCTTCTCTACACAACCCACCGATCTGGGTATAGACACGATAAATCAACCACTGAGCACTCTCCTGTCGACTCTGGTACTCCACCAGAACAAGGAGTGCAAACGGAGTCGACGGGAGCGTGTCAGCTGTCAACTTACCACAGTGAAGACAAGTAAGTAGATCTAAGTACATCGACTTCAACTACGCTATTCGCATAGCTGAAGTTGTGTATCTTAGATCAACCCTGGCGGTAGTGTAGACAAGCCCACAGTCAAACGAAGAATAGTGGTATAATACTCCAGAGTCTGGTTACACTGGTTTTAGGTCCAGAATCTACCAGTGACACAAAGAGACTGCACTGCACCCCAGGATCTGGGCTTATATAGATGAACATATGAACTGAGTCTTAAAGGATTTTTTGCACATGCTACATAATTAGAATATATTTTCCACTCAAGATAAAGAAATATTTATGAATCTTTAATAAAGTGTTATAGCGGTTTAATTTAGCAGAAGTAATTTCTTAATACATTAATACATTTAGAGATTTACTGTGATTAACAAGAAAACTATTGGCATATAATACACTGGTATGATTCGATCTGTATAAACAAAAATGTCCATTTAATAGCTGAGGAATAAAAAGCAAGAGGCAAACATAACCAGATAAGTCTAACATAATTATTTTCCTTTTCTGAAATCTTTGAATTTAGTTTTGTTTTGGTGATAAGAATCAAAGAAGCTTTTGCATTATAATTCTTAATATTTACCATGTGTGACTATAGTCACATAATATTGGATAAAATAATATTTACCATGTCAACTTGGGTAGCACATTACTAAGAAAGCTATATGGGCCATACATCAAATTGCTTTCTTTTTCCACTTTAATGTATCACATACTTTAAAAGTTTTAAAAGGCTTGATAATCTAAACATAACATTTATTTGTTTCATAAATATACTGATAGTGACCGACATTTTTTCTTAAATAAATAAGTTTTCTTTTGTAAGAAGACAAAGTGATGTTTCCATTCAGAATTACTGAAACGTCTCTGTTTCTCAGCTAAATTTAAAACTTTTCTTATAGTAAGAAAAGAATATTTATCATTGGAAAAGGTTAAGGTCAATTTGCTTTGAAGATTCAGCAAGTCTCTTAGATATCAATTCCCTGTTTAGTGCATGTTATACTCCATCATATTAAGTAGCAGTTTTCAATACATTTCTCAAAATTCCTCCATTGATTTCCCATGTCAAGGGAGGATCTAATTGGATTTTTAATCCTTAGCTAATCATGCAACACATTGCATATAGTGTTTAGGTGGAAACTGAAAAGTTCTTTCCATTGCCCTATTGTAGAAAGCCAAGTTTGGATGTAACCTGAATCAGTAGAAAAATAATGCAATACCCCCCAATACTGTATAGATGTTACATGAAAACAATGCATTTCTTTCTTTAAACTAAAGCCAGTGCCTGGCCTTTGATGCAGCTCTGAAATAATGGACTACCATGGGCTATTTTCTTCTGATTTCTATGGTTCAATACAGGGCTTGTCTCTTCTGTTTGTTTTCAGCTAATTGCCTCAAGATCTAATAAGTTAGTGATGATGTATGTTGAGTACCAGTGACCCCTTGCCAAATGAAATATTATATCGCACCAAAGTATAAGAAGGTCGGTCTTTATCAGTCAAAATAGTTTTCCCTAAAAGGTTCTAATTTCCATTGTGTAGGTCAGAATTGGCATCAGTGATGGCATTAGCTCCTTTAAATGGATTGAGCAAGAAAAAAATACATGATGAGAGAAGCCAATGGACAGGCCAGATGCAAACTTACAAGTGTTCTCTGCCTTACTATTGAAAGTTGTGGTAATTGTTGTTCAATATGCCTACAAAGCCAACATGCATTAGTAATAATCGATTACAAGAACATTCAATTTGAATGAGAAGTTTAATCAGATGATTTTGTTTTTTTCATTGAATACAATTTTTGTAAGATTGTCTAAAATATTTTCCACTTCTATTCTCCTTAAGGCCTGATTCCAGGGAAAGAAAAAGATGTAAAAATATTGTCAATGTACTTAACATTAAGTACACGCATAAGTGATTGTAAAATTGAGGCATATATCGCTAGTAGAATAAATCCCACAACTAGCAACATTACACAATCAAAATCTGTTTTTCATAAAAAAAGTTTAATCAGAACATGCCTCGATAAAGCTGAAGTACACAAGAAGAAGTAAGAAAACTGTGGGATGACTTCTGATATATCAGCTTTTTCAAGACATCTTCTGATTCTTTTTATAATGAAAAATATTCAGTAGTGTAATATGTTGGGGAGATAGTTGTTTGAGACCTACTCTTTTCAGGTAAGAAAAATGAGGTACTGTCATAGACTGAGGTGTGAAAGACGTGCCGCAGCAAATTGATGAACTGATAAATCAAGCGACCAGGACTGAATAGCATTCATTCAAGAGGTGAGCTGCTAACAAAAATATACAATCTCTCATTAAAACCAGCTAATATAGTGGAGGACATCAAATATTTTATCTATGTCCTGTAAAAAAGGTAGGGAACCTTCTGGGAATTTTGGACCTATGAGCCTTATTTCAATACTTGATAAATTGGTTGAAATGATTGTTAAAAATACTATTATCAAACAACTGGTTGAACATGGTATGATAGGGACAATGGCAACTTTTCCAAAACTAAGTCATGCTTCTGTACTCTACAAGAATTCTTTGAACCATGAGCTAAATAGTGGATATTAAAGAATTGTTGATGCAATTTATTTGTAGTTTCAACAAGCCTTCAATAAAATCATTCATAAGCAGCTATTAAGGAAATTAAGTATTCATGAAGTGAGAGTCAAAGTTCTGTCCTGTACTAGAAAATGGCTAAGTGCCGAAGAGTATGAATGAATAAATGGCAGTTTTCAGCATGGCAACCATGGGGCACTCCATGGTTCCTTACTAGGACAGGAAATGTTTAATATTGGAACTGCTCAAAAAATATTAAAAATGAACATTTTGGGGTATTTTTTTCTGAATTTTTATAAAACTTTTAAATCTTGTGAAATGGCCACTTCTATTTAATATATATTTGTAATGCTCTGTAAACATGGGTAAACAGGAATGTGGCAAAATTTACAGATGACTGTAACTAGTTAGGTTAGTCGAAACTAAAGAAGATTATGAAGAACTTGAGTGGAATCTCATGAAGCTAGTTGAATAGGTGGCTTAATGGAAGGCCAGAATCAGTGTTTTCCAGATTAAAGGCAATGCACAATGCACTGTATAAAATATCATGGGTTTTTTATTTTATTTTTATGGAATTCATTCATCACAAATAGTAATGCACCCAATTAATCATTCACTGTGGACTCACTTAAGAATTCCTAAATAATCAATTATTATAAGCATTTACACTATAGAATTTTCTTAGCTACATATAGATGTAGAAGGATCTCTACAAAATACTGAAGATGATACTGAAGAAATATGAAAATACAAAAGTAATATCCATTCTCCAAGAAGTCACAATTCTCTTTTGTTTTCCTGGCATGTCACTTCCTCTTGGTTTGAAATAAATGTCCAATTTGGAGTATGTGTCTTCCGTTATTTTAAGATGCTGTTAAATATATATTGTACCATACCTAAGGACAAGTTGGCAATATAATATGCTATCATGAAATAAATAAAAATATACATTGAATGCATGAGTCTTGATTATTTGAAATACTGTTTTTGCAATATGATTTATCCCCTTTACTTATTGAGATCATGTCTGATATTCTCTTTGTTTAAAATATATCTAAGAATTCTAATTCTACTGCAAAAATAAATGATGAATTATTTATACATACCAATTATTTATGATCATTTATGCAAAGCTTGTCGTATTATGCATGCATAAGAGGATTAAATCACTGTTAACCCACAATGCCTTTAGGGGCATTATATGATAGGCAAAAAGTTGCTAATGTTTACTATTGTAGACAAACATATACATTAGGAGCAAACATATTGTTTCTGCAAATTGTGAAGCTGAGTATCAGTTTTGTTAAGAAAGGAAAAAACTGTATTCAGGAACTGATTCCATAAGTAATTTTCAATTACTATATTTAATTTTCAGTAAATACCTTACCTGGATTAAAATCATCAGTAATTTTTACTGGTATTAATTTATTGGTACTCACGTTCAAATTTAACTCACACATGAAAAATGAAAGTAGCATAGGTAAGAACTCAAATCTTTTTTTTCTGGTTTCTCCTAAGGCAATGCCTTTGTCACCTAATGATGCATCATTATATGTTACAATTAAAATAAGTAGACAAATCAGTAAAATGCCACAAGGATATGACTTCCTATGCTATTTCCTGCAATCATTTCTGAACTTCAAGGCAAATTCAGTGAGATAGAATTTTTTCACACTAATGTATATAAATGAAATTATTAACAGTATTCCTTTTTAATGGGAAACCTAATGGAGGGCTAAGAACCATAGAACTTTCCTTTGATCCTGTTTAACAGCATTTTGCATCTCAGGGCCAAAATTATATTTTATATATAATAATGAAAATATCTCCAGATTTTTTCCCTGTACATGTTTCAAAGCTAGAAGAGATTTCTGAAGTTTTAGATTTTACAATTGTTCTCTCTGCTTTAAAAACAAATGAGTACATTTGGGAATGAAGTACAGTGAGTTAAGAAAATGTATTATGGAGCCACATGCGTGCTCTAAGCAGCACTAGGCTAGGAGAAAGTTCATATGATTATGGCTTGAGATAAATCACAGTTCAAGTAAGAGCTCAGTGACACACCAGTTTAATGCAGTCACTATCCAGATCTACAGTGCTTGGTTCAAATATTGTTCAGGTCACAATCAAACTACTGTTTCATCCTAGTTCCTAGAGGATATTAGTTCACATTACTAACCCTTTCCCACAAAGCATGGCACATTCCCACACAGTTTACAATCTCTAATCCAGGCATTTCTGGTCTCATCTTTTCCTTGCTACTAATCATCACAGCAACAGACTCCATATATCATGGTTCCACCTCCACAGGAGCGTGGCTCCTTCCTACGCTTCTGTGTATACTCTAGAGCCTACAATTCCCGCATGCTTCACTGAATCATTTGTCTCAACTTCCATGACACTTTAAAGTTCTCCTAGACAGCCAATACAAAGAATTTTGTGGCATATCTTGGAGCTGAAGGTGCTGTTCCGGATATCAGAGTACAGAAATAGGACTGAATCCTTTGGCATTGGTTAACCTTCATCTACACTGGGGAAAAGGTCATGGTCAGATGACCTCAACCTCTTTTCCTAATTTGGACAAGACCCCAGTGAAGTCAATGGAAAGGCTCCCATTGACTTCACTATGAGTTTAACTGGATGCTACAGCTGTGATTCATCACAGCACTTAAGCATGTGCTTAATTATAAACATCTGAATAGTCCCAGTGAAATCAATAAGACTGCTTACATGCTTAAAGTTAAGCACATGCTTAAGTTCTTTGCTGAATCAGGGCTGCAGTGTGAACTTGAAGTCAATGTACTGCTCATGTGTTAATTGTTTTGCTGGACCAAGGCCTATGGGTCTGATCAAAACCCACTGAAATCAGTGGAGGCATTTCCACTGACTTCAGTGGGTTTTGGATCAGACCCGAAGTGAGTAAACTCAGCAATTATCTGCATAAAGCCTGGCTTAATGCTATTAGACTCTTATCTTAACTAATTGTAACATAATACCTCTATTTTAACCATCTGCATTTCTTCAACATACCGTGAGCCAGATTCTCCTCTCATTTACATTGATTTTACTGAGTTACTTCTGATTTATACTAGGGTAAGTGAGATCAAACTCAGGCCCAATAACCAGAAAAACAAACAATTGTATTAAAAGAAAAAATAGTTTGAGGGTAAGTAAAACCTCTAGTCTGATTTTTTAATTAATATTTCCTTTTTGTGATGTGGCCCCAGGCATCCAAATATATATTCTCCTAATCCCACTTGACCTCAACCAAAATGTTTATGCCAAGGGTGCTCTCATGTTCCCAAGACTGAGGCTTAGCATAATAGATACAACCAAGGGGCTTTTCACCCACACTTGAATTCTGATTCCCCTCTGACTCATAGATACGTTTTCATGCAGAACATTCCTACAGCTGTTACAGTAGGTGGTTTGCCTAGTATGTCGTAGTTAACCTGTACCCTCTTAGCTCCTACTTACTAGGTAAAAGTAAAAAAAAACCCCTTCAAGTTGCTGCTAAACCTGGCATTTATGTATCCTGTTGGCTAGTACTACACAGATGATCTGTCAAGCCAAGTTAATTCAGTATATTTGAAATCAAAATAGTAGAAAGTAGAAACTCTAGAAATCCATATTTTGATTTTAAATATTCATTTAAAAGAAAGGACACTCTTTTTCAGATAGATAGATAGATAGAAATATTTTTTTCTTTCAATGAATAACATTAGGTTGAAGTGAAATGCTTTTATAAAAGGTAAGCTTTTTGACATATGTGTTCAAAAATATATTCAAAGGGCCAAACCTTGCAGACAATACTCAAGGAAGTATAGTAGGACTACATTCACAAGGGAAGACAGTAGGATTTGGTCCTCAATTCATATAGTTAAAAAAGCATGCTCATGTTTCTTGTGTGAAATGTTGGATAAGTAACTTTAAGTCTGCTTGGAAATTTAGATTTGTACGGTACAAAAAATGATATAGTTAGCAGGGAAATTGGCTGTTTTGAACACACAATATGTTTATATGAAAGTAAATAAGGAAACAAGGCATAATTTTTAATGGTGAATGCAATTAACCATTGGAACAATTTACTGCCAATTTTTAAATCAAGACTGGATATTTTCTAAAAGCTATGCTCTCAAAATTATTTTGGGGAATTGCTATGGCCTGTGTTATAGAGGAGGTCAGACTAGATTATCACAGTGTTCCCTTCTGGCTTTACGATCTATGAGGCTATGAAAAACTTTGTTATTCAAAATAGCATGCAAAAATAATTTGAGCATAAATATTTATTAGCTGGGATGAGGCCACTTTGAAAATTTGACCTATGCAAATTTATTTATATTTTGAACAAAACAAAACAAAACAAAAATTGAGATGATACCTTTCTTCTTTTCACTGTTAAGATCTAAGTCCATATATTGCCCATGCTGTAGCTGATGACATCATTAACATTAAAACTATGTAAGAAACTAGCTCTGAGCATGCTTTATATATTAGTGACATCATCACTTGTTTCAGAAGAAGTAAAGAACCCTTATCTTTAGTCTTCAGAGGTAAAAACGTTTTTCACTGTGTATCTGAATTTTCTGGTGCAAGTGCTGGAGGAACCAACTAGGGGAAAAGCTCTTCTTGACCTGCTGCTCATAAACAGGGAAGAAATAGTAGAGGAAGCAATAGTGGATGGGAACCTGGGAGGCAGTGACCATGAGATGGTCGAGTTCAAGATCCTGACACAAGGAAGAAAGGAGAGCAGTAGAACAGAGACCCTGGACTTCAGAAAAGCAGACTTTGACTCCCTCACGGAACTGATGGGCAAGGTCCCCTGGGAGAATAACATGAGGGGGAAAGGAGTCGAGGAAAGCTGGCTGTGTTTTAAAGAATCCTTATTGAGGTTGCAGGAACAAACCATCCCGATGTGTAGAAAGAAAAGTAAATATGGCAGGCGACCAGCTTGGCTTAACAGTGAAATCCTTGCTTGTTTAAACACAAAAAAGCAGCTTACAAGAAGTGGAAGATTGGACAAATGACCAGGGAGGAGTATAAAAATATTGTTCAGGCATGCAGGAGTGAAATTAGGAAGGCCAAATCACACTTGGAGTTGCAGCTAGCCGGAGATGTTAGCAGTAACAAGAAGGGTTTCTTCAGGTATGTGAGCAACAAGAAGAAAGTCAAGGAAAATGTGGGCTGCTTGCTGAATGAGGGAGGGAACCTAGCGACAGAGGATGTGGAGAAAGCTAGTGTACTCAATGCTTTTTTTGCCTCTGTCTTCACAGACAAGGGCAGCTCCCAGGCGGCTGCACTCGGCAGCACGGTATGGGGAGGAAGTGACCAGCCCTCTGTGGAGAAAGAAGTAGTTCAGGACTATTTAGAAAGGCTGGACGAGCACAAGTCCATGGGGCAGGATGCACTGCATCCGAGGGTGCTAAAGGAGTTGGCCGATGTGATTGCAGAGCCATTGGCCATTAACTTTGACAAATCATGGCAATCGGGGGAGGTCCTGGATAACTGGAAAAAAGCTAATGTAGTGTCCATCTTTAAAAAAGGGAAGAAGGAAGATCCGGGGAACTACAGGCCAGTCAGTCTCACCTCAGTCCCTGGAAAAATCATGGAACAGGTCCTCAAGGAATCAATTCTGAGCCACTTAAAGGAGGGGAAAGTGATCAGGAACAGTCAGAATGGATTCACCAAGGGAACGTCATGCCTGACTAATCTAATTGCCTTCTATGATGAGATAACTGGCTCTGTGGATGAGGGGAAAGCAGTGGATGTGCTATTTCTTGACTTTAGCAAAGCTTTTGATACAGTCTCCCACAGTGTTCTTGCCAGCAAGTTAAAGAAGTATGGGCTGGATGAATGGACGGTAAGGTGGATAGAAAACTGGCTGGATGGTCGCGCTCAACAGGTAGTGATCAATGGCTCCATGTCTAGTTGGCAGCCGGTATCAAGTGGAGTGCCCCAAGGGTCGGTGCTGGGGCCGGTTTTGTTCAATATCTTCATCAACGATCTGGAGGATGGCGTGGACTGCACCCTTAGCAAGTTTGCAGATGACACTAAACTGGGAGGAGTGGTAGATACTATGGAGGGTAGAGATAGGATACAGAGGGACCTAGACAAATTAGAGGATTGGGCCAAAAGAAATCTGATGAGGTTCAACAAGGACAAGTGCAGAGTCCTGCACTTAGGATGGAAGAATCCCATGCACTGCTACAGACTAGGGACCGAATGGCTGGGCAGCAGTTCTGCAGAAAAGGACCTAGGGGTTACAGTGGATGAAAAGCTGAATATGAGTCAACAATGTGCCCTTGTTGCCAAGAAGGCTAACGGTATTTTGGGCTGTATAAGTAGGGGCATTTCCAGCAGATCGAGGGACGTGATTATTCCCCTCTATTCGGCACTGGTGAGGCATCATTTGGAGTACTGTGTCCAGTTTTGGGCCCCACACTACAAGAAGGATGTGGACAAATTGGAAAGAGTCCAGCGTAGGGCAACAAAAATGATTAGGGGGCTGGAGCACATGACTTATGAGGAGAGGCTGAGGGAACTGGGATTGTTTAGCCTACAGAAGAGAAGAATGAGGGGGGATTTGATAGCTGCTTTCAACTACCTGAAAGGGGGTTCCAAAGAGGATGGATCTATACTGTTCTCAGTGGTAGAAGATGACAGAACAAGGAGTAATGGTCTCAAGTTGCAGAGGGGGAGGTTTAGGTTGGATATTAGGAAAAACTTTTTCACTAGTAGGGTGGTGAAGCACTGGAATGGGTTACCTAGGGAGGTGGTGGAATCTCCTTCCTTAGAGGTTTTTAAGGTCAGGCTTGACAAAGCCCTGGCTGGGATGATTTAGTTGGGGTTGGTCCTGCTTTGAGCAGGGGGTTGGACTAGATGACCTCCCGTGGTCCCTTCCAACCCTGAGATTCTATGATTCTATGATTCTATGAAAATAAATTGCACATTTAAGAAAATCTATATAAGACCCCAATAATAAAATATATTGTGCTAGATTTAAAATCTTAACAGAAAATCATTTTAAAGTGAAATGTTTAAGAATCAGCCACTATTTGTCTGCCAAGGCTTATATTTAAAATATATGCGTCATTTATAATAGTGATGATAACATAAACACTTAAAACACTTTGATGCATTTTCATTTCTATGTAGAAGCGACAAAGGGTCCTGTGGCACCTTATAGACTAACAGAGGTATTGAAGCATAAGCTTTCGTGGGTCAATACCCACTTCTTCGGATGCAAGCAGTGGAAATGTCCAGAGGCAGATATAAATGTGCAGGGAAGATTCAGGCTAGAGATAACGAGGTAAGCTAATCATGGAGGGTGAGGCCCTCTTCTAGCAGCTGAGGTGTGAACACCAAGGGAGGAGAAACTGCTTTTGTAGTTGGCTAGCCATTCATACACTTTGTTTAGTCCTGAGCTGATGGTGTCAAATTTGCAAATGAACTGAAGCTCTACAGTTTCTCTTTGGAGTCTGGTCCTGAAGTTTTTTTGCTGCAGGAGGCTACCTTTAAGTCTGCTATTGTGTGTCCAGGGAGGTTGAAGTGTTGTCCTACAGGCTTTTGTATATTGCCATTCCTTATATCTGATTTGTGTCCATTTATCCTTTTGCGTAAGGACTGTCCAGTTTGACCGATGTACATAGCAGAGGGGCATTGCTGGCATATTATGGCATATATTACATTGGTGGATGTGCAGGTGAATGAACCAGTGATGGTGTGGCTGATCTGCTTAGGTCCTGTGATGGTGTTCCTGGTGTAGATATGTGGGCAAAGTTGGCATCGAGGTTTGTTGCATGGCTTGGTTCCTGAGTTAGAGTTATTATGGTGCAGTGTGTAGTTGTTGGTGAGAATATGCTTCAGGTTGGCGGGTTGTCTGTTGGCGAGGACTGGCATGCCTCCCAAGGCCTGTGAAAGTGAGGGGTCGTTGTTCAGGACGGGTTGTAGATCACTGATGATCCGTTGGAGAGGTTTTAGCTGAGGACTGTAAGTGATGGCCAGAGGAGTTCTGTTGGTTTCTTTCTTTGGTTTGTCTTGCAGCAGGAGGCTTCTGGGTACACGTCTGGCCCTGTTGATCTGTTTTCTTATTTCCTCATGTGGGTAGCGTAGTTTTGAGAATGCTTGGCGAAGATCTTGTAGGTGTTGGTCTCTGTCAGAGGGGTTGGAGCAAATACGGTTGTACCTCAGCGCTTGGCTGTAGACAATGGATCGTGTGGTGTGTCCGGGATCGAAGCTGGAGGCATGTAGGTAGGCATAGCGGTCAGTGGGTTTTTGGTATAGGGTGGTGTTAATGTGACCATCGCTTATTTGCACCATGGTGTCTAGGAAGTGGACTTCCCGTGTAGACTGGTCCAGGTTGATGGTGGGGTGGAAGCTGTTGAAATCGTGGTGGAATTCTTCCAGAGTTTCTTTCCCATGGGTCCAGATGATGAAGATGTCATCAATGTAGCGTAGATAGAGAAGGGGCGTGAGTGGTCGAGAACTGAGGAAGCATTGTTCCAGGTCAGCCATAAAAATGTTGGCATATTGTGGGGCCAACTGGTCTGGAGGTATATATTGTCACCAAATTTGAAATAATTGTGCGTGAGGATAAAATCACAGAGTTCAGCAACCAGTTGTGCTGTGGCATCATCAGGGATACTGTTCCTGACAGCTTGTATTCCATCTGTGTGTGGGATGTTTGTGTAGAGAGCCTCTACATCCATGGTGGCTAGGATGCTGTGTTCTGGAAGATTACCAATGCATTGTAGTTTTCTCAGGAAATCAGTGGTGTCACGGAGATAGCTGGGAGTGCTGGTGGCATAGGGTCTGAGTAGAGAGTCCACATATCCGGACAGTTCTTCAGTGAGCGTGCCAATGCCCGAGATGATGGGGCATCCAGGATTTCCAGGTTTGTGGATCTTGGGTAGTAGGTAGAATAACCCCGGTCGGGGCTCTAAGGGTATGTTGATTTGTTCCTGTGTTAGTGTAGGGAATGTCCTGAGTAGATGGTGCAGTTTCTTAGTGTATTCCTCAGTGCGATCTGAGGAGAGTGGCCTGTAGAATTTGGTATTGGAGAGTTGTCTGGCAGCCTCCTTTTGGTAGTCAGACCTGTTCATGATGACAACAGCACCTCCCTTATCAGCCTCTTTGATTATAATGTCAGGGTTGTTTCTGAGGCTTTGGATGGCATTGCGTTCTGCACGACTTAGGTTATGAGGCAGGAGGCGTTGTTTTTCCACAATTTCTGCCTGTGCACGTCAGCGGAAGCATTCTATGTATAGGTCCAGACTGTCATTTCGACCCTCAGGAGGAGTCCATGTGGAGTTCTTCTTGTGCTGTTGGTGGGAGGGTATCTGTGTATCTGTGCGATGTTCAGTGTTATCTTGAAAGTATTCTTTGAGTCGGAGACGGCGAAAGTAGGCTTCCAGGTCACCGCAGAACTGAATCATGTTGGTGGGGGTGGCGGGGCAAAAAGAAACTCCCCGAGATAGGACAGACTCTTCTGCCGGGCTGAGTGTGTGGCTGGATAGATTGACGATATTGCTGGGTGAATTGGGGGTACCACTGTTGTGGCCCCATGTCCGTTTGTGTGGGAGATTGGTTATTTATGAAAGTTTCCAGGTTGGAGAGCTCCTTTTTGATGTTTTCCTGTTTGCTGTATAGGATGCTGATCAGGTGGTTCCTCAGTTTCTTTGATAGTGTATGGCATAATCTCTCACTGTGGTCTGTGCAGTATGTAGATAGCAATGGATTTTTCACCTTCAGTCCATTTGGTATGATGTCCATCCGTTTGCATTTGGAGAGAAAGATTATATCTGTCTGTACTTGTGCAAGTTTCTTCATGAGGTTGATGGATTTCCACTCCATATGGCTAAATGCAGTGCCTTGCATGGTCTCAAGTATCAGAGGGGTAGCTGTGTTAGTCTGGATCTGTAGAAGCGACAAAGGGTCCTGTGGCACCTTATAGACTAACAGAGGTATTGAAGCATAAGCTTTCGTGGGTCAATACCCACTTCTTCGGATGCAAGCCATATGCCAGCAATGCCCCTCTGCTATGTACATCAGTCAAACTGGACAGTCCTTACGCTCAGGACTAAACAAAGTGTATGAATGGCTAGCCAACTACAAAAGCAGTTTCTCCTCCCTTGGTGTTCACACCTCAACTGCTAGAAGAAGGCCTCACCCTCCCTGATTAGCTTACCTCATTATCTCTAGCCTGAATCTTCCCTGCACATTTATATCTGCCTCTGGACATTTCCACTGCTTGCATCCGAAGAAGTGGGTATTGACCCACGAAAGCTTATGCTTCAATACCTCTGTTAGTCTATAAGGTGCCACAGGACCCTTTGTCGCCTCTGCAGATCCAGACTAACACGGCTACCCCTCTGATACATTTCTATGTAGTAAGCTTCTGATCTCAGCAAAGGAAACCTCAGAATTCCGAAATTAATCTTGTCAGGTAAGTAAATGAGAAAGTGATTTTCAATTAAAAAAATTGTTTTATTTATAATTTTAAAATCTATGTATATGTTCTGCTAAAATATTTTGGACTATACACATTTTCTGTTTTTAATGAAAGATCCAATTCATACAGCCTTAAGGAAAGTAACAATTTAATTTAACATAACAAACATAGGATATGATTGTAGCTCATACTTCACCATGGGGAACAGCCTGAGGGGAGAGCAGGAGCCTTGATTCTGACCTCCCCCCCGCCACACACACACACACACTATTCTGAGTTTGCATGCAGGGTGATGTAAGCTACTCTAGGTGAAGGGGAAAAGCAGGAAACCAGCAACCAAAGTGTAATTCTGGGAATCACTATTTGGCCATTGGTCTGTTCCTGGTACAGCACAACATCATGCCACCCCTTTCTCAGGACTTATGGTAATTCCAACATGAAGTCCACAATTAAAAGTACCATTTTCATAAATATTTGGTGTCAATGTCCCTAAACAGCTGTAGTTCCCATGTTGGGGACCAGCATTAAATAGTTAATGCCTAGTTGTCGGACACAGTTACCTGAGCTGCTCTTGAAAGTTTGCTTAATAAAGATCGGATGAAAAACATCTACAAGACAGTATTTTTCTGCTAGGATTGTTCATTTCCAATGATGCTGTAGAACAGACATATTTAATGTGTGAGAACTGCATGCGTAGAAGAAAAGAATTTTAAAACTATGGCAAAATACAAACAAGTTGTAGTATGTAAAACACAATTCCCCATGTAATCATATGCACATACACTGATATTCATTCTCTGAATCTTAAAGTAATTTAAAAGGATAATTAGTGAGTAGTGTCTGAATTGGTTCCTCAGAGGGTTAGTGTCCATCCTGTTTGTCACTGTTTCTTGCCTAATCCTGCTTAATGAGGGTTTATGTTAACACAGCTAAGCACTTGCAGATATGCGCTACCAAGCAAGCTAAGCTTAGAGAAGACATGCTGTTCAAATGTCAGTGCCTTTGGCTATCTTGCTATAAGATACTGATTATTACTTAATACATTTAATATTAAATGCTTCTATTTGTGTTTGTTTACAGATCCTGATTGTAGTTCATATAGGAGAACAAATAGCTTCTGTGTTTTTCCTTAGGTTTTTAATTTTGGAAACTATTTGCTTATTTTTTTAACTTGTCAATCAAGTCCCATCCCCCCCAGAAAGATAAAAATGCATTTGACTTGCTGCTTTAAAGCATTTAGCGTAAGTTAAACAGAGCTGCACAAAACATTACACCAGAGGTTTGAACACTGGTGAACATCACTTTTTTTTTTGGCTTTCTCTCACTTCAAAAGGATTTTTTCAGTCTACAAAGTAGGTTCAGGTTTATCTGAGCTGGGCTAGAGATTTGAGCTTCAAATCTGTTCAGAGATGTACAGACATTCTATCCTTTACTCTTTATTCTTTGCTGTTTTGAAAGCTATTAAAATCTGCCAACACAATAAACATCAAATACTGACCTCTCCGCTCATATTCATGTTTATTTCCATATACAATTAGCAAGGGTCCCAGACTGGTTCTGAATCCAGATCTGGACTCCCCCTGCTAAGCCCCTCCCTTCTCTCAGGGCAGTTTCAGATCTGAAATGCTATTTGGCCCACAATAGCTGAGCCATGAAATTCAGCCCTGGATTTAAATCTCCCCCAAGTTAGGGAAAGTACAGGTCTGGGCAGCAGCATTGGAACAATTTGTATAGTGGGGGTGCTGAAAGTCAACGAACCAAACTGTAAACCCTGTATATGATAGAAACTGCTTCAAGCCAGGGGGTGCGGCTGCACCCCCATCACCTCTAGTTCCAGCACCCCTGGGTGTGGGGGCTGAGTACATCTTTAATTTCAGAATGAAATTCACTAATTCACAAAAGCCCCCCTGCACCACTTGAGCCCTTCATAGAAGAGCCTGCTGGCAGAGATGTACACTCCCCGCCTTCTGTGGAAATGGTCTGCCTTCCAAGGCCTGCATAGTCCAGTGGCAAAAGCCACAGAGAAGGGCTGAAGATTCGCCGATTCCTCACAGATCCAATGGCCCAAGTACCAAACACAACTAGTGTAGGGGCTTCAGTTACTACTGTAGCCAATAGGAGTGGGGAAGGCTCACATGACATCGGCATATATTGACCCTGAGGTGGGGAATAGATTTCACTTTCCCAATTGTCCCACACTCCACTTTCATAGAGCCTGAATAATCTGACTTTATATGTCTGGAGTGGCTGTCCTCTACAATAAATATAAGCATTAACAAAGAGAACAAGTGTGTGCTCGTGTGTGTGTGTGTGTTGCACGCATGCATGCGTGTACAGGGCCATCATCCCAAAATAATTAAATGAGTGCTTACATGTCTGGCAGGGGAGATGTACGTACAGTATGCCCTACTATGTTACACACTTATAATATAAAACTCAGTTCTACAGCTCGGATATGAATAATCAGAGCTTTTGAAATACTGCAATTTCTCTTCCTTGGGATTCATGCCAACATTGTTAGTTTCACTTTAAATCTGGCATGGTTTCAGAATCCAACCATAAATAAGCCCAGATTCATTAAATCTGAAGCTGAGTTTGCTCCAAAGGTTTGTGAATCTTAGGCTTTGTCTACACTACATAGTTTTGTTGACAAGAGTCAGGTTTCATTGCAAAACAGTGCTCTTCCTGACAATTTAACTCTCCTGTTACGCTGACATAATAAAACCACCAAGGCATAGAGCTTTTAGCGACAAAGTTAGAGTGATGCAGTGTCAGTGTGGACACTGTGCTTCCTTTTGTTGCCCTAAGTGGCATCCAGGAGGCATACCGCAATGCCCATCATGACTCCTCTAGTAAGTAGTTTCTACTCTGCTGCCTTGCAGCCAGGTACACATGCATGTGTCCCTTCCCCTTTAAAGCCCCATGCCGGCTCTCTGTAGAACAGGCTACCGTGTGGTGTACACTGGAGCTGCTGGATCTGTGTGGGTGTGGGGAGAGGAGGCTGTGCAGTTGCAACTCTGCTCCAGCCATAGGAACTTTGACACCTATGAGCAGATTGCTCATGGCATGAAAGGGACACACAGCAGCGCCATGCTAAGATCAAGGAGCTAAAGCAGACATACCAGAAGGCAAGGGAGGCAAACCATCACTCTGGTGCAGTGCCAAAAACATGCCTCTTCTACAAGGAGCTGCATGCCAACTTTGTGGTGACCCCTCCACTACCACCAGGAGCCCTGTAGATACTTGGGTGGGACTGGAGGCAGCAGCCATGGAAGTCAACCTCGAGGATGAAGTGGTGGACAAGGAGGTAGAGTTAGAGGAGGATGCGGGACAGGTGACAGGCTCATCCAGTGGCATGGTGCACTGGGATCTCTTTTTGATGCTGGAGGGATCTTACCAGTCCCAGCAGTCCGGCTCTGGAGTACCTGAAGCAGGAGAGGGGATCTCTGGTAAGTACTCATTTTGCATTGATACTGCACAGTGACATAAAGTAGGGGTGTCCTTTATTTTGTTACATGAGCATGTGGGAGAAGGGATTGAAATTAACAACACTAGGTACTGTTTGCATTCCCCTGTGCAGCTACTCAGTGGCGGTCCAGTGGAAAAGTTTGTTAATGAATACCCAGATCCCATGAGAATCCTCCATAGATATCTCTAGGAAACTTTCCTGCAGAGACTCTGCAATCCTCTGCCAAAGGTTCCTTGGCAGCGCTGCTTAGTTTCTTCTCTCTAATCAGCAGCTACTTCTGCGGGAACCAAAGCAGCACATGGGGGAGCAGCATATGGATCCCGTTTGAAGCCCCATGCATGCAGGAGATGCCCTTGCATTTTTGGTTACCCTCAGTATGTGATTTCAGCGTCAATCACCCCCATCTGTGAAAAACAGTGCCGGTATTCAAAAGAGTGTCCCTCGGTGCTTCTACTGATCCCCTGCTCAAACCACCCAGACACTTTGTTCCATCTTGCATCACCATGTCTGGGCCAAACTCACCATGTTTAGTGCTCTGGCTGTGCTGCATGCTTGCTAAGGGAAAGTGAGAAGGTTTACACAACTTTTATGATTCAAGGCTGTGAGTGCACACACAATACTGACTCTGTTTATTGTTTCGTTTGCTTCTGCAGATGTGCCCTTGAGGGCCAGCTCCTACACATTGGCAGAGTGCCTCCATCAGATAAGGAAGTGAAAGAGGAGTAAGGAGGACATGTTTCACAAAATGCTGCAATTGTGAAATCAGGCTGATAGTGAGCACAGAGAGTGGAGAGGGAGAATAAACAAAAAAACCTAGAAATTTACAGTAGGAGAGGAGACACGAGCAAGAGCAGACAATAGAAGGGTAGGAGTGGATGATCAAGATCATAGAGGACCAATCAGAGATGCTCAGGTCCCTGATTATGTTGCACGTGGCACATATGCAGGCTCGACTCCCCCTGCAGCCCATACAGAACTGCCTTTATTGACCTTATGGGGGGAGGGATAGCTCAGTGGTTTGAGCATTGGCCTGCTAAACCCAGAGTTGTGAGTTCAATCCTTGAGGTGGCCATTTAGGGATCTGGGGCAAAAATTGGGGATTGGTCCTGCTTTGAGCAGGGGGTTGGACTAGATGACTTCCTAAGGTCCCTTCCAACCCTGATATTCTATGACCTCCCCAAACTCACCACATACATTCCTCTCACATTTCCAGCCCATCACTGGACCCATAGGGACATTTTGCATTAACAGCAGCTGGACTTAAACACAGTGCTGCTCACTGTCATGGCCCTTGTAAGAAATGTTAATCTGTGTATTTCTGTTTAATGAAAAATTGGTTTTACAAAGACAGTGATTCTTTATTTGTGACATACACAGGGTGGCTGCAGCAAAAATTAATACACAGTGTCAACTGGCACATTTGCAGACATCAATTAATGCTCTGGCAGGAATCATTACAGGGATCATTCAAGGTAGAAAGTAAACAATTCTTGGCTGAATGCATTACGGAAAGACACACTACTGGAGCTCATTGTCAAAATGCTGTTTCAAACCCTCCCTGATTTCAATACCCCCACCCCCACCATTGAACCCCTCTAATAGCTCTGGTGTCTGGCTGTTTGAAATTAGCTGCCAGGCAATCATCTCAACACTTCACCCCTAGGAAACTCCCTCCCCCCCCCCCCGCTTCACAAATATTATGCAGAGTACAGCAGGCTGCTATGACTATGGGAAGTGTTTCCTCATTGAAGTCTAACCTACCAAAAAGCCAGTGACTTTTTAATCTGCCAAATACACATTCTACGGTCATTCTGCATATGCTGAGCCTCTTGTTGAAATGCTCATTACTGCTATCAAGGTTTCCAGTGTAAGACTCCATGAACCATAGGAATAAGCGGTAGGCTGGGTCTCGCAGGATCACAATGGGCATTTTCACATCTCCTGGTGAAATCTTCTGATCTGGAAAGAAAGTCCCTGCTTGCAGCTTTCTATACAGGCCAGTGTACCTGAAGATGCATGTGTAATGCACCTTCCCTGACCACCCTACGTTGATGTCAGTGAAACAACCCCAGTGATCCACCAGTGCCTGCAATACCATAGAGAAGTTCCCCTTTCTGTCTGGGACAAAAATGGGGATATGTGTGCCATCTATTTCCCCACTGCAGTTAGAGAATCCCATTGCCACAAAGCCATCCACTATTTCCCACACATTGCCCAGAGACACTGTGTGGATATAGATACAGAGTCCTGTGTAGATATAAATGTGTTTTTTGCCAGCTCCCCACATCTTATGATCTTATAATTGGAAGGAATCCTGACAGGCCATTGTGACTCTGGTATAGTATGTTTGGGGTGTAAATGTGGAGTAAGGTTTGTTTTGTAATCAGTAAAGAGCATTTAGAGTATTATATACCAACACTGTGTCCAGTATCTGCCTTCTCCCCATTCTGTAGGGAGACCTCTATTGCGGGTCTAACAAGGGGTCAGAACCGGAGGGGTCAGAAGCCAAGTGCCAGATTTGGGGGGAGGGGTGGAGTTGCAAGCCAGAGGCAGAGCCAGGGGTAGAATCCAGATGTCTGAAGCCAGAGGGGAGCAGAGGCTGGAGCTGAGCAAGAGCAGGGAAGGGAAGTAGGCTAGATCAGGACTAAAACAAGGGCTGGAATAAGCAGGAAAAGTGCTGGAGCACTGGCTGGAACAAGCAGGAACAGGGGCTGGAACAGACTGGAACAGTGATTGGAAGAAGGTCGAAGCAGGTACTGGAACAAGGGCAAGTGCAGTTGTGGGCATGATATACATTGACAAGCCACTGAAATGCTGTGGGGGCCAGGCTATAAGCAGGACTACTAAACCAGAAGCCAACCAGGCACTGGGGCTGTTCTGAGAGTTCTCAGGCTGTGCAGATGGACTCATTAGTTGCCTGGTAGCGTGGTTAGTCAGGGAGCAGGCCAGCAGCTGTCCCTAGCTGGTCAGTTCCTGACAGCACACATCTTCCTTCAGGGTTGCCTCCCACAAAATCTTGATCTGGGTTTCTCGGGGTAGGCCTGGTGGAAAACACACAGAAGGTCTGGGGCATGCATGTGTTCCATGGGTTCCCATGAACACTCCTCTGGGCCATATCCCTCCAGTCAATCAGATACTGGAGTCTTCCCCTGACTTGGCAGGAGTACAGAATCTGCTGGGCTACATATTCCTCTTGGCCCTTCATGGTTATCATTGGAGGGGGAGGACTAGTGCATTGTGGGAAAAGATTCTTGATGAATGGTTCCAGAAGGGAGATATGGAACACAGTCTAGCCGCTGAAATTGAAAGGCAACTGGATTAATTTGTTCTGTGGTTGCAAATGGACCCAAGTATTTGTGGTCTAGTTTTTCAGATGGACAGGTGGAGTGCAGGTTTTGGATGGACAGCCAAAATTTATGCCCTACCTTGAGGTTAGAGGTTGGTTGATGGTGTCAGTAGACATGACGCTTGTACTTTGTTTTAGCCTCTTCTAACATGAGTTTCTGATGTACTTGGTGGATGTGTGCAGTAAGATCAGCAATAGTTGGCATTGGCGAGTTAAGGGGGATTTCAGGGTGGTACTGAGGTTGGAACCCATAATTTGACAAGGGATCTGCTGGGTCACAGTGTGTGCGGAGTTGCTATAGGTGAATTATGTGTGGGGAATGAGTGCCAGCCAATTGTCCTGGTGGTAATTTAGGAAGCATCTTAGGCCAGGTCTACACTAGGACTTTATGTCGAATTTATCAGCGTTAACTCGATTTAATCCCTCACCTGTCCACATTAGGAAGCAGTTTATTTCGACATTCAGGGCTCTTTGAATTGATTTCTGTACTCCACCCTGACGAGGGGAGTAGCGCCAAATTCGAAATGGCCATGCCGAAAGCGAGGTACTGTGGAAGGAATTCGACGCTAATAGCTCCGGGAGCTATCCCACAGTGCACCACTCAGTGGACGCTCAGGGCAGTAATCTGTACTCGGATGCTCTGACCTGCCACTCAGAGAAATCCCCGGGAAAATTTGAATCCCTTTTCCTGTGTGGCCATTTTGAATCCCATTTCCTCTTTGGACATCGTGGCGAGCTCAGCAGCACTGGCAACGATGCAGAGCTCTACAGCAGTGGTTTCAATGCCATCGCAGAATAGAAAGAGGGCTCCAGCATGGAGTGATCGTGAAGTTTTGGATCTGATCGCTGTGTGGGGCGACGAATCAATCCTAGCCGAGCTCCGTTCCAAAAGACGGAATGCCAAGATTTACGAAAAATTTTCCCCGGCTATGACGGAGAGAGGATACAGCCAGGATGCTACGCAGTGCCGCGTGAAAATCAAGGAGCTGCGGCAGGCGTACCAAAAGACCAAGGAGTCCAACGGACGCTCCGGATCGCAGCCACACACTTGCCGATTTTATGAGGCACTGCATGCCATGCTCGGTGGTGCTGCAACAACTACCCCACCACTGTCCGTGGACTCCGACGACGGGGTCCATTCTACGGCCACGTCGGAGGAGGTTTTCGTGGACAGCGAAGAAGAGGAAGGAGGGGAGGAGGACGAGGCACTAGACAGCGGTCTCACTCGTCATTTCCCCGACAGCCAGGAACTATTCCTCACCCTGACTGAGCTGCCCTACGAACACTCCCAAGGCAGCATTCCTGACCAGGAATCAGGCGAAGGATCATCAGGTCAGTGTGTTAGACATTTATTTGCAATACAATAGGTATGGTGTGTTAGCACTGTGTAACTGTGGCCTAATTGGCCTTATGCGCTTCACCTTGGAGTCGCTTTCCCGTGCAACTATTCGAAAAGTCTGTCAATATCTATGGGGATAGAGGAGTAATCCCCATCTGAGAGCTCCGCGAAGCTCTCCTGGAGGTACAGTGAGAGCTTGTTTAGCACGTTCACTGGGAGAGCGGCCTTATTGTCTCCTCCATGGTAGGATACTTTCCCGCGCCATGCAAGCTGCAGGTACTCTGGTATCATTGCCTTGCATAGCATGGCAGCATACGGCCCCGGGGTTTGCTTGCATTGACGCAGCATGCAGTATTTCTTGGTCTCTGTAATCCTCATCAGAGTGATATCAGTCATGGGGTCCTGGTTTGAATGAGTGGTATAATTAGTATAGTGAATGCTTCCTTTTCCCTTTAAAGAAAGACACCCGGCTGTTTCCGTTAACGCGTGGTGGTAGGGAGTCAGGAGCCAAACCATTACTACTTAGCGGTGCGCGGGTGGGGACAGTGCCGGGGACCGGCCACGTGAGGCCGGGGAAAGGGTACGCGAGCCGTTAAGACACAGTGGGTCTCGGGCAATATTGGTTCCCTGGGAGCGCCCACGGGAAGGGGGGGGTGAGGGGTAGGCCAGCCGTTCAAACACAACGGTTCGCGGGCGATCTTGGTTCCCGGGAGCTGCCACGCGAAGGGAGGGGGTAAAGGGTAGGCGAGCCGTTCATGCTGAGCGGTTCGTGGGCATTTTCGGTTCCCGGGAGCGGCCACGCGGAGGGGGGGGAGGGGTAGGCGAGCCGTTCCTGCTGAGCGGTTTGCGGGCACTTTAGGTTACCGGGAGCGGCCACGCGGAGTGGGGGGAAGGGTAGGCGAGCCGTTCATGATGAGCGGTTCTCGGGTAGTTTTGGTTCCCGGGAGCGACCACGCGGAGGGGGGGGAGGGGTAGGCGAGCCGTTCCTGATGAGCGGTTCGCGGGCACTTTACGGTCCCGGGAGCGACCACGCGGAGTGGGGGGGGTTAGGAAAGCCGATGTAGATTAGCGGTTTGGCCAGCAGCAGTTCCTGCCCGCCGCCAGGAACAGTGAGTGAGACATGGGAGTAGAGCACTGCTGTGAAGCAATCTCTCAGCAGTCCTAACTCATCACCTTACCATGGTCTTCGGAGAGGTGATTTTCACTGTACGGCAAGGCTTCTGGGATCCGTATACCGGGACCCCAGACACTCAGCCTTAAGGCATAGTATTTGACCTTGTAGTACGTTTACATGTGATAGGCACTGTGTTTGGTCCTATTCACGGTGAAAGAGTATGGGCATTGTTCTGGAAAAAGTATCTTTCTGAGGAATTCACTCCCTTTCCCTCATCCCGCAGCTGCGAGTGTCTCCCGCCCGACCCGTGCTTCACCCTCCCATGGGCTACTCCAGATAAGGCGGCGCAAAAAGAGAACCCGGGACGACATGTTCTCTGAATTAATGATGTTGTCACAGAGGGAGGCGGCACAGCGGAGAGAGGACGTCGCACGGTACGAGCGAGCAGCCAGGGAACGGGAGCAGAGGGCTGAAGCGCGCGAGGACAGGTGGCGGCAGGAGGATCAGCAGGCGACCCAAAGAATGCTGGGACTAATGAGGGAGCAAACCGACACGCTCCGGCGCCTGGTGGATGTTCTCCAGGACAGGAGACAGGAGGAAAGAGCACCTCTATATGTTCTTTCCAACCGCCCTCCCCCGCCACAAAGTCCAGTGATTTACTCTCCAAAAGTCACTAGGACAAGGGGAGGCAGGGTGCGTGGAAATATTAACTCCACCCCTGCAGACTGCTCCAGTAGCAGAAGGCTGTCATTGCCAAAACCTTAGATTTTTCCTTCCCCTCCCTCCAGCCGCACCCCTCAACACCTCCCTT
This sequence comes from Chelydra serpentina, assembly GCA_037349315.1. NCBI lineage: Eukaryota > Metazoa > Chordata > Testudines > Chelydridae > Chelydra > Chelydra serpentina. The sequence goes on along the minus strand of JBAIAC010000032.1, from coordinate 34,991,158 downwards.
CCCAGGTTCCATGTTAAGTTAATGTTCTGTTTAATAAAACTGGTTTTTTGGTTCACTGATGTTTCCCAGAGTGTCTTAAACGGGACCGTTTGTTTCTCTGGTTATTGGTTAATGGGGTTTGTAAGTGCAGAGGACCGAAGCACAACCGAGGGTGCAGACAGGGTAACAGATGAAGTGACAGGCACAGTAAAAATAGCATGCAGTAAGCACACCTTTCATTCTGTGTGTAGGTTTCCAGGTTCTCTACGTGGGGTTGGTGGTTGGGTGGTTCGCTGTCTGCTGTGGGAGGGTGGCCGCTGATCTTTAGCGGCTGGCAATAGCCTGCTGGATAGATCAATGCACCGGGGGATCCGTAGCTGATATTCACAACGAAAAAGTCACAGAGACCCCACCACACACACATGCGATTAGGAGAGGTTAATGGTCCCTTTAAACAAGCAGTCCAGCACTTAGGACTGCTCTGTGGGCAGGATCATGTCATTCCCCTTTGAAGGGTATTTTCCCACACTCCACCCGCTCCCCAACCGCGGTATGCGTCCACGGTTAAAACCGTAACCGACAAACCAGTACAGGAGACGGTCCAAATAAATTTTTTTTTCCTTTATTGTGCCTTTAAAGCGTTGATCGAAGGAGGGGGAAGGGGGTTGGTAATGGGAGAGGATGGGCAACGGAACCTGTGTAAAGAAACAGGGGAAGGTTCAGTATCTGTTTACAGAAGTGTAACAGTCACTGGTTACCCTGCTCTGTCTGGAAGCGAGCTTTCAAAGCTTCCCGGATGCGCTGCGCGTCCCGCTGTGATCTTCTAATCGCCCTGGTGTCTGGCTGAGCGTAATCTGCTGCCAGGCGATTTGCCTCAACCTCCCAGCCCTGCATAAACGTCTCCCCCTTGATCTCACAGAGATTGTGGAGCACACAGCACGCTGCAATCACAATGGGGATATTTTTAGGGCTGAGGTCGGAGCGAGTCAGTAAGCTTCGCCATCTGCCTTTGAGACGGCCAAAGGCACACTCCACCACCATTCTGCACTTGCTCAGGCGGTAATTGAAGAGCTCCTTTTCATTGTCCAGAGCTCCCGTGTATGGCTTCATGAGCCATGGCATTAGCGGGTAGGCAGGGTCCCCTAGGATCACTGTTGGCATCTCCACATCCCCAACAGTGATTTTGCGGTCCGGGAAATAAACCCCCTGTTGCAGCCGTCTAAACAGACCAGAGTTTTTGAAAACTCGAGCATCATGAACCTTGCCTGGCCACCCAACATTGATGTTCGTAAAACGTCCTTTGTGGTCCACTAATGCTTGCAGTACTATAGAAAAATAGCCCTTTCGGTTAATGTACTGGCTGCCCTGGTGCTCCGGTCCCAGGATAGGGATGTGTGTCCCATCTATGGCCCCACCGCAGTTTGGGAATCCCATCGTGGCGAAGCCATCAATGATCGCCTGCACGTCTCCAAGGGTCTCTACTTTGGGAGCAGCAGGTCAACGATAGCATGGGCTACCTGCATCACAGCAACCCCCACGGTAGACTTGCCCACTCCAAATTGGTTCGCTACTGACCGGTAGCTGTCAGGGGTTGCAAGCTTCCACAGGGCTATGGCCACTCGCTTCTGGATAGTCAGGGCTGCTCGCATCCGGGTGTCCTGGCGCTTCAGGGCAGGGGACAGCAACTCACAAAGTTCCATGAAAGTGCCCTTACGCATCCAAAAGTTTCGCAGCCACTGGGACTCATCCCAGACCTGCACCACTATGCGGTCCCACCAGTCAGTGCTTGTTTCCCTTGCCCAGAATCTCCGTTCCACAGGATCAACGTGACCCATTGCCACCATGATGTCTAGGGACCGGGGTCCAGCGCTTTGCGAGAGGTCCATGCCCCTCTCAGAGTTCAAGTACTCCCGGAGCTTCCGTTGCCTCCTCTCCCGATTTCTCTGCATCTGAGTCTTGAAAAGGTGCGCTATAAGGCGCGAGGAGTTGGCAACAGACAGAACATCAGCGATAATCGCGGAGGGCTCCATGCTCACTGTCCTGTGGCGTCCGAGCTATCAGCCACAGGAAAAGGGCGCGAATTCATTACCCGCTGGCGCTTTCATGTAGGGAAGGCAGAAGTGTGGGTCGAGTGATGAAATTTACGTATAACGACCCTTGACACAATTTAGGTCCCACAAGGCACTGGGGGCTACACCCAGAATTCCAGTGGGCAGCGGGGACTGCGGGAACTGTGGGATAGCTACCCACAGTGCACCGCTTGCAATGTCGACGCTTGCCCCCTTACTGTGGACTCGGAAATTCGAATTAAGATCCCTGATGTGGATTCGAACAATCGACCTGGCAATATCGAGTTACCAAGTTCGGTTACACAAAAATCGAAGTACTCTCGTAGTGTAGCCATACCCTTAGGTACTACTCCAGGATCTGATTGACTTTCTCTACCTGCCCATTGGTGCTAGGGTGATACATGGTCAAGGTGTGAAGCACAGAAATTTCTGCGAAAAGCAGAAAACGAACTGAGACCCTTTGTGAGATACTGCGCTTGTGGGCTATCAGTGAAGGCAAAAGACATTGTCTTTGAAGACAGGATGTTTGCTGGGCAGCGGGGAGACCGCAACATGATATAAAATGCACTATCTTTGTCAGGTGATCGACTACCATGAGAAGTATGGTGTACTCTTGGGAGGGTCGTAGATCCACAATGAAGTCAATCAACATGATGGCTGAAAGCTGAGCTGGAATGGACAAGAGCTGAAGGAGACCAAGCGAGTTTGGTCTGGGAACATAGTTCACAGGACCAGACATAGGCTGCTACTGAAGCACTTGGGGCAGTCACCAGAAACTCCTTGACTTCATGACCCGGTCTTGAATTGATTGAAATAACCCGCCAGAGGATCATTGTGGCAGATTTTTGGGATTTTCAGCCTGGGTTGGCCACCGGGTACATAGATGCATCCTTTCCAATACAGAATTCCTTCATGCAGGGTGAAAGTCAAGGCAGTCTGGGAGCTGGCATTGTCTAGTGCTGGGTGGATCTGAACTGCAAAAGGATTGTTGGGCAGCAGGGAATGTATGTAGGGCAGCAGGTCATAGATAGTGGTGCCCAAAATGAAATTTGACAGTTCATAGATCGTGGATGGTAACTCTTGGTTAGGTTTGCAATACTTCCCTTTTGGGATAATGCATTTGTCTTTCCATTCCTGGTCCTAGGGCATTAGGGCACCACAAAGTCAAATCATGTGAAATGAGAACCAGTGGGCCTGTTGCTGATTTAGGTGCTGATCTGTCTTCAGGAATTCCAGGGATTTTACTATCAGTAAGGGCCTGGATTGGGAAGCTTGCACTCTCTAAGAGATGCCACCATTTCTTGAAGGCTTCTTTGATAGCCAGTAGCTCTTTATTGAGGATGTCATTGTTTTTCTCCGCTGTGGTGAGCTTGTGTAAGTAAAAAATGCAAGGGTGAAGCTGACCATTGGAGGCTACTGTTTGGGAGAGGACTGCTGCCAGCATGGCTTTTGAGGCATCTGCTTCTACCATAAATGGTGGGTCCAGATGACGGTGAACCAAAATGGGAGCTGTGATGAATTTCTGCTTTAGGCACTCAAAACCTGCTTGAGCCCCTAGGAAAAATGGGGTCCCATCTGCAGGAAGTCTGTGACTGGGACAAGCATCCCCTAGAAACCTTTGATGAACTATCTATAGAAATTGGCAATGCCCCAAAAGTGTTGGATCCCAAGTGTTGATCTGCTTGAGTATGGCCATGTTTATGTTCTTAACAGTACCCAGTATTTCTCCCATGTAATAGTTAAAACTCTTCAACTTAATGGTTTTTATGTAAAAAGGAATAAACATAGGCAGACAGTCTAAATGTAGATAACTACAATTTAAAAGATTAAAATGTTTCCCCTCACAACTATTAACAAAGATACCAGTTTAAGATAAAGGTATAAACAGAACTGAAAATTGTAAAGAAGAAAAGATGGGAAATTCAGAAGCTGAAGATACTAATTGAATCTTAACACAACCAATGTGTAAAACCACTCCTTTCATAGTGATGCCAATAAGAAGGTTATAGTGGGACCTCAGTGGAAGTTTTGCCTAAATCAGGAATGTAGGATCTGACCCCAACTATCATTATAAAAATTACATTTAAATGTTTTAATTCTGACAAAGGTAGTGCTATAGAGGTCTTCCAGTTTAGGAGATTTGATAGAATCAAATGAATCCTCATACTTATAAACTTTAGAAGAAAATAGAAAGAACAAAGACAGAAAAGTGAGAAGATAGATTATACTGTCTCAAATCAAACACTGTTTAGCCACAAAGGAGGAAAACATATTGGTGCTATTATATATTTAATGCCTCTTAAAACTGGTTCCCAGTGAAAAGGCTATTTTTCATATTCATGTTAGGCCATTTCTACAATGTCATTTCAATGTCCTCCCACAGCCAAACCAAAATGGCATTACACAGGGGAGCTGCTCATTTTGGTCTCTATCAAGAGGAGAATATGGTTGGCCCTACTGTGCTGTATAATCCTCAGAAGGCTTCACAGGCTGCCCTGCTCAGGGGGAAGGTTAAAAAAAAAATGTTACACGGAAATACAGGAAAAAACAAACAAAGAAAACCATGCCTTGCCTCAATTGCTGGCCTCCTATATGCAGCACATGCAGATTTGGTAGATAGGTGACTAACTTCCTATTCTGGTATCCAAAACCAGCTTGTCCTGACAACTCAAACTTATTATGCAGCCATTTTAGAGGCTGCTTTTAATAACATCTTCTGAAAAGGGATAGCATATTTGTTTTATGAACACCTTGGAGCCAAAAAGTGTTATTTTTCTATTGTGGAAATAAATATATGTTTCTAATAGGAGAAATATTTATTTCAGCTGTAGAAATTGACTTTATTATTGGTCAAGGGCTGTCAATCAAATGAACTCATTATGCATTTGAAACTCAGTAGCAGTAGATAGTGTAGTTGTAGATTTCAAATGACTGTTAAGTAAAGGTGTGTGAAATTACTGCTGAATGTGTCAATTACTACATGGAATGTTCAGTGTGAAAATAGGTTTTCACTCAAAAAATCACCAACACTAAAATCAGCTTTAATATTAAAAGTATATATTCTGGGTGCTCTTGGCCCCAACGCTGCTCTTTCTTGTTCTGCTCACGCTCAGGTATGGAAGGCCCTGCCTTCAGTGGAACTTGGGTGCACAGTGGCGGGAGAAAGGAAATAGATCTTGGGAGCTCATGCAGGGATGCACACCATTTATACACAATGAAGCTCATCTCAGTGTTCCCTGTGGGGGCATGCACAGCAGCTCTTTGAGAATCGGGCCAATGTCTCCACAACTCTGTATATCTAGTGTTCGTTGCGCCCATCTAGTAGGGAAAGTCAAAGCTACAGAGGCTACTTCACTTCAGACAGTGAAGTAGCAGCTAGGGAGGGGCCTTTGATACTGTGGAGATTCCCAATGCCTTGTCCATCTTCATCTGTGAGCAGGGAACAGGATTTGAACCTCAGTGCAGAAACAGTAGTTCCTTTTACTAAGCTAATAATTAATACAATTTCCAGCACTTACCACATTGTCCACTTTACAACTAATTAAATTCCCTTGTAGGCAAATTAGAAGAAAATTACTGTGCCCTGGTTATGGACAGAGTTCCATGGCCAAAACATTGACTGTCCCGGTAATATTCCTATTATGTAATTAAATTAAATTAAATTATTTAAATCAATACACAATGGACCAGATTCAACTTTCAGTAATTACTAATCATTTCAGGGCAGAAAATACCCTTTGTGGCTACTAGCCCCAGAAGGCTCATGGGAATCTCAGCTTCTCAACTGCAGGAGCCCTTCTCTATCTAGAGAAGAAAGCATCTCCTCTCTAGTGGGCATAGTACTGTATATTGGGATAGGGATGTCGTGGCTATCCCTTTGTGGAGTGGAATCTGTAACTGATAAAGAAAGAAATCAGGGTCAGAGGAATGGTATTGGGGAATTTTTTGATTCAGCTCCTATCCTTTCTTAAAGTCAGACTCTCTTCCCTAGTTGCATGCATGTCAGTGACTCAGGGAAGAATGCTAGAAAAGTGGTGTCTCAAGGTGGTCTCTTTCTGGAGGACTGCTACAATTCAGAGGCTAGATAAAAAAGGAGTTGCGCGGCCTCTCCAATCTTAAAAAGTGATGATGGTGGAGGAGCATTCTTATGCAGTTTGTGCTCACAAATGAATTTTGTAACATATGCAAAGATTTAGCTGAAGAAAATTGGGCTCACAGTGTGCAAAGCTGGATTGAGATCCCTTTGAAAATTTAATCCTGAGCCTCATTTATTTAAAAAATTGAATTTCCAGTGAAGATATGGAATATGATGACTAACCCATGCAATTCACTGTTGCCCTGACAAGAAACATGGCAAGAAACTCAAAAGCACACAGGAAGAACAGAGGGCGAGATTATTTTAGCAAGGGAGTCTGTCCTATATAGCTGAGATTGGAAACAAATTATATTCCTATCCCAGTACCCACCTTGACTGCTCAAGATTGTAGTGTACAGAATAACCTATGGGAACAAGCCAGTGGGAACAGGTCAAGAAGTGCTACCAATTCAGGTCATATCAGGCTTTATCTCATAAATCAGATCCTGACCGCTTCTTTGACAATGCACCTAAGAGAGGCTATAGCAGTATGGACCATGAAATATTGTACCAGTTAAATATATAATGTATTGAAGAAAAGAAGAAAATGGATTGGTTAATGAGGTGTCGGGTCGGAGCAATGTAGATATCTTAGATGCCTCATATGTTGGTAGTGAGACTACTCTTCTTGGTATCTTGTTGCTTTTTCTGTCAGGAAGATCAATATGAAATATTTCATTTCAGGTCTATTTGACTTGACATCTTTGGGATGAGAGGCTGACTCACTTTCCATGTCCTTTCAGTCCTTGACTAATTGATGCCAGTTGTGATGGTGGTTTTTTATGAGACGGATATTTGTCTTACAGGAACTAATTTTCCACCAGCATAATCATCAGCAACAGATTTTTTATACATCCCTGAACCTCCATAAGATGGTAAAATTGCTTCAAAAATAATTTTGAACTGATAACTAGAAATACAACTAGGAATAAGAATAATAAGAAATACTAAAAGGTTTTGCTTCACAAGCATTAGTATAAACAAATTTCATAGTGTTTATCCATGTGAATCCATACCCCTAAAATGAACAAACAGACAAATCAAGATCTCAAAGGAAATCACAATCTAACCTGATGAATTTCATCTGGTTTTGTGTTGAAATTGTTGCATGGTCTGGAAAATATACCTTACAATAGAAACTTAAGAAGCTCAATCTGTTTCACTTCAGACAGTGAAAAGGTGACTTTATCATGTTCTATAAGTACCTGTACAGGGAGAATATACCTGATACCTGAGGGCTGCTCAATCTAGCAGAGAAAGACTTAGTGAGAACCAATGGCTAGAAGTTGAAGCTAAAAAAATTGAAATGGCAAATTTTAAACAGTGAGGATAATTAACCATTGAAACAATTTACTAAAGATATGGTAAATTCTCCATCACTTGGAATCCTTACATCAAGATTGGGTATCTTTCTAACATACACTGTCTAGATCAACCATGATTAAGGAATTTGTGGATGAAATACTATGGCCTATGTTATGAAGAAGGTGATATTAAATGATAAATTATTGCTTGTTCTATTCATTCTGAAGCAGCTGGCATTGGCCATTGCTGGAAGACAGGATATTGGGCTAGATGGACCATTGGTCTGACCTAGTATGGCCATTCTTATCAAAATAGGTCCTTCTGGCATTAAAATCTATAGATCTATGAAAAATTGTGATTTTGTAAGATTTTGTTCTAAGACCGTATATTAGCGAAGTTTTGCTAAAAAGCTTTTCGAACTGTGGCAAAATCTAATCCAATTTTCAAATTTGTAATGATTCCAAAGAGTTCTATATTTCACTGTGAACACTTTGTTTAGATGTACTGGCAACCCACTGGTTAAAGGCTCCAAGCTACTTTTATTTTCAGTATTTTTAGGCTCAATAAAAATTGCTTTCACACGGAAATAGTCATTTTTGTTTTACCCATTTAATATCTTAAAAACAATTATTTTTATAAAAGTAATAAAAACAGTCTAAGTGTGAGCATAGTGACCCAGAATTCTCAGGTGGCTACATGTGTTCGGCTTTCAGCCTCATGCAGCTGAACTTCGCAAGTGTCTCATGATAATGGAATCTTTGTGAGTTGTTACTGAGACTGTTACTCTTTCCTCCCTTTTGGTATATTGTTACCATTTTAAAATCTCTTTCGTTCAGTAAAGAAAAGGTGGAGTCAAATGTTTAAGTTTACCTCCCAAATGTGTGCAAATATTATTATAATTAAAGAAGGGATATTAAAAAAAAGAAGTAAAAATTATACACAGCACTAAGGGCCTGATTTTCCTGTTGGCACAGAACATGTATTGGAAGTTTCATGTTTGCATTCCACTGAGGGAGAGTTAGACCTCCAAATATTTTGTTTGGGTCTGCAAAGCTGACTATCACCAGGTGATGCTTAATTTAAAAGTATCTCTGGAGACTAAGGCCGGTTCAATGTATGTGATAGTTAGCACAGTAAGCATTTAAAAGACCAGAAACATAATATATGATACTGAGGGATGCATTGGTTTCGGTAAAGAAAGAAATTCCCCACTTTTATAACTGAACTCAAACCAAACATTTTTAATGTTCTGAAATATTTGAGTTTATTTCTTTTTCTTGCTTGTAATTAATAGTATGGCACCAAGAAAAATAGGGCCCTGATCTTTGATTGATGCCCCTAGAGGCTACTGTAATACAAATACATTGTAATGAAATACAACACCCCTCTGCCCATATTAAAATAACAATATTAAAATATTAAGGCTGCAAGGTCAAACACTTGCAAAAGTTGCCCCAGCAGCTTTAATTCTGCCTCTCATTTGTATGCATTATGACACAAACTTTAATTACATATTCAGATATTATTTTTTCAACAGAACACTCCTGACTCATTCAATGCAATCAGGGAAAACATGTTTCTCCACATTTTTTTCATTCCTTTGTTGGGCATAAATTTAACATGACAAGCCTTTCCCCTTCATCTAAACAAATATTTTATTTTATCTTTTTGACTCTTGCCAAATATTCAAGGGACAGTATGCCCATATACACCCACTGTACTAACAGTGTTATTGAATATATCAAAAAATCCATCAGTATGTCCTAAAATGTCATCAATTTCAAAGAAACTCCATGATAAAGAATGACTTCAAAGCCAGAATAATCCAAAAGGATTAAAATGCAAATGCATATATAGTTTTTAGTCTCTCTATTATTATTGTGGAGTCTTTAACACCTGTTTATTTATTTACAAAAGCTTTTCAGCTCATCTTTAATGTTGCCTTTGGGTTCTAAAGCACAAACTATTTTATCTATTCTGAAATTGGCAAGTATGTAAGATGTAGTTACTGGTTTTTGTACTGGGGTCTCCTTTGTTTTGTTAAACAAACTTTGTTTGTGATTCCAAATCATTCAGGGTTGCTTCAAACAAAACAAACAAAGCACTGATGTACAAATTTGATTCTGGTGCTCTGTTTTTATAGCATCATAGAAGATTAGGGTTGGAAGGGACCTCAGGACGAATCTAGTCTAAACCCCTACTCAAAGAAGGAACAACAACAACTAAATCATCCCAGCCAGGGCTTTGTCAAGCCTTAAAAACCTCCAAAGATGGAGACTCCACCACCTCCCTAGGTAACCCATTCCAGTGCTTCACCACCCTACTAGTGAAATAGTGTTTCCTAATATCCAACCTAGACCTCCCCCTCTGCAGCTTGAGACCATTGCTCCTTGTTCTGTCATTTGCCACCACAGAGAACAGTCGAGCTCCATCCTCTTTGGAATCACCCTTCAGGTAGTTGAAGGCTGCTTTTCCTACTTTCTTTGTCAATTATGCTTCAGCAGATGCCCATTATTTTGTCATATATTTGTTAACTTGAGCTTAGTTTGTCTAATTTTCCATTGTTTTCGTGTATATTTCAGTTTAGAAAATAGCTTTGATGGTCCCTACTTAGGGTTTCCAACTTTCTAATAATACAAAACAGAACACCATTGTCCCGCCCCCTGACCTGCACCTTCCAAGTGACCAAACCCATGCCCTGCCCCTTCTCTGAGGCCTGCCCCCTACTCACTCCATTCCCCCCTCCATCCGTCGCTCACTCTCCCCCACCCTCACTCACTTTCACTGAGCTGGGGCAGGGAGTTGGATTGTGGGAGTGGGTGAGGGCTCCAGTTGGGGGTACGGGCTCCAGGGTGGGGCCAGAAATGAGGGGCTTGGAGTGTAGGAGGGGGCTCCAGTTTGGGGGAGGGGGTTGGGGTGCAGTAGGGGTAAGCGGGTAGGGCTGGGGGTGTGAGCTCCGGGGTAGGGTTGAGGATGAGCGGTTTGGGATGCCAGAGGGGGCTGGGGCCAAGGGGGTTGGAATGCGGAATCATAGAATAATAGAATATCAGGGTTAGAAGGGACCTCAGGAGGTCACCTAGTCCAAGCCCCTGCTCAAAGCAGGACCAACCCCAACTAAATCATCCCAGCCAGGGCTTTGTCAAGCCTGACCTTAAAAACCAATAAGGAAGGAGATTCCACCACCTCCCGAGGCAACCCATTCCAGAGCTTCACCACCCTCCTAGTGAAAAAGTTTTCCCTAATATCCAACCTAAACCTCCCCCACTTCAATAGTAATCACTACAATCATAATTGTTTTGCTGGTTAGCTCATAAACCCAAAACATTTTATTTTATTTTTAACATATTTTTATTTGTTGTTTGTTGCATATAGCTAAATCAAGAGAAATTATCATTCTATTTTGTTAGTCTGCAAATGGAAATAGGGCTTAATGTAGTGTATTAATAAGATCTTGATCTTGCTTACCTTGAGCATGCAGAACTCCAGTTGATAATTGTGAATGCCAAATGCCCAAGGAATGGAGGACTGAGTGCATAGTAAAAGATATTTATAGTGCGTCATAGTATTTTTTTCAGTAGCTAGGAATAAGCAAATCATTCCTGAAATTACAAGAAGCAGTCTGACCATTTATCAACACTACAATCAAAATCGATTTTTTTTCATGTTCATCAGTTTTTTGTATTTTATCTTATGAGTGTCTCATTCCAGCCTGGACTCAAAGACAGGGTACCAAAATTCCTTGTGAGTGTCATATTCCTAGCTCTGTCAGTTGAGGGAGTAATGGAGAGAGAGCTTCATGAGCAAGTTTACTTTTTCAGGAGTTTATTCATGATTTCTCAATCAGATAAATTAACATAAAATCTGACAATCAGCCAATAAGCATCCTAACCCTGTGGGGCTTATCAAAACTGAGCTTCTGAATTATTTGAGGCCCTCCCATCCCTATAAATATATAGACAGAAATAAACAAGTCAACAAAAAATCACATTGAAACATTTTATCCTGAGAAGTAATAATCCAACAATGATTTTTTCTCATTGTTTCAAGAAGAGGATGAATAAATTATACTGTAATTCAATAACTAAGCAGTTAAAAGGACTGGATAAAAATTACATGCCTATTTTAAACTTTAGGGTAAAACTCTGCTTTAAGCCACAACCCTGAACAGAGACTAGTACCAATTGCAGGAAAAACACTAGAGGTCCTCCTATGAATTGTAAAATCTCAATGTGCTGCTTCTTGCTGGGGGTGTGGGGACACAATCTGTTCCATATGTTGAGTGAGAACAGATATTGCTCCCCCTAGTGTGCTGGACCTAGAAGGCATGACTTCACCCATGAGGGGGGGAGGGGATAGCTCAGTGGTTTGAGCATTGGCCTGTTAAACTGAGGGCTGTGAGTTCAATCCTTGAGGAGGCTATTTAGGGATCTGGGGCAACGATTGGCCCTGCTTTGAGCAGGGGGTTCGGCTAGATGACCTCCTAAGGTCCCTTCCAACCCTGATATTCTATGATTTCTGCCTGGCCCTTCTTTGGTGTCTATAGTTCCAGTCCAGGCACTGACTGGTTTTATGGTCTTGGCCAAATCACTTAAGGCCAGATTGGACCTGTAAGGCACAGCCCTGAAGTTGGGGAATGCAGAAAGGGAAACTCTGCACTGGGAGCCCCATGAAGAAAGTCTTCTGTGGCTCTCAGGGAGCTCCTGCAGCAGCAGCAGGAGCCCCAACAGAATGTGTTCATTTCTGCACCACCAGTGGCTGGTACAAGATGGCATGGCCCAGCCCTCACCTTGCACCCTGTAAGGTTGCTATCTGTGGTGTCCAAATAGCATAGTGCCAGCATAGCACCCACCTACACTGTGGGTGAATTTCAGTTCAGAGGGTCTAGACAATGGAGAAGAAGAGTCCCTGTCACCTCTTCTTTCCTCACTTGTACATCAGGGCTGGGCCAGGTGCACTCTGGACCTTAATCTTGTCTCAGTCGCCTTATCCATAAGTTAGGTACTTAACTCACAGGTTTGGTATGAGCATTCAGTAGTTAATTTTTGTAATGAGCTATACTGGATCTATGCTTAGTATTATCCTTAATTTTAATCCCCGAAAACCTAATGCAAAGGTTAATTTGCTTTAAATATGAGTCCATTCCAGGGGTAGGCAACCTATGGCATGCGTGCCAAAGGCGGCATGCGAGCTGATTTTCAGTGGCACTCACACTGCCTGGGTTCTGGCCACCAGTCTGGGGGGCTCTGCATTTTAATTTAATTTTAAATGAAGCTTCTTAAACATTTTAAAAACCTTATTTACTTTACATATAACAATAGTTTAGTTATATATTAAAGACTTATAGAAAGAGACCTTCTAAAAATGTTAACATGTATTGCTGGCATGCAAAACCTTAAATTAGAGTGAATAAATGAAGACCTGGCACACTACTTCTGAAAGGTTGCTGACCCCTGGTCCATTCTATCTGTGTAGCACAAAAGAGGACATATCCAAAAAGGTTTCTGCTGATTTTTAGACTTGGTTTTTAAGTGAATATATAAAAATAAAATATTGTTGGTCCTACCTGCAATTCTGATTCAACATTATATTTTTCTTTGAAAATATTTTTATGCTTTTTCAAAGTGGAGACCAAATGTAACCTCATGCCTCTTTCTCTAGGCATTTAGGGTTAGATTCACAAAGAAATGTAGACATGATCACTGGGATTCATAGTCTAAAATTGGCACCAAGGTCACTATACAAAGAATGGGATTCACAAAATCCAGCAGACTAGGGAGCTCCTCTTCTAAACAAACCAATGGGAGATGTCAAGCTGAAGGATGTATGCTACTCCCCACCCCTCTCTCAGAGATAGGCATCTTAATCTGGGCTGCAGAGAGTTGCCTGCCTCAGTTTGGGATTCTCAGCAGAAAATCCTCTTTTGGCATTAGGTAGCTATACTGTTTTAACAAGAAGCATTGGGAGGAATATCCTCCCTCATAACTTTTAGTCCAATAGCTAGAGTATCACCCCTGGTTCAAGTGCCTCCTCTGCCTAAAGGGGAGAAGGAATTTGAGCAGGAATCTACCACCTCAAAGGTGAATGCCCTAAATGTCAAACTGTAGGGTAGCCTAATATGGTGGGAGAGCCCCTTAATCACTCCTGTAAAAACTGTTCCACTGTGGATAATTAAAAAAGGCATGGGAGTACAGGGACTCAATACTTCATTTCTCAGGGAAGTGCTTTAACCATCAGGTTACAGAGTCATTCTTATTCTTGTTTGCTCTCGCTGACTTTTTCTATCTCCTCCCTCCCTTCTCCCCCACTCCACCAGAGAAATAATGAAAGACTCATTGGGCCAGACAAAGAAAAAGCACATACACAATTATGAAAGACTCAATAGCCTAGTGGTTAGCACACTCAGCAGGGAGACCCCTGTGCCAATGCCTTTTTTTATTTACAATCCACAGTGGAACAGCTTCAGTAGAAGAGATTGATTTGAGGGAATATCATATCAGATTATCCCATAGCCTAGTAGTATGGGGGGGTGGGACACAGCTTGGAGGTAACAGACTCCCTTTGAAAACCTTTCTCCCCTACAAGTGGAGGAAGGACTTGAACCAAGAGTCTCCGCCATGAGCTGAGGGAGTGAGCATCCTAATCATTGGGCTGAAAGCTATGAGGTTCTTTTCCTGTTCTCCCTCACCAGCTGTTTTGTGTAAGCTCTCCTATAGACCTGATCCAGTAGGCAAGTTCTCAGCACACTAACAGGATCTGGGCCCACAGGCAACTTAGGCAGAGAAACACCTGTCTTCCCCCACTCTGTGCGCCTGCAGCTTAGATGTCCAGACACCTTGCCTTCCTCTGCAGCATGGGGCACGGGTCACTTACCAGAGGATTCTCTGCATCTTGAAGTCTTTAAACCATGATTTGAGGACTTCAATAGCTGAGACATAGGTAAGAGGATTATTCCAGGAGTGGGTGGGTGACATTCTGTGGCCTGCATTGTGCAGGAGGTCAGACTAGATGATCATAATGGTTCCTTCTGACCTTAAAGTCTATGAGTCTGCAGTCTATGAATGCAGTGCATATGGCCAGAAGTAGAAACACAGCTGCTTAAGGAAGTTTTGCTGCAAAAATGTAGGCACCAAAAGAGTTTAGACACCTAGGAATCTACCACCTCACAGGTGAATGGTTTAGGGGGAGCTGAGCAGGGTTTTTGTGAATCCCAGTGGGACCTGATTCTGGGATTTACTCACCTCAGGTGGCATTTAGGTGCCTAAGTTCCTTTGTGAATCTAGTCCTTAGGAATTCTGTGTGTCTGTGTCTGTGTGTGAGAGAGAGAGACTATTATGGAAAGACAGCTCACCTAGTAACATAGTAAAACACTGATTTAAGCTTGAGATATTTGACCTAATGAAGAAACAAAAAGTACATGAATTAAATGCTGTCAGCATGCAGGTGTGGGGGCATGGATCAGTGTTCACATCGTACTCCCCGTCAGTACTCAGTCCAAGCTGGGGAAGCTAATGATCCATCCAGCGGACCAAATGTGGTGATGAATCCTGGTCACATGCTAAGAAAAAGAATGCAAGTTTTTCTCACCTTCCGCATTCTAAGGGCTGGGCTTTCCTCCCCTCTTTGTTCACAGATTTCTTTTCAAATAAGAGTAGTTAGCAAACTGGGATGATGCAAACTGGAATGTCTGAAACCAAGTGAGAAGATACAGAATGATCAGCTGTCTGAGCTTTAATGTTTACATTGCCTTCTTCAGGTTAGTATTTGTTGAACAGCTGGAGTTACAAATCTCAAGCTTTTGAATACTCTGTGACTGGGATCACCAAACACCATTCCACTCTTATATACCAGCACTGTTTTTTAATTCTACAAAGAATGTTGCCTTCAGTCAAAGGCTTTAATCCTCATGTCCCATAGCATTTATGGCAAGGAGTGAGAAGGTCTATTTAGGGAGGCATTTCAATTCTCCCTCCGGCCAAATAAAAAACATGTTATTTCTAATGCCAGCACAGTGGCCTCATGTGCTAGGAAACTAGTGACATTTTGACACAGTCAGGGACAATTGTGCATTACATGGTGCTGCTGTTTATATCATAAACTGCAGCTTAAGTATATAGTGAGCATTCTCTCTGTATCTGTAGCATCGTCTCTTTGCCAAACAAATTACTGTCAGCTGGGAATGCTGTAATGATGACACAATATTTGCATTACCATGTATTTTGTGGTTTTCCCCATTTTCTCTAACAGTTCCCACTACTAGAGGTATGTGAAAGGATTTGCTTGTTTTCCTTGTGCTAGTATTTATGTGTAAAAATGAATATTCTCATGACTCTCAGAGAAAAATCACCAATTTGCCCCAGGCTTACATTTACCCATAACACAGGCCCCAATGGAGCACCCACAGAAAAAAAAAAGTAATGGGTTCTCAGTACCCACCGGCGGCTCTGCCAGTCGGCTTCTTCCCCTCCTCCCCCAGCGCCTCCTGCCTGCTGGTGATCAGCTGTTCAGTGGCATGCAGGAGGCGCCGTGGGGGGAGGAGAAGCAGGGGCAGGGAGAACCAATGGGGGTGGGGCCTGGGGTGGAACAGGGATCGAGCACCCCTGGGGAAATTAGAAATTTGGCGCCTCTGACCCATTACCACAAGAGAAAGCTAGCGCCACAGTCTGTGAGAAGTCTTGTTTACTCTTTGCAAATTTCTCATGGCAAAAAAATCTAGGAAATTTCTAAAGCCATGTTCTTTTAATGCTCACCAAAAAGTGACAAAAATGTAGTGAATGAGATACCTTCCCCTTCCCCTCACAACTCACTGTCCAAAAATATGTGTAAGTCTCAAGCTTTATAATATCTGGACCTGCAGAAAGTGCAAAAGATCTTCAAAATGCAAAACACTACCAGGGAGATGTGACCCATGTAAATATTCCATAAACCACCTGCACAATTCTTTGTAGGACACCACAATTTCCTCATTTTCAAGGAATATCCTGAAATTTGCACATGGTATTCTGAAGAGATATATATTCTACCAGTCCATAGTGTTTCCTTCATTGTTCATGATCTACTGATCATGGAAACATGCTTGTTTTAAAGCTTCTAAATACAAAATGAAATTCTAGGAACTGTAACCAGCTTCTTTTGCAGCACACAATAGAGCTTGCCGACACTGACACCTTCAGCAGATTTCTAGCCAACCCAGAGGGGTTCTTCTGCACAGCCTGCCCAGTGATAGGCAGAGTTCTTCTCTTCTTTCACACCATCACTTTGATACCTCATTTTGTGACATAAGAGGTTCCCTCAAGAATCACTGCGCTAAATTTTAGATCATCTGTGAATGGAGTATGTGTGTGTTCAGAGCGGAGACTTGCTGCCCATCACCAACAGCCAATAAAGGATTCTATGGGCAAGTCTATGCTACAGCACTACATTGGTGCAGTTGCATCGATGCACTCTCTCATCGGCATAATTATTCCACCTCAGTTTTCAGATGAAGTAGTTCAGTCAGAAGCACTCTGCAGCATGTACTTGGTATTTTTGCCTATTTTGCTTACTTTCCTTCTCGGTTACAGTTCTTAGTAGGAAATATCATTTTACCTTCAGGATATGATGGGATTTTTGCCTTTTCTGTATATTGTTAATTATTATTGTTTAGGGGCCTGACCTACTTCTGTTGAAATCAATGAGCTTTTCTCTGATTTCAGTGAGGGTAAGATCAGCCCCTAAGTTAAACTTTCCTCACTATTCAGTAAGGAAGGAGATATTTGCTATTCTGTATTAGTTACATTCTTTTAATTGATTACTACTATCTATTTTATTTTATTATATGTCATTGATTATTTTGTCTAACATTTATCTAACATGTTTTATTATTACTTATAAAATAAAATAGTAAATTATTTTTATAAAACAAAAACACTTTTAAGTGGTGTACTCCAAAGCTAAGTTTTTCAGGGCATATTCTTTATTATACACATTATCTAGGGGGAGGAGGGAGAGAAAGAGAGAATAAACCCTGTTTTTTTATTTTAATGAATCTCCTGCCCCTCCCAACCTCACCCTCCAAAAAACATTAAAGAAGTTTGCTGTTTTATAGTAAATATTATAGTGAGTATATGCAGAATTTCATTGCAGTGAAATTTCAAGTGGTTTTATGAACCCCTAAAAGGGTGCATCCTGCCCTGAAGGAAACCATAAAGTTGCTGATGGCTCTCATAATTTTAAAACCTGTGGATATGACAACCAATTACAAGTCTTCTAATAACTTGTTTGCACACAGGGTTCATGCTTTCTCAGAGTCATAATTATCTTGTCTCAGTATCTGACAGTATATTGTGTAAAAACTTGCACTGTGGGAATTTGAACATGGAACTTACTGGCTTATGGTTTACACAGCAAACCGCAGGTATGTTTTCTCATTAAAACAACAATTTTAATCACACATATTATTACCTAGGCTACGTTGAGCAGATATATTCATGTTAAAATGGATGTGTATTACAAACAAGACAACTTCAAAAATCTTTCTTGTTTATGTCCTTAGCACCATGTTACAACTGTCCCCCCCCCCCCCCCGCAGCAGCTCCACATCTTCTGTGCATAAGAGATTCAGAGAGTTGTTTTGCTCCCTCTTCTGACATAATTAGGAGGTTTCAAAAAAGGATCAACAAAACACATGACAAAATGTTTGTTTATTTGAAAACCAGGGAATCCTGCATGTGACTGGCAGTTTGCAATTACAGAACAAACTGATACCCATTCAGTTTTTCCACTGAGAAAAACCTGCTTATCTTATTGCCAAGATGAATCCATAATTTTCAAGATCACTCACTTAACATAAATAGACCATTATCAATGTACATTTCCAGGGACTGACAAGAAGTTTCCAGGACTTTAACAGAACAAAATATAGGTAAACTATGTAAAATATTATGCAGGAGCTCACCTTTAAAAGAATGAAGCATGGAGTTTATAAATTAGATTTGCACACATGAAGCACAGATGTGATAAAGGTAGCAATGTATAAAGATGTAGAAGCTATGAAACTATAGAAGCTATTAAGCCCCAACCCTGCAAAGACTTACATATTTGCTTAACTTTATGCACTGAATAGTCCCACTGAAGTGAATGAAATTAAACATGAGTCTTTGCAGGATCAAGGCCTTAGGCAGTAAAAGGAACAGTGCTGTTTTTAATGCTGCCTTAAAAAGAATAGCGGAAAATGACTATTCTTTGTTTCAATTATTGTATTATTTATTTATTACAGTAAAATCATAGTTTATAATAATTTTGAAAAGTTCTCATTCTCAATAGCAGCACATCACATTTCATTTGTCTATTTTTCCTTTTCTTACTATAGCTGGTAAAAAAACCAGGAAAATGATTCCATGAAACAAATCGAAACGTCAAAGTTATTTTCATTCCACCTGGTGCAAAATGGGTCCATTTTCTGTTGTTTGTTTTTGTGTGTGAAATTTTCTTTGCTATTTCATATCAGCATTTTTACCCATTTTTTTATTGAAATAATTTTATAATATTTTATTTACTAAAAAAAGCCAGTTTCCAGAAGAAAATACAGATTTTGATAAATACAAAATATGGAAAATATGAAAAACAGATACTTTTGAGAAGGTCAACCATTTTTCAAAACGTTTTTCATTTTTGACTAAAAAGTTATTTTTTGATTAAACAACTTTTGTCCAAAAAATGTTGACCATCTTTATCAGGGCCAGCTCCAGTTTTTCGGTCACCCCATTCAAAAAATAAAAAAATAAAATGGCTGCCACCGAAGTGCCGAAGCAAAAAAACACTCGCCCCAGAATCCCCGGACTGCCGTCTCCTACAGTGTGCCGCTCCAGGCACACGCTTGGCCGTGTGGTACCTAGAGCTGGCCCTGATCTTTATTTCTTACATGGACTTTTTTATATTGGTCCAGATCTAGCTGAGCTGTGCATGTTGCTGCATTAATGGGTGGAAGCTGGAAGATGTCCCTATGCTACCTTTGCATTCCCTAATCTTGAGCTGGAATGGGTCATGGCCAGTGATATTAAAGACTGGGAATGGGCGTATGCAGCCATGTACTAGGTGTGCGGGACTGATGGAAGGAGCTGGCACTGGCCTGTCTCCCACCCCCGAGATACTGGGATATCTCCTGCTCCCTTGTACTGCTGCCAGAGTTGGGAGTAGGATGGTGGGGTCATGAGCTAAGTGTGGTTGTGTGGGGAGTCTGGCCCATCTATTTTCCTCATCCCTCTTCCTCACTCTCTCCACTGCTGCTCCAAGCATTCCCAGTCCATCATAGGCTTGGCTCTTTAGAATACTCATGGTCAGTTATTGTTCTGCCACACTGTAAAAGTTTCTTTCAGAGCACAAGTGAGAGAAAGGAAATGGCTTAAGACAGCTCCTAACTCAGGTAAACCTGAATGCAATGTCATGGGTTACAGAAAAAAAAGCACTTGTCTAGCTCAATAACTTTCTCCTTGACAAATCTCAGCGGTTGTTGCAAACAATGGAGGTGTTCGAGATTCTCAAAAATTGATCACAAGAATCTGGGAGTTTAATGGAAAGAGGTAGGCCACTTAAATAAGGGTGTCACTAGCAGCTTTTTCTCTGATAAGATCCAACATTGTGTTTATAGTCTGAATTTGTGTGGGATGAGGAGGGCTTCAGACTGGGGGCTATTGTGCATGTAGGAAAAGGAGATACCTGCTTTGTTCAAAATAGAACCTGAAACATATCAAATCTATGTAGATGCTGGTTTTAAAATGTTTTATAGGTTTTTTTGTATGTGTCTGATGAGAATGATCTGAACACTGCTTTTGAAGCTCAGGGCTTTTTGTACATATTTGTCTATATTTTATTTGCAATAGGGTGAGTTAGTCTAGAATTTTTAAAGTTCATCTGGTAGATCTCCTTTTCTTTCTTTTGCTCTGGCTTTGCTTTTGATTAAAATCTGTATTTAAATTCCTCTAAAATGCAGGAACTGTACTTGATATTTCACAGTGCTCTGAGAGAGAAGCACAAAGCCTCCCCTTTAAATTCTTCCTGCCTCCTCACTTACTTTTGACTAGCTTGGAGCCTGCTTTTGACCCTGAGATTTTGGTGTAACATCTGCAGATTTTAGTTGGATTGAATGGGTTTTTATTTCATTGCTTCTGTTTTCGTCTTGGAGTTCCTGGAAGGCAGTGTTGGTATGTCACTCGTCTGTTCTGGTAGATTTCTCTTGTAGAGTTCAGAAGGTTCTAGGGGATCAAGAAAGGGACTAAGGTGTTGCAATGCCTAATTTATAGGCACCTAGTAAATTACTGGGACAACACTGGGATCCACAAAGATAGAGTTAGGCAACCTAGGCTCCCTATATAATGAATGGGGAGAGACAGGTCCCTAAGAATGGGATCCATAAAAGCCAGCACAGTAAGCAGGGAGCTGCCTAAACTAGACAGTGGGAGATGCCTAAGCCCCTCCTCGCTCACAGAATTAGAATCCCAAGTGCAGGCTTCAGGGAGGCACCTATCTCTGCTTGAGATTCAAAGACAGGAATGTTCTCCTGGAGTCAGGCAGCTTAGGCATCGAAGTTGGTTCTTGTGAGAATGAGGAAGGCATCTGCCCCACTCCATGTAACATGGGTGGTGGTTGTGCTGCTGTTGCTGCCCTTCTTATAACTTTTGCCCAGTGGTTCAAGTGCTCAACTGGGATATGGGAGACTCAGGCTCAAGGATTTGCACAGGGGTCTCCCACCCCTCAGGCTATTAGATGATCTCCCTCAATCTCTGCTGTTGAAGCTATTCCACATTGTATAAATAATGAAATAGCTGTTAGAGAAAAGGTACTGGATGCTGCACCTCCCAAATGGGTTCCTGTGACAGAATGTACCCCTCTGTCCCCCCACCCTACACACTATTGTAATAATATTTGTATAAAGTATGCCTTGTGAGGTATCATTTTAAAACTCATAATTTGCTGGTCAATGTTGTCCTGATAAAATATGTGTGGCAACAGTGTGTGTGAAGTTATATGATTCCATTGTATGATGTTATTAGCATATATTCCAAACAGAAGTTGACAAACAGGTTTGTTCTAAACAAAGGAATGTGTGCTCTGCTTAATTTGCATTTAAGCAATAAACAGTCATCAAGCAGGAAAGGGAAACAAAGGAAGCTCAAACAGGTGAGAAAAAAGCAGCAGGGAACATCCTTCCCTATAGACTTTTTGTCTCCTGAATCTCAGCTGGAAAGAAGGGGACTGACACTATTAAAAGGAGGGACAAACACCTCAAGACACCACCCTCTCTCTGTCCCTGCCCATTGATTTTCTGCACCCGAAGCAACAGTCTCTGGGGTCCCGAGCTAAAAAATTTGGTCATTAAGACTACTGAAAGCATATGGTGAGAAATGTTGCTTCAATCTTATATAGTTTGTTAAATTAGGCACCTATATTGTTTTAACTTTATTTTGTTGTAACCATTTCTGACTGTTATGTCATTACTTGTACTCACTTAAAATCTATCTCTTTGTAGTTAATAAACATATTGTATTGTTTTATCCAACATAGTATGTTTAATTTGAAGTGTCTGGGAAACTTCATTTGGGCTGACAAGTTGTGTGCATATTATTACTTCTAAAGAAATAACAGACTTTACATAAACTTGCTGTGTCCAGGAGAGGGCAGGGCTGTACAGGACAAACTTTTATGGGGGAATATTGGGGACTGGGGCTGTGTTGGGGTCACCCTGCAGTATAACCAAGTGTGGTAAGGGCCAATGTGTGGTAAGGGCTGACTGGCTGCAGCACATCCAGAGATATAGCTGGTGACTTACATACTAGAGGATGTTTGTGAGCAGTTGAGGCTGAAGGCTACAGCAGCAAAGCATTGTAAAGAGCACCCCACTAAAAGGGCAGGGGTTACACAGCTGCTCATTAGTCTGGATTATACCCTGGTATGTCACAGTGGCACAGTGAACTAGGTTTTATGCACAGCTTGTTATTTTAAATTAGGTTTATGCTTTAAGTACTGGTATAGCAATTTGAAGTGAGCCGCAAGTGTGGTAGCTGGAAACAATCAAAGCAAGGTTACAGTTTATTGTTTTCTGATTGCTTATTTTGGGTAAGGGAAATAGAAACAGTAAAGCATAAAAATGAGAACCATCAAAACAACTTCAAATCTAGAATTGGCCAGATTAGAGAAAGATGACAGAGACAGAGAACGTGAGCACCAAAGGTGGCAAGCAGAGATGAGTATCAAGGAGCAGGAGGCTACACATCAGCAAGCCAGAGAGCTTAAAGAACAAGAAATAGCAATCCTCCGGTGAGCCCTGGAAGCTGAGAAGCTAAAAGAAGAGAGAGAAATAGCTGCCCACAAGACAGCCATGGAGCTGAAAGAGAAAGACACCCAAGAAAAGGAGAAGGAGAGGAAATATAATCAGAACATGATGGAAAAACATGGACAGATCCCAGAGTCACCAATTTCTCCCTCAACTCAAGGAACCCTCAGCTTGAACAAGTTGTGTCCTGCATACAAGGAATCAGACTGCACTGAAGAATACTTTACCGCTTTTGAAAGACTATATGAGGTTCATAATATTCCTGAGGATAAAAAAAAATGTCCACTGGTTGCAAAACTGTCTAGTAATGCTTTGAAAGTGTTTAATCAAATGCCAATTTAGGAATCTTTGATGTATTCTGAATTTCAGAAAGCTGTTTTACAATGGTTTCCAATTACTCCCGAAGTGTATAGGTTGAAATTTAGAAAACACAAGAAAAGTGCTGGCATGAGTCATAGTGAATATGCCTATAAGTTGTGTTACCTAATGAAAAAATGGGTTAAGGAAAGGGGGCTGAGGATTATAACCAATTGTTTGATCTCTTTACTCAACAACATTTCCTAACTATATGCACTGAAGGTATTAGGAATAGCCTGTGGGATAAAGCTTAAAATCTGTGCAAGAAATGGGCACTCTGTGCAAGCCCAGATGTCAAATGAGTTCAAACCACAGGAGAAGGGGCACAAATCCAGTGTAAAATGGGGATCCCATTTTACCCCTGGGAAGAAGGAGGGTGGTTGGGAGCCTAGCTCCCTCCCTCCCCCCCGCCCGGAATAATTCCTCTTCTGGAAATCCCCATCACAAACCTCCTGGGAATGAGGAAGGTTCAAGAAGGTATTTCCAATGTATCTCTACTGAGTACCTGAGAAATCAGTGCCCTGAGCTAGAAGAAACTAAGCCCCATCCAACCCATGTTAATGCAGCTGTCCTTAACACAGAAGTCCCTGAGGTGCTGACAGGTTACTTGGTTAGTTCTGTGAGGGTGGATATGGAATTTATTAAGGTTGCCAGAATAAATAACAAGGCGTGCATAGGGTGGTGAGACACTGGAGGACAGATCTCAGCCCAGTGGTTAGGGCAGTCTTCTCAGTAGAGGGAGACTCCTCTTCAAATCCTTGACAGTGTTCTAACCACTGGGCAAAAAGTTATGAGGTGGGCTCCTCCTCCTCTGGCCATATATTAAATGGGGACTGATTAAGTAGATGTTCTGAGAGGACACCTACTAAATCGGCTCCTAGAGAACATAGGTGAAGGAGTGCCTATCTTCCACTGGTTCGTGGATCACTCTGGGGTTTACGCATGAGATAGGTGTCTGGACTGCTACAATGAGGAAGCAGTGTGTTTGCCCAGAGGCAGAAACTTAGGTACTTAGGGAGCTTTTACCCTAAAAATTTAGGTGCCGAGTGAGTTTAGGCACCTACAGGGTACAGTGGCAGCCAAGCAGGGGTTTTGTGGATCACAGTGGGGCCTAAAACTGGGGATTAGGCACCTAAGAACCTTTCTGGTTCTGGGCCCTAGTCTCCACTCCTCCCCCAACACATAGGTGGTTGCTTCATTGCAAAAACATCCATAGAGTGCAAATGTATGCAAAAAATTAGCCTGCGGTATCTCTGTTAATGAAGGGGTATAGCTCCCCTTGTGAAAGAGAGCTTTAAAAACAAATTAAACAAAATCACAGAACTAAAACAATGATTGCTAATTATGATGTTTTTACTTTTTTTCTGTTGCTTCCCATCCCCTATCCTTCATCTCTACTTGGAAATTTAACAAGTGGACTATGGAAGCTGGTATCATGGGACAATCGGAGGCAGGAACTGTAATCTTAATAATAATAATAACAATAACAACAACAAAACAGCAATAATAAAATAAATAATAAATAATAATAATGGTCTAATTTGGGGCTCTTTTTGCAGCCTCTATTTCTCAGAGATTCCAGATGGCAACAATAGCTACAAGCATTTTTCTCCTCTAGGTTTGGCTATTGCCTCCTATAGTATGAAAAGAGCCTGAGACATAAGCCCTTGTATCAGAGGCCTGGAATGAGGCAGGACCTGCTTACAGAATTTGGCAAGAACAGGGCTGATAGTGCAGAAAATACACATTCCTAAGAGGTGCTAGTCACAAAGTGCACACTCAAACACATATCAAGTGGTACCAAAACATCTCGATATCAAGGATGGTACAAAAATATTTCCCAAGGATAACAGGAACACACTGACTCCCCATAAAAGATAAGGTCAGAATGACAGTACATAATAAAAAATGTTTTGATTGAACCAACATGTATAAAATGATGGGTGATAACTAGCAACGTCATGGGGCAGTAACTATGTCAAAGGGGCAGTACTAACTTGTTTGTATCAGGGTATAAGGATGTATCTCAGAGGGATGATCTTTGTCTGGCTTTAGGGAGGAACAGAAAGTCCTACCTTTCACTGAGCTGGTCCATTGTTATGGACATACATGTATTAGTGGTCTGGTAGAGTCTGCGAAATACTCGTACCATGCTTTGTCAACAATAAACCCAGCTGGGTGCCTTCATCCCTTAATGGGTCTTGTGATCATTGTGTGGTTTGCATTGAGGTCTGTTGTGCCAGCTGTCTGGGCAGGACTGGGGCGGCACACAGAGGGAACACACACACACAGCCAAACAGCTATCAACATCTAACCACACTGGTGACCCACGACCATGGACCTTGTCACATGCAGCTTGGATTCCTGCACTATACACGGTATTGGATTATTTTTGAAGTCAACTCAAAATCTACAACTGGTGTAGAATGTAGCTGACCACTGTTACATACATGGACTATATTACACCAAATCTCCAAACACAACATTGACTTCATATTCATTTATAGGTGAAATTCAATGTTTTGATACTGATCTGTAAAGCCCTATGAGGTTTGGATTGTAGGAACCTAAAAAATGCTTCTTCCTCATGGATAGTGAAGGCAGTTGAAGTCAGTTTCTGTGCTGTTTTACTATGTCCTTAGATTTGAATAGGGCGTAGATATCATGGAAGGCGTTCAGCTCCGGAATATGCTTCCTTTATTGTTCAGATACTTGAACTTCAAGGCAAGGTATAAAGGCTTTATAGCTTGTCTTTAGTCAGGCTTTTGACTAAGAGAGTGATTGAAACAAAATTGCACTTTTTTCTGGACTATATTGCTTATTTGTCAACAAGTTTTGTGGGGATTTTTCCTATTTCATACTCATGCACTCAGATTGTTTAAGTAACCTTTTGTAAATGTCAAAATGAATGAATGAATGAATGAAGAGGTCCATAGCATATATCTGAAATCTAAATTTTATCCTTAATATCAGCTAAACCACGCTTTTTCACTCAGCACATAAACCTATCTGGCACATCTTAGAAGAAGCACTGATGGGACTGGGATGAGATTTGCCCTGATGAGGTGTTCAAGATAATTTTACAAAGCAATTGGAAGCATGCACTGCCCTCAGGGCATCAGATTTTATATGGCAATGCTCACATAATTACCCTAAGATGGATTGCCATAGGACTCCCTGGGCCTCTGTCTGGAATAAATCCCACATCCAGATAGAGAAAGAAAGATGTGACTGGCAGAATTGGCAGGATTTTGGTATGTGTTAACTTTCAGATCTCTACATTGCGACCCAAAAGCCTTTTTACACTTCTGGCTATTTGTGTAAAATGGCAAACATGACCGTAACCAATTTTTAAAACATTATTAGCTGAGGTATTAACTTGGGATTGAGATGTCCTCTTGAGACCGGCCATGTCCATGTCCTCTGAGATATATCATAAATGACTAGCTAGCCAGAAATTAGTGGCATCACAGATCTATAATTGCTTTATATATTGTCTATTTGGCCTACTGTTGCCTTTTCAGGAGGCCAAGGTTACTGCATCACAAATATCCGAGGAGAAATGGGCATTCAGAACAGTTTACCAGATAGATTAATTTAGGGAGGAATTTCTTATTGTTATGTTTGCATACATTTTATCAGACACCAGCAGCTCTTGTGGAATGCCAATAAAAATGCGTCTAATTTTTACTGAAACCATTTTTCCTCACTTTTTTTTTTTTAGAAATATTAGGGGGTTTGTGGAGAAAATAGTATGTGAGCATGTAACCAAAGACTATCATAATGCATACTCACAAGGGCGCTGAAGTAAGGTTGCAAAGGAAATCTTAATTCTGGTATTTCCTAATATTTGAGTACTTGACTTTGCCAAAAATGTTTTTTTAACATAGGGTTTTTAAATGTAATTCCCTACTATTTAATGACTTATAAAAAATTGACAAAACAAAAATTATCATCATATAGAACTATAATGAAGCCACATGAGTCATCAGTAGAGTTGGTATCTTTAGATCGACATTACAGTCCACCGCTTGAGCTTACAGAGTAATGGGAGCTGATTCAAAGGCAGCTGGGACTGGGGCTGGGACACATTTTGCAAGGAGTTTCACAGTTATTTTCTAGACAGGAAGGAATGTTGAGATTCAGGAATCCTGGGTTCTATTCCAGCTTTTGAGGGATGTGTGTTCTAGTGGTTGCAGCCTTTCTACCCCAGCATCTCCTTCTACCCTTCAGCTCCTGCTCATATTCCTGCCTCCACTCCGATATCTCTGCCCACTCACTCCCATATTCCTCGCCTCTTTTCTGTTCACTTGGCTCCTGCCTTGTCCCCCATCCCCATGGGTTCCTATTGTGACGAGTTGGACACCCATCCAGGATGCCACTTGACATGCTGGAGTCTCACTGAGCCTGCCCGTTACACCAGCCTGGGCTTCCTCACCCTGTCTAAGGTGTGCTAGGCCCTCAAGCCTTCTCTGGCACATGCACACAAATAAGGGCACACCCAGCTGCAGACACATTGAAATCAGCTCTGTGTGAGAAGACTTACCTAGGAGAATGGCCAGCACTCACATGCACACCTCCTTTGGGGTATAAACCCAAAATAATATTGTCTTGTGCTGTATAGAAAGATCTGCACAGCGCAAGCTCATAAAAATCTGCCCTGTCCCTCAATGTGGAGAGAGATATGCACAGCTTTTGCCCCTCCCCCTGCCCCGGAATATGAATTACACAAACTGGGTTTTGAAATAAACAAAAGATACATCTATTAACTACAAAAGGTAAATTTTAAGTGATTATAAGGGATAGCAAACAGAACAAAGCAGATTACTGATCAAATAAAACAAAACATGCAAACTAAGCTTAATACACTCAAGAAACAAGTTACAAAATGTAATTTCTCACCCTAAATGTTGTTTTAGGCAAGTTGCAGAGTTTCAGTAGCTTAGAGTTCCGTTTATTTCTCCTTACAGACTGGACCCCTGTCTCAGTCTGGATTCAGCCCTTGCCTTTCCCTCAGCGTAGTTCCTTTGTCTCTTCAGGTGCTTTTAGCAGTCTTTCTTCTTGGGTGAGAAGGCAATGGAGAAGAGCCAAGATTAACCCCCTCCCCAGCCTTAAAAAGGATTTACCTAAGGCGGGAATCCTTTTTTTGATCCCCATCCCACTACAGCGGAAAAGTACCGGGTGACACAGTCACCTGACCCTGCAGTGTCAATACAGCATCTCAGTAAACTTCTCAGGAAGGAGTGAGATTAGCCTTTTCAAAGTTTTATTGTTCTTCTCAATGGCTCATTCAGGCTCTTTGCCTACTGTCTGGTGGGTGTTTCCCAGGTGAAAACACAGTTGTAATTGTTACATAGTTAATATTCCTATATCCAGATACAGAAATGATACATGCATATAAATTGGATAATCACATTTAGTAAATTATAGCCTTTCCAATGATACCTTACAAGACCCATCTTGCATAAAATATATCATAGTGAAGGAAGGAGGGAGGGAGGCAGGGATAGCTCAGTGGTTTGAGCATTGGCCTGCTAAACCCAGGGTTGTGAGTTCAATCCTTGAGGGGGCCATTTAGGGATCTGGGGCAAAAATTGGGGATTGGTCCTGCTTTGAGCAGGGGGTTGGACTAGATGACCTCCTAAGGTCCCTTCCAACCCTGATATTCTATGATGCCATATCCATATCATAAGCATATTTCCATGAAGAATATGAGGTATAATGTCACATCTATACTTAGCCCCCACCCTTTATCTTATCATCCATTCCTCTCTTCTCTGAATTCGTGGAGCACTTAACTTTCTCTGTCTGCTCCAAACCTACCTCTCTTCTCCTGTCGCCCGTCACTTCCCGCAGATCCCATTGGCCAGGAATGGTGAACTGGGAGCTGTGGGGGGCCATGCCTGAGGATGATCAATGTAAACAAAATGTCTTGCGGTCCACCACTGGATTACCCTTTTTTTTACACACACAAAAATCAATGTTAAAAAAGTTTCATTATTAAAGTCACAAAGTCAAGCACCCAAAGGTTAGGAAATGCCAGAGTCAAGGTTGTTTGTGCGACCTTAATTCTGTGTGCATATGCATTATGATAAAGTGTTTAATTACAAGGTCACATACTATTTATTTCACAAGACCGCTGCCTCATTCAGTGCACAGAATGTATGGTGCTCACTTAATGAGCAGCTATTCAATATTTTGCAATATCCAATATTGTTCAATGTATGTCGCTAGACCTTATTTACTGCACACTATTCTGAAGACAGAATTATTAATTTCTTCATGGATTTTTCTATGGAGCTCCACTAATTCAGGTAAAAAGTAACTCTTTCATTGACTGTAATGGGAACAGATTTTGATTTAAGCTCTCTTACAAAGTAAGAACTAAACAATTTATACAGTTCTTAAGACCAAAATCAAACTGCAAAAACAGGTCCACTGTTACTGGACCCACTTCTTACCACCAATGGGCACTAATATTAGCTGATGACTCACAGATCTACCTCTCTACTCCAGACCTTCCTCCTTCTGTCCAAAGTAAAATCTTGGCCTGTCTCTCTGACAGCTCTTTGTGAATGTCTAGCTGCCAAGTAAGCTTAATATGGCTAAAACGGAATTCATAATATTTCCCCAAATCCCCCGCCCCCAGCATATACCTCCTTTCTCAATCACTGTGGACACCACCACAATTGTGCCCATCACTCAAGCCCATAACCTGAGTGTCATCTTTGACTCAGACCTCTCTTAGTCCTCACAGCCAGCCTATGTATAAATCTTGCACATTTTTTCTGCACAACATCTTTAAGATATGGCCTTTCCTATCCATCCACACAGCTAGAACTCTCATCTTCTCAGGTCTAAATTACTGCAACATCCTTCTCTCTGACTTTGCCAACTACAACCTTCTCCCACAAGTATCGATTCAGAATGCTGCTGCAAAGATCACTCTCCTAGCCTGTTGTTTCGACCATGCCACTCCTCTCCTTGCCTCCCTCCACTCGTTCCCCCTTCTCTATTATATCAGAAGCTGCTTTTCTTCACTTTCAAGGCCCTTCACTGCCTATCCCCACACTACTTGTCTCTCATTCACTATCAAAATGTTACCTTCCACCTCTGATTGGCCTATGATGCCCGCCTCACCCATGTGTTAAATTTTCAAACATGCACCTTCGTGCTTTCCCTTATGCTTTGCTGTCCCTCACACTTGGGAGTAGATCCCTGTAAATGTCTTCAAAGCTACCTCATTATCCTCCTTCAAATTCTTCTTAAAATGCTTATAAGCAACATGACAATAGTTCCTGATGCCACTGTTTATCATAGAATCATAGAATATCAGGGTTGGAAGGGACCTTAGGAGGTCATCTAGTCTAACCCCCTGCTCAAAGCAGGACCAATCCCCAATTTTTTCCCCATATCACCCCCTCAAGGATTGAACTCACAACTCTGGGTTTAGCAGGCCAATGCTCAAACCACTGAGCTATCACCCCATGATTGCCATTATTGTCTAACTGTTTCTTGTACTCCCCTATGTGTCCATCAGTACCCATTTTTGTCTCTAGTCTTATACATAGATTGTAAGATCATTGAGACAGGGACTGTTGTTTCCTTTTATGTTTGTACAGCACTTAGCATAATGGCATCCTGGTCCATGACTAGGGGCCTTAGGTATTATGGTAATAGAAATAATTAATAATAATAACAAAGTATTTATGCTTTTCTAATTCTAAGCAAAACTCCTATCTTACACTGTGGAGAAAGAGAATTCTGATAACAATTTATAAGAGGAGGTTAAAAAATATCTTGAGCTCATGAACTCAACTACTTTAGAAACAAATTCTCCATGCGTGTCAGGATGGAACATCCCCAGTTCCAACTTTTTGTGTTTTAATCAACTAAGCAATAACTTAATCAACAAAGCAATTCAAAACTTTGTGGGGCAAAAGTGCACTGTTTTGTTTTTACTGACTGATTCATCTGCTAAACTAGCTACAGACCAGTTATTTTACATTATTTGGAAAAAACTGGGACGGGAGATCCATGACAGAGAAGGTCCTCAGCACAATTAAGAAACATTTATTTTCTGTTTTTGCTTCTTTCATTGTATATCTTTTCCTTTTTTTGACCCAATTCACCCATTAATTATATTAATTATTAATTAGTATTGTTATAATTATTATATTTTCAAAATTCCAACTGACTTCATTTTCAGTTTTACTTATGGAACATTGGCAGAATATGAACGTATTACCTCCCATAGATTTTTCCCCAGTTGTGATACTCAAAATATTTTATTTTGGTATCTGTCTTCTAAATTTTGATGAGCCCTTCTAAAATTGATTGGTCTAATTGAAAGAAGCAATTTAAATGATATTTTTTAAATCACAAAATACTCCTTCGAAATCTGTGTAAACCTATTTCTTTAGCTTAACTTCTTAAAATAAAATAATCCTCTTGTTTTTTTTTAAGAGGAAGCCTTATGACAGCTACTGTTCATGTTCTCATGTTATCTCAATTGCCTCAACAAAAGCCAACAAGCTACCCAATTACAGCCAGCCGCTTGCCCCCATAAAATACCTTCAAAAATAACTCCTGTGTCCTAAATGCTGGCAAAGTAAATACAAAAGAAAATGTTTAAGTTGCAGCACATCCCCTGCCATACTGATATGGAAATACCATTTTCCCTGTCTGTGCTAGGATGACCAGACAGCAAGTGTGAAAAATCAGGACAGAGGGTTAGGGGGTAATAGGAGCCTATATAAGAAAAAGCCCCAAATATCGGGACTGTCCCTATAAAATCGAGACATCTGGTCACCCTAGCCTGTGCACACTTGTTTGTTTGTTCCATTAACATTTTTCTCATGCCTCTGTGTCATGGAAGGCTCTGCCTGAAGTAGAATTTGTGTGGTTTTACTGCCTGGGGTGGGGAGAATTTGGGAAGGCCACTAAATGCCTCCTGTGTGAAGCTTAGCTCAACAAGGGCTCCCTCCATATACTCGCACAGCAGGGCTTGAGGAACTAATCTGGGCACAGCAACAGCCAGACCCAGTGCAATCCATGGCTACCACAGCAGCTGCAAATCAGCTTAGTTGCAGTTCTGTGGTCTGGAGGGAGGATTCTTTCCCCACACTATGGATCCTGCGGTGTATTGAAAACTGTGTTAAAATTTCAAGCCACCACTTTAAATTCTGGGGGGTTCGGGTCCTGCTTGAAGGCTAGTGGGCTCTGTAAGGACGTGCAATCTGGCCCCTATTTTTCTGGTTTGACTAAAAGTAGGAAAGTGGTGTGGGCCACCGAGCCTCAATCTGCAAGATATTCAATCCCCAGGCAATTTTTCTTCCATATACTTCCCACAGCAATGGGAACTACAGACAATATATTCCTGCTGTTGTGGCCTTCTCCTCTAGCTGCTGGGATCTAGATGCCCCAGAAAGCCTTTTGGCCAGTTCCTAGGAAGAATTCAGGATTCACACGACTTCATTTTTCTGAATATTTTATTTGTTTAAACACAAACAAAATTAAAAGGATGGATATAGAGTATAAAGGAGTACATAGTCCCTCAACAATAATAATTTGATATAGCATATCATCAAATAAAATTTCCTTTTGAATAACTGTTATAAAATTAATAAGCATTGATAAAGAAAGTAATAATTACAGCGGTAGGGGATTTTCTACTGAATCATTTTTTAAATTGAAAATGCAATTTCCATTAAATTCAGTTTCCACAGGAAAATGTCAGTTTTGCTGAAATTAAATATGTTGTTTCAGGTTGGTTTGACCTGAATTGGAATATTCTAGTTTGTTGAACTGACCTAAAACATTTTATTTTGAATCAGTTAAACTACGTCTGCCGATGGTGCCTTGGTGCCTCATGGAGTCATAGGCCCGTGCTCCACCAATATTCAGAAAGGTGGGCCCTGCTCCCCCAATGTTTATGCTTATATTTTCAGAGCCATCCCATCCATAGGCAGGACTGGGGCAACCACCCCGGGCCCCACACTTTGGAGGGCCCTGTGCTTTGGGGAGATGCGGGATCCAGGGTGGCCTGGGGGGCCTGGCAGGCTAGTGGGGGGCTTGGTGCTGGCAACAGTGAGTGACCTGGCCCCAGCCCACGCCATTCTGCTTTGCTCTGCCCTGCCCCACCTATTCCCACCCCTGCTCTGCCCAAATCTCATCCCCCACTCCACCCCTTCCCCCAAGTCCCTGCCCTGCCTCTTTCTGTCACCCCCTCCCCTGAGTGATGCCGGGAGCTGGCGGGGCAGAGTGGAGCAGGGTGGGCTGGGATTGGGACCCATTCTGGGCACCACTAAAAATTATACAAACCTGGCGCCCATGCATCGAGTTGTAGGTCAGGTGCTTCAGGCTCCTGTTGTCCCCATGGGTCAGGTTCTTTGGCCAGACTACATTTTTCATGATCAAAATCACATGATTGCAGGTGCATCATAGGACATGTAGTCTGGCCAGGAAGGCCTGAGAATAGGGAGGAATGAGGAAAATAGGTACTCAAATTATAATTCACATAAGGCACCCATATCATAGTTAGATACAGTTTAATGTTGAACTGACTCAAAACAAACATTTTAATTTGGTTCAACAAACCAAAATGAAAACATTTTGATTCAGGAATATTGGAATATTTCATTTTGACCAGAAATGTTTCCACATTTGTGAATCAGAACTTTTCAGAATTTTTCATTCCACAAAATTTTGATATTGAAATTTTTCCTCCTGATTCAAAACTAAAACAAACATTTAAATATCAAAATTTCCAAAGAGATGGAAATTCTGATTTTCTCTCTGCTCTAATAAGAATAGTGAAGA
Organism: Chelydra serpentina; assembly: GCA_037349315.1. Taxonomy (NCBI): domain Eukaryota; kingdom Metazoa; phylum Chordata; order Testudines; family Chelydridae; genus Chelydra; species Chelydra serpentina. Next base: position 34,957,185 of record JBAIAC010000032.1, on the reverse strand, counting down.
AATACAGTTAGGAAAATGTTAATTTTTAGTATCTAGTTTAAAAATTGATCTTCCAAGTAACCTTATTAAAATACTTCATTAAACCAGATATTTGAATAAAGTCTTTCCATAGATATATATACAAAACTCCAATACTGACCAAAATCAGATATCTCCATCAGCAACCAATAGCCTCATGAGAGCCACCAGGCATTCTGTAATGCCCAGGGAGCGGATGTCATAAGGTTGGATTCTGGTCAGATCTCAATGGGAGTTGCACACACACGTGCACACACATATCTGAGGCAGAATTTAGCTCATTACATACACATCTTGAGATAAATGTTTTATTTATTATAAGCAGAGTATGCTAGATACAGCAAACAATAATCAAAGTTAATCACAGAAGTAATAAAAAGGGAAATTCTAAGAAATTACCTTCCCTCTCCAATATTATAAACATTCATATTTTACATTTGCATCTCAACAATTCTTGATATAGTTATTCTCAATATTATCCTTTTCATGGTTTTGTAAAGCAGCACCAAAGGGTCATAAAATAATGAGACAAACTTCCCCCTTATCTCCTCCCCATCACTAATGTTGTCATCCTCCTAGGTCTGTGGAGAGTTTTGCCACAAAACAACACTCTGAGATGCTTATCAGCAATTAATAATTACATCCTTGTCTGTTTGCAAAGGAACCTGTTATAGTCTTAGTTCACATTGAAGAAGTCTCTTTATCAATGGTGTGACCTTTTCCAGGAGAAAAAAGTGCTGAGTCCTATACAACTAGTAACTGATGAGAAAGTAGAATCTTCCGTTCTGCCAATTACAGATAGTAATTGCCATGTAATGAAGTTAATGTTTTGTAGAATTTACAACCTGATATTAACGGTGTCTCTTTTCCACTCTCTCTTATCCTACTGCACTTTCACCCAGCTTTTTCACAACAAAAGAAACAGGACAATATGTGAAGGCTCATTAATTCTATTTAGTTTTGATTTTTTCCCCTTCTTTTCTCTCCTCCTCCTGGAGGTTAAACAAGAGCCATGTCATCAGGCCTTTCCATAAACTCTGGTTCATGTAAGGGTGAAAGTTACAGCCTCCACACAGAAGCTAGCACTGTATAAATGCTCTCCTTTCAATTTCAGCTCAGCCCATTTAATGGCCATGCCGTTTTATTGCCTTCTTGATCACCAATTACACAACCCAGAACAATAGGCCTAACACTTAAATGACTAGGCCTCAAATTTGCCTTCATTTGCCAATGTGTTTCATAGCAACACTTTCTTTGAAAGTAAGGATAGCCTAATTACAGGGATGAAGATGGATCAGGGTTTAAAAAAGGCTCTCAACCCCAGAACAATATGCTAACCTAACTGCACCCTCTGTACTCCTACTGTATTATTTTGACCCCAGGCTGCCCTTTTAACACTCTGCCTGACCTTCTGCTCCTAAAAGGAAACTGCATATGCCCTCACTATCTTTAATGTCACTGCAGAATTTGGGAGGGTGTTACTGAATTCAGTGACAATGGAATCTAGGAAAAATAAATCATAAGACAGCAGCTAGACAAATTGAGGAACTGCAGGATTCCAAAAAGCATTTCCGTGTTATTCTGTTTCTCCACTACTAGCTGAAATATATAAATCAGAATGTGTTAAGTCCATTACACTTTGCGGGGCAAACATTAAATACCTTATCTCTTTGTTAGGAAATAATAATCAGGCTTAAATATTTTACAACTCTGCTATTTTACCAGGTCTTTTAATGAACTGCCAATTACCAGAGGAAAGTGATTCTTATTACAATATGTTACATGTTAAAAAAAAGGATTTTAATAAGATTATTAAAAAAGTTTATAGAATAGTTTTATAACATTGAAATTGTATTTCTCTCAGTTTAAACTGGTATTTTTTCATAATATTTTATGACCTTGTATATCTTATTTGTTTAATAACAGCCAATAACAGGGAAATTGTGCTTTATTTATTACACAATTTGCCAGCTGAATTAGCATTAAGAGTAATGTAGCAGCACCAACTACCAGTGTCACTCAGCATGTCTAACACCCTGGACAATAGGTGCCCTGAGTCTACATTCAAATCTGGTCTCCTCTCATGCAGTGGAATGGGCTGTCAGCACTGACCTAGTGAGGAAACTGAATAACTGAGAACAGTTAGATCAGAGATATTCACCACCATGAAAAGCTTTACTGGAAACTGGATGAAATCCGAACAATTCACACAACATTAATATTAAACATATAAGCTCAGATTGATGTGGACACAGTGGCAAAATGAGGACAGACACATACATGGAATTAAGTAGCAGGTCACAACTTTTATTAAACTTTAACACAAGAGAGGGACTCTACCCACCCATTGCCCCTACTCTCCTATACCAAGCATTTAATTGGCTCCAGTATGGGGGTTGCAGGGCTTCTTACCATATAACCCATAACATGGAGTAAGCTGTCCTCAGCCTACCACCCAGGACTCAGCTTTCTCTGAGTCCTAGCACCCTACACACCCTCCTGTGAGGGAGACACAGGGTGCAGCAGGGTAGGGACCTTGGCATGAGCAGGCCTCAAGGTCTGATCCCATCACATGAGCCAAAATCCCAGGTATTTTACCTCTGGGAACTGTTCATTTTATTCTCTTATCTGCACTGGAAACTGACCACAAGTTGTGATGAATAAACAATGCCACCCCAGTACCTCAGTTAGGTACTAAGCACGTTCCTGATTAACCCTCTGTGGCTTGAAGATGCTGCAAAAAAGGCAAAAAACTCCCTGGTCCTCTGCCAATTTCACCCATGGGATAAAAAAAATCCCTTCCTGATCCCCTGTTGCAGGTGCTTGGCTAGACCCATAACATCTATAAGACTTGGTTCCAGGGCTGGCTCCAGGCACCAGCTTTCCAAGCAGGTTCTTGGGGCGGCATTTAGAATGGGGCGGCAGTCCGTGTCCCGCGGCAGAATTCGGCGGCAGCTCTGCCGCTCTTGTGGGCGTGGTGGAAATTCGGCAGCAGCTCCGCCGCTCTTTCTTCGGCGGCAATTCGGCGGCAACTGCTTGGGGAGGCAAAATTGGTAGAGCCGTCCCTGCTAGGTTCTCATTCCTAGTTAGGCTGGGTAGTTTGGGCTGCTGACACAAAGCCAAACAAGACTCCACCTAACCCCTACATCGGGCTAACTCCTGGGAGCTGGGAAATGCCAGTCATTCAGTACCCCTCTCTCCCAGCTGGCCAATGGGTGCCAAAGACTCTCAGGGAAGGAGCTACCCATTGCCCCTTGGCAAGTAGCTCCATCCCTTGCCACTGGGACAGTCCCCTTTCACAGCTGAACCAATGAATTTCCCCCACTCATTGATTCAGCAAAATGAGGGCAGACAAGTGCATGGAATTAAGTGGGAGGAAGCAACTTTATTAAACTTTAACACAAGAGAGGGACGCTACCCCCCATCACTCCAACTCTCCTATACCAGGCATTTAATTGGTTCCAGCGTGGGGGTTATGGGGCTCCTTACCATATAACCTGTAACTGGTACTAGGTTACAGGGCTCTTTACCATATAACCCATAACTGGCATCAGGATTAGAGAGCTCCTTACCATATAACCATTCATTTTATTAACCACATTTCAAATTGGCCACAAGGGGCACCAGCCACTTCCTTGGTTGCTTTTCCCACCTTACCACACTGCCTGGTATCACAATTCCTGGCTAACCCATGCATGAGCATGCTATGGGCATAACAAATGCCCATTTGCACATGCCTTCAACACCACATAAGTCCCCTTTCTCTTCTGGTCTGTTTCTGAGTACCATAAGTGCTGGAACACCACTTCTGCAGCTTCCTCTATGCCTATTACATTGAATGCACTCTGGGACCTGTCCACAGTTGTCCTAGGCACCAGTTCACTCACTCTAAAAGTCCCAAAGAAGTCAGCAACAAATGCTGCCTTAAATAAAATGGCCTCCCTCCCACAGCTGCAGAACCAGAAACTGCCAGGGTTTCCAGTGCTATGCGTCACCTGTTGTCCCTCCAACACCCGCTCCTCCTGGACTACCTTTTTTAAACGTTTCCACACTATGAAATGCCCACATGGGTCTGGGAAACTCACCAACCTACTCCAATAGGACAGGCCCACTAGCCAACTAGAGATAGTGGTGGGAGCCAAATCACTGTGGGTCAAAGACATCACATATCACACCATCTGGTGTATCGGTACTGGTCTTCCACAGTGAAGCCCTTCCTGTGCCCCAAATTCCTTGAACTCTGAAAAGCTGGCTTTATAGACCCTCAGAGTCTGCAGGGCAAGGAAATCCTCTACTGATCCCACAGATGTCTTGTTCCAGAGTTGTTGAGGCATCCCCTCGGGTTCATTGCTGGCCAGCAAGGCAAGTTCTCAGAATTTCTCATCCTGAAATCGAGATAGAGCATTGACTGTGGTGCTTAGGAAACTCCAAGAGAGAGGAATTCTCTTTTCCCTGGAAAGTTAGTTGCATAAGATCATAAAGATTTCAATACTAAATCCATTTCTAGGCTGAAAGCTGGCTACAGATAATATTTCCTTTATTGAAAAGACATTGGCTACATTACTATGACATTAACGTGTCAGAGCTCCCCACACTAACAGATGCTAAACTGAGTTTTAAATACTTAAAATTTGATTATATTTTCTCTCTTTCTTTTTCTTTTTTGGAAATGTGGAAAGGCCTAGTCCTCAGCATGGACCAACCAATCATGAACACTTTACATGATAAATATCCATCCATTTTTAATTACATTGTATAAAAATAACATTTTGTAATGGGAAATGTGTGTGTTTTCACCTTCCATCACTCAAAAATGGTTGAGCAGACTTTTCTCACACATTCTAAAAAACTCATCTCTGGGGTGAGAAAAAGCATAGAAGCTTTAAGATCAAAAGTTGAAATTTTAAGAAATGTATAAGCAGCTAGAAAGGGGATATATAACAAAAGTACTGAGGTAATCTTAACTGTAACCAGCAGTAAAAGAAGCCCCACTATAATATATACATTTGTGGATATCAATGGGGATTCCCAGAGTACTTTTAACCGAGAAATAACTTGATCCTTAGAATCTATTGTTTTGCATTTAAAATGAAAATAACCCCTCCTTCCCTGATTTACTACCCAGTAAATCCACTGAATTTAGAAATAATGGAAGGGGGTCCCTGCCTCCTGAATAGTGCTATGGTATACACTGCAGAAAAAATTCTCCTGTAGGGCCACACAGTTGCTCATGCAACCACATCTGAGGAAATGAACAAATTCCATACAGCTGAGATAGAGAAGCAAAGAAGAGAAAAATGAATTTTAATGTTGAATAGCCTCTTCCTAATATACCATAAATATGTTCTGAGTTTATAGTCAAATCTCATTTTTTATTTTCTGCTGAACTCCAATAGCAGCAGCAATTAGAGTGGACAGCAGTGCTTAGCATTGTGTTATTGTTATTCAGACAGACTTCATGCTGTCACTGTAATTTCAAGGCACAGAGGTACCAGACAAACCTGGCAGCCTCTATTTTACAATGCATTAATTACCTCATTCATCGATGCTCTTTCAAAATGTACCTGTTTATATTTTTGTTTAGATATGAATTGAAATGTATTTTAAATAAATATGCACAAAAATGCTCAAAATATTAAAATCATTAAAGGCTAGATTGTGCCTTTTAGGCACAGCCCCCAGAAGGGCCCCACGGGGAGTACTAGTAGGGATTGTGCCTCGGGGACACTTTGCAGCAAGATGGCTGACACCAGCTAAATGAAGCTCAGAAATGCCAAATGGAATTAAAAACATCATTGTCAAAAACATTTTACAGTTTATTTATAATGATAAGTGCTTCTTCACCTTTTGAACTTTCAGATTACTGAGGAAAATGGGTGAACCTGTCTCTTTAAGCAAAAAGCTTATGTTCTTCTCATGAAGTGTGTTGCTTCAGAAAATACTTTTTGTTGAAATACTTAGCCTGCCTGCCAGATGTTTTAATTTGTTTCTGGTTTTCTTTGTGGGAGAGGGTGGAGGACATGGAAAGGTTCCTATGTAGAACTTTCTCTCCAAACTGCAGCTGGTTGGTTGGTTCATGTATTTGTGAGTGTGTGTGCTTTTGGGTATGTGGTTGATTGAGGGAGGGAGGGAGAAAAATAAAAAAAACATGTTAAAAAGACAAATGCTTTTAAGTTACTTAATGTCTCTGGTATGTATTCTGGTTTTGTCCTTGTTTTGACTTCTGGGTGTGTTGGGCTTTTTATAACTCTGGGCACAACATCAGAAGCAATTCTCTTAGTAGAGGTTTTAATTATCCATCTTACTAGTCATTTCCAAGGTGTAGTGATACTCAATGGAACATGCATACGTTCAGCAGCTTCCCATTACTTTTCTATTAGTGCAATATACTTTCATTTGCATGGTATGATCTTGTTTATAGAGAAGTGTTTTATGATCACTGGAGTACACTTTTCTGGCTGTCTCATTAACTTCCTTTGTCATACCTTCTTTTCGTGGTTTTCTGGCTCAGAAAGGGTGCTTGAATCCCAGAGTGCTCTCTGACCTAGGTTTTCCTTTTGCCACATTTGTACAACCAACATAAAGTTGTCATATCAAGTCAGAAAATTCTGGTGGGTGGTTGTATTTCTCGCTTAAGTCCCATCTGTCTAGGCTCTGTCTTATGCTATAAGCCTTAAACAAAGGTCAGTTTTAATTATGAGTGTGACCCATAGAACCCCTCAATGCTACCTGGCAATGGGTTCACTGTTCTGTAACAGTAACTGCAAAAAAGATCTGACAAACACTACACCCAGCACCTCGCTTTTGTGACATTTATCCGTAAATTATATAATGTAAGATCTTAAATGAAAGCTAGGATCATGCTGATCATGAATATTATTGCGAAATGTATGTAGAGATACTATGTAAAAAAGTTTCATATGTATCAAGAAATTATATTCCTAAAATCTCAATCAAGAGAAGGTTTCCAAAATGGTTTCTGCCAGACAATGGATGTATATTCACCTATCTGCCTCAGTTCACATGTAAATTAAGCATTGTAAGCGAACGCAATGAAAGCTCTATTTCCATAAAAAGTCAACATGCGGATGTAAAGTCAACATCAAATCAGCACATCGGGGAATAAACCCTAAGAGGGGAGTCATCCTGACTCTGGGGACCAACAATGAGTTTTGGGGGATATAAGGAGAAGGCAAGAGGAAACCTCTTTATTCTGGACCTGAGGAAGTAATCAGGCAGAGTGTTTACATTAATGAAATCGAGATCCCAACCTGACCTGGATGGAAATGCTTCAAGAAAGCTTTGGGTCAGAATAGACTGCTTTGGATAGGAAGTTAACCTTTTAAATTTAATCTCTAGAAATTATGTTATGATTTTGTAAGCAGCATCACTTGCCCCATAACCTCAGCCATGCAGAACACAATGCCATCCACAGCCTCATAAACAACTCTGACATCATAATCAAAAAGGCTGACAAAGACGGTGCTGTCGTCATCGTGAATAGGTCGGAATATGAACGAGAGGCTGCTAGGCAACTCTCTGACACCACATAGTACAAGCCATTACCCTCTGATCCCACTGAGGGTTAACAAAAGAAACTACACCGTCTGCTCAAGAAACACCCTGAAAAAGCACAGGAACAAATCTACACAGACACACCCCTAGAATCCCAACCAGGGGTATTCTGTCTGCTACCCAGGGTCCATAAATCTGGGAATCCTGGATGCCCCATCATCTTAGGCATTGGCACTCTGACAGCAGGATTGTCTGGCTATGTAGACTCTCTCCTCAGGCCCTGTGCTACCAGCATTCCCAGCTATCTTTGAGACACCACTGACTTCCTGAGGAAACTACAATCGATTGGTGGTCTTCCAGAAAACACCGTCCTAGCCACTATGGATGTAGAAGCCCTCTACACCAACATTCCACACAAAGATGGACTACAAGCCGTAAGGAACAGTATCCCCGATAAAGTCATAGCAAACATTGTGGCTGAACTTTGTGACTTTGTCCTCACCCACAACTATTTCACATTTGGGGACAAGGTATACCTTCAAGTCAGCGGCACTGCTATGGGTACTGCATAGCCCCACAGAATGCCAACATTTTTATGGCTGACTTAGAACAACACTTTCTCAGCTCTCGTTCCCTAACGCTCCTACTCTACTTGTGCTACATTGATGACATCTTCATCATCTGAACCCATGGGAAAGAGGCCCTTGAGGAATTCCACCAGGATTTCAACAATTTCCACCCCACCATCAACCTCAGCCTGGACCAGTCCACACAAGATATCCACTTCCTGGACACTACAGTGCTAATAAGCAATGGTCACATAAACACCACCCTATACCGGAAACCTACTGACCGCTATACTTACCTACATGCCTCCAGCTTTCATCTAGACCACATCACACTATCCATTGTCTGCAGCCAAGCTCTAAGATACAACCGCATTTGCTCCAGTCCTTCAGACAGAGACAAACACCTACAAGATCTCTATAAAGCATTCTTAAAACTACAATACCCACCTGCTGAAGTGAAGAAACAGATTGGCAGAGCCAGAAGGGTACCCAGAAGTCACCTACTACAAGACAGGCCCAACAAAGAAAGTAACAGAACGCCACTAGCCGTTGCCTTTAACCCTGAACTAAAACCTCTCCAGCGCATCATCAAGGATTTACAACCTATCCTAAAGGACGATCCCTCTCATAGACCTTGGAAAATAGGCCAGTCCTCGCTTACAAACAGCCCCCCAACCTGAAGTAAATACTCACAAGCAACTACACACCACACAACAAAACACTAACCCAGGAACCTATCCTTGCAACAAACCCTGTTGCCAACTCTGTCCACATATCTGTTCAAGGGACACCATCATAGGACCTAACCACATCAGCTACACCATCAGGGGCTCGTTCATCTGCACATCTACCAATGTGATATATGCCATCATGTGCCAGCAATGCCCCTCTGCCATGTACATTGGCCAAACTGGACAGTCTCTATGCAAAAGAATAAATGGACACAAATCAGATGTCAAGTATTATAACATTCAAAAACCAGTTGGTGAACACCTTAACCTCCCTGGACACTCAATAACAGACTTAAAAGTGACAATTCTTTAACAAAAATACTTCGAAAACAGACTCCAACGAGAAACTGCAGAACTGGAATTAATTTAAAAACAGGACACCATCAAATTAGTCCTGAATAAAGACTGGGAGTGGATGGGTCACTAGAAAAACTAAAAACTAATTTCCCCATGCTAATTTCCCCCTACTGTTACTCACACCTTCTTGTCAACTGTTTGAAATGAGCCACGCTGATTACCACTACAAAAGTGATTTTTCGTCCTGTTGATAATAGCCCACTTTAATTGAATTGTCTTGTTAGAACTGACCCCCCACACTTAGTAAGACAAATCCCAGCTTTTCATGTACTGTTATATATATCTTCCTACTGAATTTTCCACTCCATGCATCTGATGAAGTGGGTTTTAGCCGACAAAAGCTTATGTCCAAATACATTTTTTAATCTCTAAGGTGCCACAAAATTCCTCGTTGTTTTTGCTTTCTATTTCCATTATCCTTACTCACTATCTCTTAAATCTTAGCCTTTGGTAATACACTTATGATTGTTTTCACTGTAAATATATCTCAGTGCTGTGATATTATATAAGCATTGACCCATAGACAAACCAGAATCAAACCCTCCTGGCAAACCTGGAATTTCTGTGAGTAGTCAGTGACAGGGACTGGATATCACAGGGGAATGCTTCAAAGCAGCACAGGAACTAGGGTGCACCTAATGTTAACTGGCAAAGCAAAGTAAGGGCTGGCATAGCCCAGATAAGATTGTTTGGGTGGCTAACAGACTGGAAATGTCAGGAGCTGACACCCAGTTAAGCGCAGGCAAGTATCTCTCTCACTGGAGGCAGGGTAATAACAAGGTGACTCACAGTCTTGGGCACCCTGGGAAAGTGTCACAGTGGCATAGTAGGCAGGATCTACACCCAGTTTGTAGTTAGCTAACGATCACACTCCAAGCACTGGTAAATTAGATTCTGAGAGATTCACAAGTGAGAAGTTTGGGAACAACCAAGGAAAAGGTTATTTTTTTTATTTCTGGTTGTTTATTTTGGGTAAGGGAAATAGAACAAAACTAAACTGGAATGGGTTACCTAGGGAGGTGGTGGAATCTCCTTCCTTAGAGGTTTTTAAGGTCAGGCTTGACAAAGCCCTGGCTGGGATGATTTAGTTGGGGTTGATCCTGCTTGAGCAGGGGGTTGGACTAGATGACCTCCCGAGGTCCCTTCCAACCCTGAGATTCTATGATTCTATGAAAAAAACCCAAAATGAACCAGAGCAAAGGGGGGTGCAGGCATAGAAATCCAGCCTGATGTAACCTTCAGTGAAAGAGTCATGAAGTTTGAGATGGCCAGGATAGCAGAGGATATCAAAACATTGAGGATAAAGAGAGTGGAAAAAGAACAAGAGCACCAGAGGTGGGAAGCTGCAGAGAGAGTCATAGAATGGGAGGCAGAAAAGCAACAGCAAAAGGAATCGCACCGGAGAGCCCTCAAAGTTGAGACGCTAAAGCTGCAAGCTGAGGAAGCTGCACATCAGCGAACTATGGAGATTCAGGGACTGAATCGTGGGGAGAGGATTCACAAACTCAAGATGCTGAAGATGCAGATATAAAACCCTCAAGCAGCAAATAACCCACCCCCAAAATTGTCCAGCTGGGACTAGCTGGGAGCAACAGTGCCCTTCAGACAGAGAAACAGATTGTATTGAAGAGTATCTCACCACTTTTGAAAGAATAATCAAACTGCAAAAGATTCCAGAAGAAAATAAAGTATCCATGCTTATCTCCAAATTCTTGGATAAAGCATTACAAGTGTTTAATGAAATGGACATGGGAGAGGACCATAAATGGCTATTAGCCAATCTGGTCAGGCAAGCAACCCCATGCTCTGGGTATCCCATAGTCTCTGACTGCCAGATGCTGGGACTGGAGGACAGGGGATGGATCACTTGATAATCGCGCCATTCTGTTCACTCTCTTTGAAGCATTTGGCACTGGCCACAGTTGGAAGACAGGATGCTGGGATAGATGGATCATTGATCTGACCCAGTATGGTCATTCTTACGTTCTTAGACACTGAACTATGATGAGTTTTAAAAAGTGTTATTGCAAAGGTTTGAAATTGCCCCTAAGATGTATTGTTTAAGACTTAGGAATCTCAAAAATCATGATGAGTCATAGAGAATAAGTGTATAGCATGTGTGATTTAATCAGAAAGTGAGGAAAGGAGAAAGGGACACAATTGTTTGACCTCTGTGCATGGGGATATTTTCTGAGTAAATGCACTAAAAAAACCAGAGGGGCAATTTGGGATAAACCCATTGCCAGTGTACAAGAGACATCGGATATTTCTGATTCCTACATGCAAAGTCAGATTGTCCAGGGAATATAAACCCTAGTGGGAAGGGCAGAAGCCCAGTTTAAAGTGTGTGTGTGGAGGGGGTTTATGCAGAGGAAAGAAAGGGCTGTGGGGAGTCCAGGGACCCACCCACCACCAAGAACAGATCCCCTCCTAGTAATCATAATTATGAGCCTCAATAACTGGAGGGCAGTCCAAGAAAGCATCACAATGAGACAAAGTGAAATCGTAGCAGTAGAAAGTCGGCTATAGTCATTGCCATAATTATAGATCCTGTTCCCTCCCACTAAATCAATGAGTGTTTATAAGTGATAACATGAACATGAACGGCATGCTGCTATTATACAGTTTATATGGTGTCATTGATGAAAGACTGTCTATAAAAACAACTTCTTCGAGACCAGAATGTTGTCACTGCTGGGGAAATCAATAGTCTTATTGAATGAAATAAAGAGCCACCATCCCTTTTCCCATTACTAACTCAGGCCTCAATAGTACTTTTCAGGCAATGACCCACCTTGAGTGGCACTGAAGAATCACACTACTTCAGCATCTGCTTGCATCCGAAGAAGTGGGTATTCACCCACGAAAGCTTATGCTTCAATACCTCTGTTAGTCTATAAGGTGCCACAGGACCCTTTGTCGCTTCTACAGATCCAGACTAACATGGCTACCCCTCTGATACTATTTCAGCAAAAACTATGGAAGGCATTGTCCTTCGGGGAGACACAATGCATCCTGGACCTCTCCAGTAGGCAGTGGGAGCATGCTCACTTCTACAGACTTTTAAAGGGCGCAGTATGCACTCCATTCTACAGCTATTTTCCTGTCCTTTCCCTGTTTTTTGGGGGGTCATTTCATTCTGCAGGGCATCATGGCAGGCCCAAGGAGATGTGGATATCTTCTTTGTGAGGGACATGAAGGAGGTTCCTTGCATCCTTCTGTCCCTTTGCATACCCTCACAGAGGCTATACACAGTCTGGTATTATACGTATAAAGGCCTAAGTTAGAAGTAACAAAAATGAAAGGGTTCATAGAAATTCTTACAAAACAACTGAAAAATATTCAGGCTGCTCTCTTGAATGTACCCTGTGCAGGTGCAATAGAATACGGAGTTCGGAAAGAATCCTTTAGACGCTCCAGAGTATGACGCTCCGGGCAGCGGTTCTGCAGAAAAGGACCTAGCGGTTACAGTGGATGAAAAGCTGAATATAAGTCAACAGAGCAGCGAACAGCAGAGAGGCAAACAGAAGGAGTTTGCCTGGGAGTTCACCTGGAGAGAGCCTACTGAGGCGTCCCTCTTGCAGGTTTCTCTGAGTAGCTTCTGCCACAAGTAAGGAAGCTCTTAGATGGAAGAGACTATGGATGCTGAGCGATCCACTGTTGTGACCTGCACAGGATGTGCCATATTTGTCTATCTTCCACAGGATAGAAGCGACTTTGTCTGTACAAAGTGCAAGCTGATCTCCATATTGGAAGAGAAGATTCAAGGTCTGGAGAAATGAATATCAACCCTGCGTTCCATAAAAGAAAATGAGGAGTTCCTGGATAGACGTCAGGATCGGCTCCAGCGGGCACAATGTTCTGAAGATTCAGAGCAGGCTACGCAGTGGGGAGAGAAGGCCAGCAAGGATAATTGGTGGCATGTAACTTCCAGAAGAGGAAAGAGTACCAGAAACGTCCATGTACCAGAAACACAGTTTCAGGTGAGCAACCGTTTTCATGTTCTCTCCGCAGGTACTAGTGCAGAGAGTGGAGTGGATGATACATCTGAGGGAACAGAGCAGAAGGAGACTCCACTGACTGGAAGGCATGAGATGCACAGTCCTAGGGATGGGGGTTCCACGACCACCACTCCCAAGAGGAGGAGGAGGGTAGTGGTGGTCGGGGACTCTCTCCTCAGGGGGACTGAGTCATCTATCTGCCGCCCTGACCGGGAAAACTGAGAGGTGTGCTGCTTGCCAGGGGCTAGGATTCGTGATGTGAAGGAGAGACTGCCGAGACTCATCAAGCCCTCAGATCGCTACCCCTTCCTGCTTCTCCACGTGGGCATCAATGATACTGCCAAGAATGACCTTGAGCGTATCACTGCAGACTACGTGGCTCTGGGAAGAAGGATAAAGGAGTTTGAGGCGCAAGTGGTGTTCTCGTCCATCCTCCCTGTGGCAGGAAAAGGCCAGGGTAGAGACCGTCGAATCGTGGAAGTCAACGAATGGCTACGCAGATGGTGTCGGAGAGAAGGGTTTGGATTCTTTGACCATGGGATGGTGTTCCAAGAAGAAGGAGTGCTAGGCAGAGACGGGCTCCACCTCACGAAGAGAGGGAAGAGCATCTTTGCAAGCAGGCTGGCTAACCTAGTGAGGAGGGCTTTAAACTAGGTTCACCGGGGGAAGGAGACCAAAGCCCCGAGGTAAGTGGGGAAGTGGGATACTGGGAGGAAGAACAAGTAGGTGAGTGCAAGAGGGGGGCGCTCCTGCCCCATACTGGGACAGCAGGACGATCGGTGAGTTACCTTAAATGCCTATACACAAATGCAAGAAGCCTGGGGAACAAGCAGGGAGAAGTGGAAGTCCTGGCACAGTCAAGGAATTATGAAGTAATTGGAATAACAGAGACTTGGTGGGATAACTCACATGATTGGAGTACTGTCATGGATGGATATAAACTGTTCAGGAAGGATAGGCAGGGCAGAAAAGGTGGGGGAGTTGCGTTGTATGTAAGAGAGCAGTATGACTGCTCAGAGCTCCAGTATGAAACTGCAGAAAAACCTGAGAGTCTCTGGATTAAATTGAGAAGTGTGAGCAAGAAGGGTAATGTCGTGGTGGGAGTCTGCTACAGACCACCAGACCAGGGGGATGAGGTGGACGAGGCTTTCTTCCAGCAACTAACAGAAGTTACTAGATCACAGGCCCTGGTTCTCATGGGTGACTTTAATCACCCCGATATCTGCTGGGAGAGCAATACAGCGGTCCACAGACAATCCAGGAATTTTTTGGAAAGTGTAGGGGACAATTTCCTGGTGCAAGTGCTGGAGGAACCAACTAGGGGAAAAGCTCTTCTTGACCTGCTGCTCACAAACAGGAAAGAAATAGTAGACGAAGCAATAGTGGATGGGAACCTGGGAGGCAGTTCAGGATCCTGACACAAGGAAGAAAGGAGAGCAGCAGAACAGAGACCCTGGACTTCAGAAAAGCAGACTTCGACTCCCTCAGGGAACTGATGGGCAAGGTCCCCTGGGAGAATAACATGAGGGGGAAAGGAGTCGAGGAAAGCTGGCTGTATTTTAAAGAATCCTTATTGAGGTTGCAGGAACAAACCATCCTGATGTGTAGAAAGAAAAGTAAATATGGCAGGCGACCAGCTTGGCTTAACAGTGAAATCCTTGCTCATCTTAAACACAAAAAAACAGCTTACAAGAAGTGGCAGATTGGACAAATAACCAGGGAGGAGTATAAAAATATTGTTCAGGCATGCAGGAGTGAAATTAGGAAGGCCAAATCACACTTGGAGTTGCAGCTAGCCAGAGATCTTAGGAGTAACAAGAAGGGTATCTTCATGTATTTTAGCAACAAGAAGAAAGTCAAGGAAAGTATGGGCCCCTTGCTGAATGAGAGAGGGAACCTAGTGACAGAGGATGTGGAGAAAGCTAGTGTACTCAATGTTTTTTTTGCCTCTGTCTTCACAGACAAGGTCAGCTCCCAGACAGCTGCACTCTGCAGCACAGTATGGGGAGGAGGTGACCAGCCCTCTGTAGAGAAAGAAGTATTTCGGGACTATTTAGAAAAGCCGGACGAGCACAAGTCCATGGGGCCGGATGCACTGCATCCGAGGGTGCTAAAGGAGTTGGCCGATGTGATTGCAGAGCCATTGGCCATTATCCTTGAAAAATCATGGCAATTGGGGGAGGTCCCGGATGACTGGAAAAAAGCTAATGTAGCCAATCTTTAAAAAAGGGAAGAAGGAAGATCCAGGGAACTACAGGCCAGTCAGTCTCACCTCAGTCCCTGGAGAAATCATGGAACAGGTCCTCAAGGAATTAATTCTGAACCACTTAAAGGGGGGGAAAGTGATCAGGAACAGTCAACATGGATTCACCAAGGGCACGTCATGCCTGACTAACCTAATTGCCTTCTATGATGAGATAACCGGCTCTGTGGATGAGGGGAAAGCAGTGGATGTGCTATTTCTTGACTTTAGAAAAGCTTTTGATACAGTCTCCCACAGTATTTTTGCCAGCAAGTTAAAGAATTATGGGCTGGATGAATGGGCGGTGAGGTGGATAGAAATCTGGCTAGATGGTCGGGCTCAACGGGTAGTGATCAATGGCTCCATGTCTAGCTGGCAGCCGGTATCAAGTGGAGTGCCCCAAGAGTCGGTGCTGGGGCCGGTTTTGTTCAATATCTTCATTAACGATCTGGAGGATGGTGTGGACTGCACCCTTAGCAAGTTTGCAGATGACACTAAACTGGGAAGAGTGGTTGATACGCTGGAGGGTAGGGATAGGATACAGAGGGACCTAGACAAATTAGAGGATTGGGCCAAAAGAAATATGATGAGGTTCAACAAGGACAAGTGCAGAGTCCTGCACCTAGGACGGAAGAATCCCATGCACTGCTACAGACTAGGGACCGAATGACTGGGCAGCAATTCTGCAGAAAAGGACCTAGGGGTTACAGTGGACGAAAAGCTGAATATGAGTCAACAGTGTGCCCTTCTTGCCAAGAAGGCTAATGGCATTTTGGGCTGTATAAGTAGGGGCATTTCCAGCAGATCGAGGGACGTGATTATTCCCCTCTATTCGGCACTGGTGAGTCCTCATTTGGAGTACTGTGTCCAGTTTTGGGCCCCACACTACAAGAAGGATGTGGATAAATTGGAAAGAGTCCAACGGAGGGCAACAAAAATGATTAGGGGGCTGGAGCACATGACTTATGAGGAGAGGCTGAGGGAACTGGGATTGTTTAGCCTGCAGAAGAGAAGAGTGAGGGGGGATTTGATAGCTGCTTTCAACTACCTGAAAGGGGGTTCCAAAGAGGATGGATCTAGACTGTTCTCAGTGGTAGAAGATGACAGAACAAGGAGTAATGGTCTCAAGTTGCAGAGGGGGAGGTTTAGGTTGGATATTAGGAAAAACTTTTTCACTAGTAGGGTGGTGAAGCACTGGAATGGGTTACCTAGGGAGGTGGTGGAATTTCCTTCCTTGGAGGTTTTTAAGGTGAGGCTTGACAAAGCCCTGGCTGGGATGATTTAGTTGGGGTTGGTCCTGCTTTGAGCAGGGGGTTGGACTAGATGACCTCCTGAGGTCCCTTTCAACCCTAACGGTATTTTGGGATGTATAAGTAGGGGCATTTCCAGCAGATCGAGGGACGTGATTATTCTCCTCTATTCGGCACTGGTGAGGCATCATTTGGAGTACTGTGTCCAGTTTTGCGCTCCACACTACAAGAAGGATATGGATAAATTGGAAAGAAACCAGCGGAGGGCAACAAAAATGATGAGGGGGCTGGAGCACATGACTTATGAGGAGAGGCTGAGGGAACTGGGATTGTTTAGCCTGCAGAAGAGAAGAGTGAGGGGGGATTTGATAGCTGCTTTCAACTACCTGAAAGGGGGTTCCAAAGAGGATGGATCTAGACTGTTCTCAGTGGTAGAAGATGACAGAACAAGGAGTAATGGTCTCAAGTTGCAGAGGGGGAGGTTTAGGTTGGATATTAGGAAAAACTTTTTCACTAGTAGGGTGGTGAAGCACTGGAATGGGTTACCTAGGGAGGTGGTGGAATCTCCTTCCTTAGAGGTTTTTAAGGTCAGGCTTGACAAAGCCCTGGCTGGGATGATTTAGTTGGGGTTGGTCCTGCTTTGAGTAGGTGATTGGACTAGATGACCTTCTGAGGTCCCTTCCAACCCTGAGATTCTATGATTCTATGATACAGCAGGGAACCTGGACATTAGGTGAAGACACTGACAACCTTCCTTTTACACTCTGTGTAGCAGTTACTCAATATTGCAGCTTTGCTACATACTTCCTACGTTACCTTGAGGAGATCTCTTAGTGTTTCTGAGACTTGGGTACCACAGTTTCAAAATGGGATGATAATTCTTACCTGTTTTTCTGATGAATGTTGAACTCCACAAACAAAAAGGTACTATGTAAGTAGAAAACATAGAGCATGATAGCGAAAGAGTCTCTAACACAGATCCGTTGTATAGCCCCAAAAAAGCCACATCATCTTAGGTTATCTGCCAAAATTGAACAGTGAACCTATTAAGCACGTGTGGGGATATTTATTACTTATCTTTCTTTATATGGGAGTGAAGGAAAATTTCAGAAAGGCTTCGAAGTACAAATATGAACTTTTAACAACCTTAAATATCTACCTGATTTAGACAATAACTTAGAGTTATTTTTATTCATATATTTTTATATTGTATTTATTTATCCTTATTCCCACAAATTCCTCATACAACAGGCTTCCTCCCGCTGCATTAGCCTCTGGAAGTGCGTGCCCTTTTGTAGGGCTCGGAGGCCACTGGTGAGCTGAGTGTTCTCTCACTCTCTCTGGAGCATCAAGGAAGCAGAGGTACTTCATTACAGGTTTCAGGGGACAGAAAGTCCATTGATTTGCTATGGAGAGTACACTCTGCTGACACTGCAGTAAAGGTGCCAACAGGACCTTCCCCTTACCTAACTTTTT
Organism: Chelydra serpentina; assembly: GCA_037349315.1. Classification (NCBI taxonomy): domain Eukaryota; kingdom Metazoa; phylum Chordata; order Testudines; family Chelydridae; genus Chelydra; species Chelydra serpentina. The sequence continues at coordinate 34,939,026 of JBAIAC010000032.1, read as the reverse complement.
ACTCAAGTATTTCCTTTGCCTCCACTTCACCCTCCAACAGTCATAGAATCATAGAATATTAGGGTTGGAAGAGAACTCAGGCGGTCATCTAGTCCAACCCCCTGCTCAAAGCAGGACCAACACCAACTAAATCATCCCAGCCAAGGCTTTGTCAAGCTGGGCCTTAAAAACCTCTAAGGATTGAGATTCCACCACCTCCCTAGGTAACCCATTCCAGTGCTTCACCACCTTCCTAGTGAAATAGTGTTTCCTAATATCTAATCTAGACCTCCCCCACTGCAACTTGAGACCATTGCTTCTTGTTCTGTCATCTGCCACCACTGAGAAGAGCCTAGCTCTATCCTCTTTGGAACCCCCTTTCAGGTAATTTAAAGCTGCTATCAAATCCCTCCTCACTCTTCTCTGCTGCAGACTAAATAACCCCAGTTCCCTCAGGCTCTCCTCATAAGGGAGAGGGATGGCTCAGTGGTTTGAGCATTGGCCTGCTAAACCCAGGGTTGTGAGTTCAATCCTTGAGGGGGCCATTTAGGAATCTGGGGCAAAAATTGGGGATTGATCCTGCTTTGAGCAGGGGGTTGGACTAGATGACCTCCTAAGGTCCTTTCCAACCCTGATATTCTATGATTCTATGATAAGTCATGTGCAATTTGTCCACATCCCTTCTGTAGAGGGGGGGCCAAAACTCGACACCATACTCCAGGTGTGGCTTCACCAGCGTCGAATAGAGGGGAATAGTCACTTCCCTCAATCTGCTGCCAATGCTCCTACTAATACAGCCCAATATGCCATTGGCCTTCTTGGCAACAAGGGCACACTGCTGACTCATATCCAGCTTCTCGTCCACTGTAATTCCCAGATCCTTTTCTGCAGAACTGCTGTTTGGTCAGTCAGTCCCCATGTTATACCAATAAAATAAAAACCAGCAGGATCTTATTAAAGGGGATAAGACAAAATGTCACATTTATTGTGAATACAAAAAGAATCATAGTAAGCAGTCAGTTATTCATTCAGTTTCACATTCATTCATACACACACACAGGTTCTGTATAGATGTCATAGTTACCAGCCTAGAAGTTGCTCATGCCAAGTTACTGGCCAGGTAACCTGGGCATGAGGGTGGAGCCGAGTCCTTGTCAGATGCATCTGGAGGGTGGTAGCAGAACCAGACTCAAAGTCCTCAGTCTTTAGAGGCCATTCTTTTAGGAATTACTTCCTATGTTAGTCTATGGGAACTGTTTCATCCTGCTGTTGCTGACTCAATCAACAGATGACACATTCCTGATGTTTGTGTTGTGAGATGTTATCTTGTTTTTGCCATCCTTTGAGATGGTCGGGTCAATCCCAGTTTACCCTCCGGGGGGGTGGTCTGGTCATTCCCACTTGATGCCTCCTTCAGCCGATGGTCACTGAATTCCTAGGCTGGCACCTCCCTGCTCATTCATTCATGTACACCAAGCATTCATCAACAGACATACTGTCTCCACAACTTTCGGGGTACGTACTAATTTATTTGAGACTCCCTGCCCTTTTAATCACAGAGGGTGGGGGTCTTTCTATGCTGTTTCTGGGTACAAAGCATGCATAAAGAACAAAGTAAATTAACTTGTTTGTAAGTTTTACATAGTAAAAGTATCTTTCAAAGGACAGATACAATCAATGTTTATACATACAGTAACTTACAAGTTTTAACAGGAGACCCAAGAGATCTTTTTACTTGGTGAAGCTGTTGGATTTTAGAGTGTGGGGGACAAGTTATGGGGGGTCACTTTCACTTGGGGGAATCACTTTCAGTGCCTTCTTTAATATCCCTATACCCAGCCTGTAGCAGTGCTTGGGATTCTTCCTTTCTAAGTGCAGAACTGTGCACTTGTCCTTGTTGAACTTCATCAGATTTCTTTTGGCCCAATCTTCCAATTTGTCTAGGTCACTCTGAACCCTATCCCTACCCTCCATCGTATCTACCTCTCCCCCCAGGTTAGTGTCATCCGCAAACTTGCTGAGGGTGCAATTAATCCCATCATCCAGATCATTAATAAAGATGTTGAACAAAACCGGCCCCAGGACCAACCCCTGGGGCACTCCGCTTGATACCAGCTGCCAACTAGACATCAAGCCATTGAACACTACCCTTTGAACCCGACAATGTAGCCAGCTTTCTATCCGCCTTATAGTCCATTCATCCAATCCATACTTTTTTAACTTGCTGGCAAGAATACTGTGGGAGACCCTATCAAAATCTTTGCTAAAGTCAAGATATATCACATCCACTGCTTTCCCCATATCCACAGAGACAGTTATGTCATCATAGAAGGCAATCAGGTTGATCAGTCATGACTTGCCCTTTGTGAATCCATGTTGACTGTTTCTGATCACCTTTCTCTCCTCCAAGTGCTTCAAAATGGATTCCTTGAGGACCTGCTCCATGATTTTGCCGGGGACTGAAGTGATGCTATAGTTCCCCGGGTTCTCTTTCTTCCCTTCTTCCTCTTCAATATCCCTTTCCCACAAACAGCTGAATGAATCTGGAATTGCTGGTAACATTTGGTGTTCCTGAGCCTAGCTTGCTAGGAATATTCACTCCTTCTTCTGAGATGACGATCTGGCCACAGTGATCAAAGCATTCATTGTCTTTTACTTTACTGTAGCTCACTGTAATTGGCCTGAAGGTGGAAGCAATTCAGATGCTCCAGCTCTGAATAATTGGTCAGGATGTGGTTTCTTCCATGACTGCACCTCCACCCATGACCTATCAACACAGTTGAACTCTTCTGGAATAATAAAACACCCAAAAGTCAGGGTAAAGCATGTGAGCCAGAGATAAAGCATCCCTAGCTCAGTTGTGGCATGAACTTAGCACATGCTGCAAGACCTTCATCTCTGAGAACATTTTTCCACAATAGCCAGAAGTTCATTAAACAAAATAAGAGATATACACTGCAACCCCTTCCTAAAATGAGGAAAGGATGAAGAACAGATGACTTGATAAAGTTCATTAGAGATTTTACTGTCTGGAAACTGCTTAGATGCTACATGCTGCTTTGTCAAGACAGCTTTCTGTGTTGTCTGCTTGTCAGCTATTATTGCCAAGTCTACAGGACTCCGATTCAGTTTAATTGGGGAAAGAATGAAATGTCACAAGTTCTTCATCTCTTTCAGTTTTCAGGGAATGCTAGACGCCCTGTACCTAACATTTAGTTTTACCATAACTATGTCACGGACGGACATTTTGCCAGACTGTGGGCTAATGTAGAAAACTTTCAACTGTTAGATGGAAAGTCTCAGTGGCTGAGACAGAAGAGAAAGCTAATATATCCTGAGCTTCCACAAGGCAGTTCAATAATGGCCTCTCTTAAGGAACAAACTGGAACTCCTATTCCTCAGATGTGTTTTCAGATTCCTGTTATTCAATGAAAGTACTCAGGTGAATCAAAGTTCTTTATTAATTAAAAAAACTGTCTTATCTCAAATGTTGATGAAACTTCTCCATTACTAACAGGGACCTAGCCAGTATCAAAAGACTGACAATGCTTTATCATGTGGGCATAGAGAACCAAATTCTCAAATGGGCTAAATTGCTAAAGTTCCACTGACTTTAATGGAGCTATGCTAATTTACACTAATTGAGGATCTGGCCCATGGTCTCTAGAGTCTCAGCTATTTTTTTCTGTGAAAGTTGTTCACTGTGATAAATTTTAGATATGTCACCATGGGTTACCACAATAGCTGAACATGGCTACAAGAAATACCTTTTCTTTTAGGGTTTGCATCTACCAATTTTTTTTATGAAAGTGGGAATGAAAATTAGTTACAAGGTATGTAAAAAGGTTACAATGAGACAATAATAACTTTTACAGTGAATTGACTAGTTCTGAGAAGGAAACAAATACTTTTGCCTTGATTGTTGTTTAGATAGTTATGCTCCATTGCTAACTAGGATGCTTTGCAAAAATTACATAGTGACTGTAAAGCACACCATGAGCCATGTTTTCAGATAGACATTTGATCAAAAATGAATATGTCCAGTTGTTTCATGCTATTGAAAGAGAGCAGAATCTTTCAAAGGACAGCGACCATGTTTACAAGTTAGGAATACCTGGAGAGCATCCAGTGACAATTCCTGCAGGGATTCCAAAAGTAATAACTACTGTCATATGGATAAAGATAGCCAGTGGCACAACTCAATAGCTTGCAGAGGATTCAGAGGATTCTTTATCTTGTGGCTTTTTTGTTCCTTGCTGTTTACTTAGTGTTCCAGGATGTTCCTTTAATAAAAGTCCTGTTATTATGTGGAATGAATCCCAGCTTGAAGTCATATTCCTTCCTAAGTGGATGATAACTGAACTACATCATTGTCAGCATTGTTTTATCTTGGCTTCTTTGTTCAATGGCACAAATCACTAAGTATTATCATCCATTGCATTATGTTAATAAAAAGCCAGCCTTACCGGTAGCCCTCATAAACTAGTCCTCTTTTCTAAAATGTTTAGATAAAGTTACCTTAGTATATGGGATATTCCCTTATACTTTCCAATACTCAACTGAAATAGCACAAATACTGAGTACATCTAACTATAAGTGCTTGTTCAGAACCAGACTCTGCCATACTATGCAGAGTAGCATCTGAGTCTGTGGATAGTCTCATTAAGATTCAATAGGCCTAAGGTTTTGGTCAACATGAGTAAGGATATCGGAATCAGAATATTCAGAATTGTTATATAAGGCAGTCTTTTTGGGTATTAAGACAAAGACTATGGACTTAGGAAAATATAAAGGGAGCAAAAAGACATTTGAATTATCCAGCACTTAAGGGATAGAGGGGGCAGCACCTTTGTATTCGGTGAATATGGGATCCTCTCACTGGAAGGCTGGAGATGATTGTAGCTTGATGTAAGTGAGAAAACTGTTTAAACAAATATTGTAACTTGCTAAAGTTAAGTCTTAGACACCAGGAAGCTTGTTTTATTTGTAGCCATTTTCTGTGACTGTTATCTCTGCTTATTATCACTTAAATCTCTGCTCTTTATTAATAAACATTCATAGTTTTTTTATAAATCATCTTACTGCTGTGTTTAAGATAAAGATTAAGTCCTCAGAGAGCCCAAAGGCTGGTGTATGCACTATTCCTTTGGAGGAAGTGAACTTAATTTCTGTGAGTGTCTAATGAGAAACACTGGACACTGCTGCAAGATGTCTGTGGGGAACTCGGTAACTGGGATTCACTGAATGTTACCTGGAAGGCAAGGTTAAGACTGGCAGAGGCTTATGGAGTTTGCTGGTGAAGCAGATGTACTGGTATGGCAGGGAGCTGACACATTTAAAGATTCAGCAAAGTTCTCCCTTGCTAAGGCACAAAGGGTTACTGGTTTACGGTTGTGGGTATCCTGCACAGTGTCACACTATTGCCTCTGGTGTTTCTGCTATTGCAGATTATTTTGAATAACTGGGCTCCCAAAGCAAGCCTAACTGCTGAGGAGGAACTCATAAACAAAAGAATTAACTTCAATTAATGGATCCCGTTCCTAACAGTTATTTTGCTACCTAAAGTAGGAAAGAGACACTATTTGAAACTCAAGTTTGAATTGCCTTCATTAAATTACTTTTTCAAGAGCATGGGATAATTTCAAGAAGTTAAAAATGAAGTACTGTACGAGAAAACAAGGAGAAATAATGAGACTTGTCAGCTAATGGTTTCTCAAAACCACCATCAGGCAGAGGAGCACATGACACCTGGTCATTCAGGGCATTACCATAAACTGAAATTTCCATGATCCAAATTTTAGTGGTCATCCGTAGCCACACCTGTGAAAAGAAAACATGAAGCATTCTAAAAGCATATTTGAAGGGAAGTCAGACCTGACCAGTCTACTTGCTTGGTGAATATTTTGCTTTTGTGTCTGGTGGATCTTGTCTGTATGGATAACTTAAACTTGTAATTTAACAGCCTTATCTGATATGGCTTAGTGTGCCAAGACTATTTACAAAACATGTTCTAGGGATAATCAGGAAGAACCAAAAAGCCAAAATAATAGCTCTACATGAAAACTACAGACATAATTATGGAATATACTATCCAAGGATGAATCCAGTGTACAAATTTAACTGAACCCCATCCATTATGTTGTGCAAAATTTACAGTACAAATTTAATCAAACTCTTAAGTTCTTCTTCAAGCATTTGTCTGCATGGATCACACCTCATCTGTGTAAGCCCTTAATTTTTTAGCTAGCTGTGTCCATTGGGCCTGTGATCACCCCTGTACAATTTCTTCTCACCATAAAGGACAGTGATTCAGAGCCCACAGTGTCTTCCCGCTGTGCCTGTAGCTCTTACTTAGGATTAAGGGAAGAAGATTTACTCCTCAGCTAACTTGTAGTTTCATATAGATAACTGTCAGGTTTTGTTGGCCAAGTATGATTTTCTGCAATAGGACAAAGTTCTGCCGCTCAGTGAGAAACTCCACCAAGACAACTGGGATCAGTTAAGGGTTGTGACTGCCGAGGTCAACAGGTGGTAAAAACAACATTACAGGCCTCTTTGGATGAGCTACAACTGGAGCCCTTCTGTTCAGTCCTTCTTTAGGAAGAGGGCTGCACATTCTTCATAACAGTATCAGCAATGGACTTCTGATTTTTCCAGCAAAATAAACTCTCCCAGAAAAAGAGATGTCGTCTTCTACTGTCAAGTATCAGAGGGGTAGCCGAGTTAGTCTGGATCTGTAGAAGCGACAAAGAGTTCTGTGGCACCTTATAGACTAACAGACATATTGGAGCATAAGCTTTCGTGGGTGAATACCCACTTCTTCGGATGCATCTGAAGAAGTGGGTATTCACCCCGGAAAGCTTATGCTCCAATACGTCTGTTAGTCTATATACGTCTGTTAGTCTATAAGGTGCCACAGAACTCTTTGTCGCTTCTTCTACTGTAACATTCTTATCAGGCCAGAGGTCTCAAGTTTGATGCTACAATAAAAAGTTCTGGGCCAATTTCAGAAGATTTTCACCCCATTCTTTCCTCCCTTCGGAAATCACCTTTTTTTCCAGACGCATGGGTTGCTATTAGAAGCAAACAATGGGTCTTAGAAATTGTCCAGAAAGGATGCTCAATCCAATTGAATTCTTTGCCAACTCTGCATCTCCTTACTCATAGCCCATCTCTTTTCAGGGACCATTCTCTGGATGGATGGAGGCTGATTTTAGATCTCAGATGTCTCAGCAAGTTTATCCATCGCTTCCAGTTTCAGGTGATCATCCTTTCTTCTATAATCCCTTCATTAGATTCCATGAATTTTCAGCTGTTGAATTGCAGGATGCCTACTTCCATATGTCAATCCATCCAGCTCACAGGAAGTATTTGTGTTTTGTGGCCAATAGACTTCACTTCCACTTCAGACTCCTACCATTAAGCCTTTCTGTAGCTCCAAGAGTATTTGCAAATGCCTGGCTGTGGCAGGGACTTGCCTAAGGAGACAGAATATCCATGTTTATAGCTATCTCAAACTATCTCATTGCCTGATTCATGGTCACTCACCTCAGCAAGTCATTAGAGAAGTTCACACAGTCCTACAGCTGTTTTCCAAGTTAGGCCTCAAGATCAATCGAGACAAGTGTACTCTCATCACTACTTAATGCATTGAATTCAGAGGGGCACTCCTAAACTCCAGATTGGCAAGAGAATTTGCTGCTCATGAAAGATTTTCCACAATGAATTACGTCATCTTATACCTTCCATCTTATCCAAGGAACATATTGAAAGTCTTCCTCAGTTTACTGAGTCATATGACAGCTTGAACTTACATGATTCTGTGTGAAAGGTTACAACTTCAGCTTCTTTAAGGTTGGCTGAGATCCATTTATCAGCCAGCCAGCAACAACATGGACTAACCTGTCGAAATTCCCCCGAGAGTACTGTCATCTCTCCTTCGGTGAAGAGAGCCTCTAAGTGTCTGCCAAGGAATTCTGTTTCATCCACAACCTCCTTCAAAGGTTCTGGTAATGGATGCATCAAAACTAGGCTGGGGTGCGCACCTGGACTCTCTCCATATTTAAGTTATGAAGTCCCAAGCAGAGTCTCAGTTACACATAAACGTACTAGAAATCAGGACCTTTCATCTGTTCTGGAAGGCATTCCTGCCCCTCTTTCAGGAAACCATCACCCGAGTCCCAGTGGACAATATGATGTTTATTCGCTATATAAACAGGCAAGGGGGGACAAGATCATTACCTTTATGTCAGGAAGCAATACACCTATGGGACTAGTGCATCCTATAGCAGATCCTAATAGCCCTCCATCGTCCAGGTACCCAGAACAATTTGGCAGATCAGTTAAGAAGAAAGAGCTCCATTTACTTATGGGTTGGAGTTGAAAGAGTTGGTTCTAGATCACATATGTCAAAACTGGGAAAATCCCCCCGTAGACCTGTTTGCTACCAATCTGAACACAAGTTTCCAATGCTCTGCTCCCAGGGAAGCGTAAATCTGGGATCTATAGCAGCTGCATTGGTAATTCAATGAGGACAGAAAGTGCCTTCCCCTCCACTAATCTCCAGGGCTCTCAGGAAGCTACGTCAGGAAAATGCCCAGCTGATAATGATAGCTCCAGCTTGGGAACATCAGTTCTGGTATTCCAACTTGATGCACCTATCAATCACATTACCTATTCCACTTCTGAACCTCCTGGACATCATTTTGCAGAGCCAAAAACAGCTGTTGCATGCAGACATCTAACAGCATGGAGTCTAGCTGGCTGACCTCTGTAGACATAAGCTGTTCCGTGACTGTACAAGAGGTTTTGATCCAGAGAATCATAGAATCTCAGGGTTGGAAGGGACCTCAGGAGGTCATCTAGTCCAACCCCCTGCTCAAAGCAGGACCAACCCCAACTAAATCATCCCAGCCAGGGCTTTCTCAAGCCTGACCTTAAAAACCTCCAAGGAAGGAGATTTCACCACCTCCCTAGGTAACCCATTCCAGTGCTTCACCACCCTACTAGTGAAAACGTTTTTCCTAATATCCAACCTAAACCTCCCCCTCTGCAACTTGAGACCATTACTCCTTGTTCTGTCATCTTCTACCACTGAGAACAGTCTAGATCCAGCCTCTTTGGAACCCCCTTTCAGGTAGTTGAAAGCAGCTATCAAATCCCCCCTCACTCTTCTCTTCTGCAGGCTAAACAATCCCAGTTCCCTCAGCCTCTCCTCATAAGTCATGTACTCCAGCCCCCTAATCATTTTTGTTGCCCTCCGCTGGACTCTTTCCAATTTATCCACATCCTTCTTGTAGTGTGGGGCCCAAAACTGGACACAGTACTCCAAATGAGGACTCACCAGTGCCGAATAGAGGGGAATGATCACGTCCCTCGATCTGTTGGAAATGCCCCTACTTATACAGCCCAGAATGCCGTTAGCCTTCTTGGCAACAAGGGAAAACTCTTGACTCATATTCAGCTTTTCATCCACTGTAACCCCTAGGTCCTTTTCTGCAGAACTGCTGCCCAGCCATTCGGTCCCTAGTCTGTAGCAGCGCATGGGATTTTTCCGTCCTAAGTGCAGGACTCTGTACTTGTCTTTGTTGAACCTCATCAGATTTCTTTTGGCCCAATCCTCTAATTTGTCTAGGTCCCTCTGTATCCTATCTCTACCCTCCAGCGTATCAACCACTCTTCCCAGTTTAGTGTCGTCTGCAAACTTGCTAAGGGTGCAGTCCACACCATCCTCCAGATCGTTAATGAAGATATTGAACAAAACCGGCCCCAGCACCGACCCTTGGGGCACTCCACTTGATACTGGCTGCCAGCTAGACATGGAGCCATTGATCACTACCCGTTGAGCCCGACCATCTAGCCAGTTTTCTATCCACCTTACCGTCCATTCATCCAGCCCATAATTCTTTAACTTGCTGGCAAGAATACTGTGGGAGACTGTATCAAAAGCTTTGCTAATGTCAAGAAATAGCACATCCACTGCTTTCCCCTCATCCACAGAGCCAGTTATCTCATCATAGAAGGCAATTAAGTTAGTCAGGCATGACTTTCCCTTGGTGAATCCATGCTGACTGTTCATGATCACTTTCCTCTCCTTTAAGTGGTTCAGAATTGATTCCTTGAGGACCTGTTCCATGATTTTTCCAGGGACTGAGGTGAGACTGACTGGCCTGTAGTTCCCTGGATCTTCCTTCTTCCCTTTTTTAAAAATGGGCTCTACATTAGCTTTTTTCCAGTCATCTGGGACCTCCCCCGATTGCCATGATTTTTCAAAGATAATGGCCAATGGCTCTGCAATCACATCGGCCAACTCCTTTATCACCCTCGGATGCAGTGCATCCGGCCTCATGGACTTGTGCTCGTCCAGCTTTTCTAAATAGTCCCGAACTACTTCTTTCTCCACAGAGGGCTGGTCACCTCCTCCCCATACCGTGCTGCAGAGTGCAGCCATCTGGGAGCTGACCTTGTCTGTGAAGACAGAGGCAAAAAAGTCATTGAGTACACTAGCTTTCTCCACATCCTCTATCACTAGGTTACCTCCCTCATTCAGCAAGGGGCCCACACTTTCCTTGACTTTCTTCTTGTTGCTAACATATCAGAAGAAACCCTTCTTGTTACTCCTAACATCTCCGGCTAGCTGCAACTCCAAGTGTGATTTGGCCTTCCTAATTTCACTCCTGCATGAAAGGTCTCTACTAGAAGGACATACAAAACAAAGTGGAGGCATTTATCATTGTGCTTCATTGAGAATTATATTCAGCTCTTGAACTCTTCTATTCGAGCTACCTTAGATTACTTATTGTCTTTGAAACACTTGGGACACTCCTTTAGCTCTATTAGAGTTGATCTTGCTGCTATATCAGCATGTTACCTCCCTGTCCAGGGCCATTCACTCCCCACACCCCATAGTATCTAGATTTTTAAAGTGTTGGTTAAGGATCCAGTCCCTACCTGGGACTTCAATGTGGTGCTTCTATCTTTGAGAGGTGCTCCATGTGAACCTATATCATCATATTCTTTGTATTACTTCTCCGTTAAAGTAGTGTTTTTGGTAGCCATCACCTCAGCTCACAGACTAAGCAAAATATAGGCTTTCATGTCTGCCCGTTGTGACATTCTTCTGGTATTATCTGGACTGGTGATCTGCTAGGTCACTCCAATCCTCGACTCTGGGAGCCACACTTACCCTGCTCTTCTGTGAGAACCCCCACTCCTAGGCTGTTCATGCACAGTCTCTGGCATGTAAACTGCTTGGATTGTGCAACCAAATGACACTAGCCAATATCTCCGGACCCAGACCCTGGCCAAGGAACCTCCATCTTGCAGTGTCTGGTTATGCCCGCTGGATGCTGCAAGCCTATATGAGTTCATCTATTTAACAAATAAATTGATATGCACCAGGCTTGTTATCCCAAGGGGAGTCTCTGACACACTTCAAACCAAATGCACTGCTTCAGGTAGAATAAACAAACAAATTTATTAGATTTTAAGAGATTATAAATCAAAGCACAACAAGTCAGATTTGGTTAAATGAAATAAAAGCAAAACGCATTCTAAGCTGATCTTAACACTTTCAATGCCCTTACAAACTTAGATGCTTCTCACCACAGGCTGGCTGGTTGCCCTTCAGCCAGGCTCTCCCGTTTGATCAGCGCTTCAGTCACTTGGTGGTGATGACTGTAGATGGAGGTGGAAAAGAGAGGAAGAGCATGGCAAAGTCTCTCCCTTTTATCATGATCTTTCTTCCCTCTTAGCTTTGCCCCCCCCACTTCAGAGTCAGGTGAGCATTACCTCATCATAGTCCCTGACTGACCAAGGGAACAGGGGTGACTCACTCGAGAATCCAACAGATCCTTTGTTGCTGCCTAGGCCAGTGTCCTTTGTTCCTGTGAGACTGGGCTGGGTTTGTCCCATACATGCCCTGATGAGGTGTGAATTGCCCCTCTGTTCCTGGAGAGTTTTGCCTGGGCTTGTTTTAAGCCATGAGGACACATTTTCAGCCTCATAATTATATACATGAAATTACAACCTATAACATTACTATAACATTACTGTAACAACAATGCTTAGTGCATCATGAGCCTTCCGAAGACACCTGACATGACAAACTTTGCATTGGATACCACACAATCATATTATAAGGATGAACATGGGTGTGCAGGGTGTTCCCCCGAAGTACAGAACGTCACACCCGTCATATACCGTGTTCTGGAAAGACACAGTTACTCTCAGGCCACGTCCTACATTTTGGCTAAAAGTGGTTTAAGATTTCCATAAAAAACAGTTTTATGCACTCACGGGTATTTTTTCCTAGACCTCATGACTCTCCCGTGGAAATTAAACTACACACACTAGATGTTCTGAGGGTTATGTCCTTTTATCTATCTAGTCTAAATTTTTGTTTATCTATAACAAAGCCATTTAATAAATCAGGTAGACTATTTGTAGTTTTTGGGTCAGGCATCTCAGAGACTCTCTAAGTGGCAGAGTGCATTAAGATTTCACATTCATTTAATAAACTGGCTGTACCCTCTTGAATTAGGGCACAGACTACTTGAGCTGATGTAACTTTGTGCCTTGTTTTAGGGGAGTCACTTTTTATGAGATTTGTAGGGCAGCTACTTGGAGTTCTGTTCATATGTTTAGGACACCTGTCTCCCACCTCCCTGAGAGATAACTACTAGTTACTTACCTACTATGGGATTTGTGTGGACAAATGCTTGAAAAAGAAAGAAAGAAAGGTTACTTCCTTACAGTAACTGGAGTACTTCAAGATGCTTTTGTTCATATGCATCCCACAACTTCCACTCCTTTGCCACTGATATGTAGTCCTTTTATCTGGATTTTATGTATTAGTGAAGAACTGAGAGGCAATTGGAACTGCTCTTATACTCACTGTAGGGGACACAAAGGCATTCAGGGTTCTGTTGGCTAAAAGATTCTGGGTTCACACACACAAGGCACACACACCTACAGTGTGATCTGTGTGAACAAAAGTATCTCGCAAGACTCCAGTTACTGTACAGTGCCTCTCTTTCATGCTTATTACTGCACCAAGCATGAAATAATGGGATTTACATAAGAGTTAATGTTTGGTTGACAATCAAGTCTCCCAAGTGATCTCACTGTAAGAACACTGCCCAAAGATTTTGAAGATGTACATCTAGTATATGAAACATCTTAAACACCTATTCTGAGAAAGCTAGGGTGCAGATTGCCCTCAGAAAACCCAAGAGGAGGTGAAGGCAATGAAAATTATTTGGATGAGAAGGTTTGAAAGCCTGTTTCTGAGTCTGGAGACAGTACTGGTTTATAGTTTTGAAATAAATGGGAGGTTTAACATTGCTAACTTCTGGGGCCAAATTATGCAATGGTCATAGTTCAAAAAGGCAGCATTTGCCAAGAATTATAACATAGTGCTTCCTGAGATACCACCTATTCCAGCTATTGAGAAAATAGAGATATCACAGATGCCAATATGTGGCAACTGTTAGCAAATTTTGACTTTCTAACGTTGTAGAAACCTTTGTGTGTACAGAACCTTTTCGAAACACTTCACTACTTGCCCTTTACACATGGGAAAGGAAAGATGAATACACTGTACACAAAGCATTTGTATTTTAATGATGAGTTCTATAAGTTTATCATGTAGATGAAACCCCCAGTGTCAAGTCTTCCAAGAACTTGGAAACAAATCAGAAAGAAGATGGAAACTGTAAATGCAGTATGGGCAGTTCACTTGTTTGGAGTGATAAGTAGACAGTTATTTTCTTTCAGCCAGATTTTGAATGATCAGTTCAGACTGACACTATACTACCTTCTAGAAACTGATATACTTGATTCTGGGATCTGTGTTACTTACATCATCAACTCTATCTAAGTCAGATGCTCTAGGTGAGGAAGAAGCAAAGACTGATTTATGAACTCAACCCAGAGACAAGAAATTTCCAGCTATTACCAGTAGTGACCACTACTACAGACAAACATGATGTAACATCAGAATTTTAAATATTACCTGACTCTAGTATATCTATTAGCTATCAAATAGCAGAAGAGAGTGAATAAAGTCTTTATTAAGGCTGAATTAGAAATGACAATCCATTGACCACAATTAAATAAACAGGGGGAAATAACCCTTCTTTTATTAGTACTGCTTATCAGCCATGATCTTATTGAAGATACTCAGAATGTTGAAATTCTCATTCAGGGGTACGCCTATGGCAGGGAAGGGAAGGTTTTGTAATTGTAGTGTAAGTTCTCAGTAGTTTGGATAAGATATCTAAAGGATTAATTGGTAGGTTCATCAGAACAGCATGAAAAGTGCCAGAGAAAATTTTGCAGCGGAGATCCGGATAACAGCAAAAGAAAAGACTGGATAGAGGTTTTAAATTTGAACAGAGAGAGAGATACTTCTTTGAGAAGGATTGAGGGCTAAAGTCACAAAAAGGACTTAAGTGCCTAACTGTGATTTTAGACATCTAATTACCAGAATCAAGCCTCACTGGAATTTACAAAACCACCACTCAGCTGCCTCTCAAAGCCTGTAGGCACCTAAAATCACTCGGCACCTACGTTTTAGCAGTAAAATTTCCCCAAGCACATAGGTTTCTGCTTCTGAGCATGTGCACTGCAGCCCCATGCCAGGAATCCCGGTGCCTAAGCCCCAGGGTGATGCACAAACTTTGGGAAGAAAGGCTACTAACTCACCTGCGAGGCCCAATCCAGTAAGTGAGATCTACCAAATGAGGCACTTATAGAGAAGCTTACACAAAACACCTGAACAACCTGCCTCACAACTTTTAGTTCAGTGATTAAGGCACTTCCACAGGATGAGATAGATTCCCCATTTCAAATCCCCCCTCTCTTTGAGGGGGAGAAGGGAATTCAATGGGTAACCTACCACCTCTAAAGCGAGTGCACTAGCCACTGGTCTATTCTGATGTGGGACTTGAACCAGGGTTCTCCCCACATTCTAGATGAGTACCCTAATCACTGGGCAAAAAGTTGTGAGGGACCCCTCCTCCCCAGCTTCCTGCAAAAACAGCATAGGCACTTAACTCCAAGAGAGGGTTTTGTGGCTGAGAATCCCAAGAAGAGGAAGTCCTCTCCCTCTATACATGACTAAGGCATCCACCTCTACAAGTGGGAAGTGGGGATTAGCATACAACCCTCAGCTTGGCATCTCCCATTGGCCAGTTTAGGCAAGGAGCGACCTAGCATGCTGGCATTTGTAAATCACATTCTGGGGCACCTCTCTCTCCCCATTCATTGTATAGGGCAGGGGTGGCCAAACTGCGCCTGAGCAGGAGCCAGAATTTACCAATGTACATTGCCAAAGAGCCACAGTAATACATCAGCAGCCATACATCAGCTCCCCCGCCCTGCTCCCAGTGCCTCCCACCCACTGGAAGCCCCATCGATCAGCACCTCCTCCTTCCTCCCCGCACCTCCCAATCAGCTGTTTTGTGGTGGCATGGGCTCGTGGGGGGGGGGGGGGAGAAAGAGCGAGGGCACGGCAGGCTCAGGGGAGGGAGCAGGAAGGGGTGGAGTGGGGGCAGGCCCTGTGGCAGAACCAGGGGTTGAGCAGTGAGCCCCCACCCCCAGCACATTGGAAAGTTGGCGCCTGTAGCTCCAGCCCCGGAGTTGGAGCTCATACAAGGAGCTGCATATTAACTTCTGAAGAGCCGCATCTGACTCGGAGCCACAGGCTGGCCATCCCTGGTATAGGGCTTTGAGAATCCCAGTGATGTTCTAGGCCCCTAAAAGTTAAGTGTGCTTTCTTTGTGAATCTAGCCCTGAGTCCTCAACTTAAAATTTATGAAGGAATCATAGGGCTAAAATTTGGGACTTTTGTTTATAATGTTTCCATTTTCTAGTTCATTTTGAGCTTCCATATATTATTTCAACATGAAAATACTATTACAAATAAATTGGTCAGCCAGCTACACAAATTTATCATTTATATGTTGCAAATCATAGTTAGGCTAAGTGAAATTAGAAGGAGTTGGGGTTACATTCACAATATTTGGCTCAACTTTGTGTGTACTTCAATTTAGAACTTTAAAACTCCCTGTGATGTACTGCGGTTCATTACCCCTGCTCTGACTGCTTAACCTGTTGCTTTCTATCCCAACCTTTGCATAATGTTGCTGGAAAGATGACTGCTAATTCTAAAAGAGCCATGCCACCTGAAGATTATTGAAGCAGTAGTTAAAAATAGTAGACACTCATTAAAACAGCAAAATAAGGAACTGTCTACTACAAGGACTCAGATATGAATAACATGTCTAATCATAGGCATATGAATAGCTCTTTGAAATTTGAGACATATTCTTTATAAATTGTCTCCAAATTAATGTCTGGCATTATGGTGCATGTCTAAGAATACCTTTAGTGCCCATTCTCACCAGACAGGAATGCTTGGAACACTTAATACAACAATTGCACAACATTATCTTCAGAAATATAAAACAATAGTTATAACTAATAACAGGTAGCAATTTGGTGGATGTAGTATAATATGAATAACAGTCAACGGCCTTTGGCAAACTTTTTAATGTATAGTTTTGCTATCCACCATTATAAATCATTACAGATCATAACGTTATTGCCATAAATAAAGTAGTTTCAACATAATAAGGGGTGGATACCTAATGTAAATCATAAACAAAGATTACTAGAAAGCTAGAGGCCTTAATGATTTCAATGATTCAACTTGAAATGTACTTAGTTAATGATTAAACAGTGATTAAACATATTAAATAGTGTTAACCTTGATGAGTCTCAAGTGTGGAAGACAATAGGCACAGTTAATGTGTGTGTCTTCAGTGGGCTATTGGAACAATACAGTGTTGTATATTGTTCATCTTAGGATAGATTTAATAATATGGTGATTTATGAAGGGAAAGCATCAACAGCTCAGCAAGTGAGAATATTTATACCCAATAGCTACTTTTCAGTGTAGGTTATTGTGAAAGTAATGATGCATTTAGTGTTTCTGGGAGATGATTTGGACAGAATAGTAGTTATACTTGCTGACATATTTGGACTGTAGTATGCTGAGTTATCCTGCTAAAATTAACTGGTTACCCTACGTATTGATTACCCTTTGTTGTTGTCTGTTGCATTTTTGACAGAAAATGTAGTGGTTAATAATGATGTAATGACGAAGCATTCTCCCATTCAACCATGAAATATGAAAGAAGATTGTAATATGCATTTCACAGAGTTCACACAAAGTAAATGTGTACACTTAGAATGTCTTACCCAGTAGTGCTTCATATGAAATCTGTCTTTCTATAACATTGTAGTATATGGAAAGGGAAGTCAGCAGCCCACTCCATAATTGCTAATCAAGGCCAGGTCTTAAAGAACACTTTATTCTGAAATGGTGTAACACAGGCTTTGTTCATCATTCTGCAAGCTAGAGAGCTACAGGGTCTGTGTGAATCCAAATCATTCACTTACAAATCTGATCTTTTCTGTATCTCTTCTATATCTTCCTTTTTAGAAAAATTGTACGTAAATGGGTGAAGTTGGGTAGCTTTGAACACAGTTAAGATATTTGGCCTATTCCATCATGTGTCCAAACATGTGCATAAGCAGCTATCATTCCCAGAAGTTCTGCTATTGAAAACATTTCTTCCAAGAATGACAATTATAGAGTTTGACTGGTCAATGGATAGTTTGATATCATTTCTGGAAGCATTGCAAGAAATGTTACTTATTCTTAAGTCTACGGGAAAACTCACGCACACACCCCGTCAATTTTGCCTGAGTGTTGAGTGCAGGACTCAGAGGGTATTTCTTCTAACAAGCCACAATTTGTGCTTCCAGTCACAAGGAATATAATTCAGTAAATCAGTGTTCAGAAATATCATTCTTCATTTTTCAAAGAACCATTTCAGATACTCTTTTAATTCAGTGTGCAATGAAAACTTTTGTATAACACTCAATAAACAATAATATTGCTCCTTACAGGGGAAAACATCCACTGGGCTCTAACTTAATGATTTCTTTCTTTTCACCCAAGAGGTAAAGCTAACAGAGCAATATTAAATTACATAACAGTTGCACTTTACATATTCAAGAAGTGTGAATTGAAATGACAAATCTGATATCTTAACAGTGCAATGTTATAGCTCAATTATTTCCACAACAGACAGCATCACTTGGTCATCAGATGTTTCATAGGTAATCAAAACTCCCATTTCAGTTGGGTCCCTTTTGGTAATCCTAAATCTGACTATCAATCTCTCTGTCTTTTGCCTTTGTATTTAAATCTTCATCTTTTTCTCTATATTTATCATGAAAATGGTTGAAAATGTTTCCTATTTTCATCTCAGAGCACTCCATTAACTGATAATGCAGACTGCATAGATGCAAGTAGAAATAAGAAAATGGGATTTTCTACATATCGAATTGCAAATAGAATAAAAAATTCTTTAAAACTATATAGGGAACAAATGTAAAGCTAATGAAAGATGATAGACTGCAATCCTGGAAAGTGAAATGGACTGTTCATCTACAAAAAAAAAAGGGTATACAATGGACAGTGAATTCTTCTCCGTGCAAACATTCCTCACTTTGAGGAACCAATTCTATGGGTCAGATAATAATTCACTTCCCATATCCATTCGAGACTTGACCTCTCTCTTGAGACTTCCAGTAAGATTACTGAATAATGCCACTTGTGATAGGTGGCAGTTTTTTCTGATGAATTAACCTTTGTCAGCTAAGAATTTAAGTGGAATTTCCAGATCAGTTCATAAAGATTAGGATCCTGTCATTAGGATCCTCAACCTGATTTACAAAGGCACTTTATATAAGAACATAAGAATGGCCCTACTGGGTCAGACCAAATGTTCATCTAGCCCAGTATCCTGTCTTCCAACAGTGCCCAGTGCCAGGTGCCCCAGAGGGAATGAACAGAACTGGTTATCATCAAGTGATCCATCCCATGTCGCTCATTGCCAGCTTCTGGCAATCAGAGGCTAGGGACACCAGGCCTGCCCATCCTGGCTAATAGCCATTGATGGATCTATCCTCCATTAACTTTTCTAGGTTTTTTTTGAACCGTTATAGTCTTGGCCTTCACAACATCCTCTGATAAGTAGTACCACAGGTTGACTGTGCATTGTGTGAAGAAATACTTCCTTTTGTTTGTTTTAAACCTGCTGCCTATTAATTTCATTTGGTGACCCCTAATTCTTGTGTTATGAGAAGTAGTAAACAACACTTCCTTATCTACTTTATCTACACCAGTCATGATTTTATAGACCTCAATCATATCTCCCCTTAGCCGTCTCTTTTCCAAGCTGAAAAGTCCCAATTTTATTAATCTCTCCTCATACAGAAGCCGTTCCGTACCCCTAATCATTTTTGTTGCCCTTTTCTGTACCTTTTCCAATTCCAATATATATTTTTGAAATGGGGCGACCACATCTGCACACAGTATTCAAGATGTGGGCGTACCATGGATTTATATAGAGGCAACATAATATTTTCTGTCCTATTATGTATCCCTTTCTTAATTATTCCCAGCATTCTGTTCGCTTTTTTGACTGCCACTGCACATTGAGTGGATGTTTTCAGAGAACTATCCACAATGACTACAAGATCTCTTTCTTGAGTGGTAATAGCTAATTTAGACCCCATCATTTTATATGTATAGTTGGGATTATGTTTTCCAATGTGCATTACTTTGCATTTATCAACATTAGATTTCATCTGCCATTTTGTTAACTAGTCACCCAGTTTGAGAGATCATTTTGTAGCTCTTCGCAGTCTGCCTTTTAGAAGTGAAAGAGTGTAAACCTGTATACCAGCATGGGATTTGATCCTGCCCCAATGGAGTTAATGATCGTTTTGACATTTACTTCAATAGAAGTAGGATCAGATTCATCCTGATCCATGCAGTCCTCCACTTTCTTACCATATCTACCTACTGCAGTACTGAATAGAAAGACTCATAGTTCCAACTACTGCTTTCTCCCTAAATCAGCTCTTAACAGATTTCATTCTTCTCTACTTAGTTTGTATAAGCTCTTCTGATTAAATGCTGCAAAGTGTCATCAAAATTTATGTAATTACTGAACACAGTATCTATTAAATTAGATTCAATTGGGATTTTTGTGCTGAATTTTGTGCTGAATTTTTGTTTAATTACAATCTTGTCCTGCCATGAAATATTTTATAGACTGTTAACCAGATAACCAAATCTAGAATTTCCCCTCATTGGTTATATCTGACAAAATGCAGAACAGAAGAAAAATCGGAGGGAGAGGAGATATTGTGTATAACTGTCTACCTTTTGGCACAATGCACATCAGTAGCAGAGAAGACAAATTACATTTAACTAAATAAAGGTGTTTATAATCTATGAGAAATCTGAGGAATTAATTATCATAAAAGAGTGTAAATGAGGATACATCTGAAATATTGTGTGCAGTTACTTTATTAGGAAAATAATGTTGTGATAAATGAAGGTGAGGGTAGCTCCCTTTTATGGACACCCAGCCAGCCAGTTAGCTAAAAAATCCCTGTTAGTAGCTGTTCTCTACTTGCTTTACCTGTAAAGGGTTAACAAGTCCACAGGTAAAAGGAAGGGAGTGGGCACCTGACCAGAAGAGCCAATGGGAGCGCTAGAACTTTTTTTTAAATTGGGAAAAAAACTTTCCCTTTGTCTGTCTGTGGTTGTTCTCCGGAGAGAGGAGACACATAGCAGCAATGTTATAAGAAGCTTTCAGTCAGGTATGGAAAATCATCAGAACATAGCTAGAACTACTTATCTGAAACCCCAGATATGTAAGTAAATCAGGGAATGTCTAGGAAGACGCGATTAGGGTTATTTCTTTTATTTCTTATTGGCTTGTGGACTCCTCAGTGCTAACCCCTAAATGCTTTTGTTTTGCTTGTAACCATTAAGCTGGACCTCAAGAAAACCATTCTTGATGCTTAATTATTATATTTGCTCTTTTTAAATCTAGTAATAACCTAAGTTCCAGATTTTCTTCTTTTTGTTTGGTTGTTTTTAATAAAATTTACCTTTTTAAGAACAGGATTGGGATTTTGTTTGTATGTCCTAAGAAGTTTGTGCATATGTTGTTTAATTGGTAGCAACATCTGATTTCCTTTGTTTTTCTTTTTCAGCTCTTCCCCGGGGTATGTGTGCATGAAAGGGCTTGAGGGAGGAATTTCCAAGTGCGCCTTCCTGGGTCCAAAGGGTTTTTTTGCACTTGAGTGATGGCAGCATCTACCCATCCAAGGTCAGAGAGAAGCTGTGACTTTGGGAGTTTAATACTAGCCTGGCGTGCCCCATATTCATTTTTAGAATCCTTGTGAGCCCCCACCTTCTGCACTCAAAGTGCCAGAATGAGGAATCAGCCTTGACAAATGTGTTAGAAACAAAAAGAAAAAATCAAGTAAAGGTAACCACAGTGATTCAGAGTCTCCAAGAGCTTAGTCTGAACTAAGTGTGTCACTCAAGAACAGTGGAATTGCACTGAGTATACGGTTTCACTTTGAAATTTCCATGGAGGTTAAACAGGGCTATATAAATCAGTGTCAAATGAAAGGATTATAGGGCTAGATGAAGCACCAGACTGTAAAAGAAAATATTCAGAATTTTTTTAATAGAGGGAACAATTAAACTAAGAGCAGAAATTGTAGCACTGACTATAAATCATGGTTAAAATGAATTGGACTGGCATTTGATAGCATGGATATTGTGGTATACAACTGATAATCCAAAGGAGGGGACATACCTTAATGGGCCTTCTGTTCCCCTTCTGTCCTAACAGTGCATGAGTAAAGACTCAGAAGATTTAAAAAAGATAAAGTTAAAATTCATACAAACATAATGGCTTCACAAGTGTACATGCGCATTATACAATACACTGTAGCAGTCAGAAATGACAAACTCCCACAGTACACAAATATAAATTAGCAAGAGCTGACCTAAATGCTAATGATCTTATTACACATTAGAGTCAGCTGACATTTCCCCTAATTTAAGGGTACTGCAATTACAGTTAACCTAAAGGTTAGCTGCTTTCAACTCTATCATCTTTGTGATAGTGTTGTCACTGATATTGTGGCATCATAGAAATTAAATGCACCATAAAAATACAGCTAATTATTGTTGAATCTGTCAGTTCCTTTGCTGAATAGGTTTAATACTTTAAAGCCCATATTTTGACCTGTTTGTCTGACAACACCATCCATTGTTGACCTATGGCATGAATTGTGTATCTTTTCTTTTTTAAGCACTAGGTGTCTGTCTGACATTGCATTTTTTCTTTCCTGCTATGAAAATTGTAATTTTTTAACATGTAACAAACAAAATGTACAAATGGAATTCTTAACTAAGTACTGGATTTTGCATTTTAGTTTTAAAAGGTTCAAAATAACATACGTTAATGGATAGGGAACTGACATGTCAATAAATGGAACTTCAAGATTCATGTTAGTAAGAACATGAAGACTCAATACATTGACTAATTTCAGCAAAAAAGGCCAATAGGATAGGAGGCCTAATCAATACAATTACACACTAAATGGGAGGAATTATTATAACATTCCATGAGGGCCTCATGAGGCCCTGCCTAGAGGACTGCATTCACTTTTGAGCACCTAACCTCTGGGAGCAATTCTGGAGAAAGTAAAGAAAAGAGCAATTAAACTGAGCAAAAGCCTGGTGGATCTTATCTAAAATTATAGACTGAACTATGGTCCAACCCAGAATGATGTGAAAACTTTTAAGCATAAAGCAAAATCAGATAATTTTGCCACACTCCACCAACCGTCCCCTCTTTCCTGCAATATCTCTATTTTTTTTTTTTTTAGAAATACTTTCTTAGAGCAGGTTGAATACAATTCAGTGAATACATTATTCATGCCATTTTGCCATTTTTCATGTAATAAGAATTTTTGTCCAGTATTTTAACAGATTTATAATAGGGCTAATGGCATTTAATGAGTAAATTATTCTACAAATATTGGTAATATTAACTGAATAAATTATTCAATTAACATTTTTTCCTGGAATTTGACCATGGGTAATATTTTTTTATTATTTTTTTACATTAGTGCAATAACATTTCTAATTTTCACATCTAGGTAGAGCTGTGTGAACCTTTCATAAGAAAGCCAGAAAATAGTTGAAGGTTCCTCATTTGGGATTTTTTTATTACTCTGAAAATTGCATTATGGTTTGCAAACCTTTGAGTAACTGTGGGCTGCATTTCACCTATTGTTGGTTCCAGCCAAACTATGAAAATATTAGCAGTTATAGAGAAACACCAGACAAAGTGAAAGGGCAAGAATATATAACAACAGAAATAATAACAACAAAAAAGGTAAACTGACCCCCATATGAACTGAAGCTGTTGAGTTTCACACACCTCCATATTACAGGGTGATCATATTCAGCTGACACCAATCACATGCTAACAGGCTTCATAGCAAATCTGTAATGTTCCCTTATGATTTTTGCATGGAATTCCCATCCGATGTTTCAGGTAAAAAAATCATGACTGCTTCATATGACGGTCTTCTCTTCAGTAAATATTTCATTAGTGTGCAGTGTTTAAGATTTTTCCTTGGCTAAAGTGTTAGGAGCCACTAGCATTACTTCAGGGACTCAATTTCTCCAGCTGGTCATTGCTGCCCACTAAATTGTCTAAAGGTTACATATTATTGCTAGATTAATAAAACACATTTAAAAAATGAAGTTGATAATGTACTCTGATTTTTTTCATACAGCACCTTGAAGCTGAAGGATCAGAAATGGACACCATGTAGAGTCAAGCACAGGAGTTTATTACGCACAGCACTGGCGGAGTGTCACTTCGCTTGTTAGGCTCAGAGACACTGCAGAACAATTGATTACAATAGATTATATAGGGTGCTCATTGGGTGGAGAGAAGCAACGGGGATGGGATTTTCCAAGCCCCTGGATAGGTTCTAGCAGCAAGACAAGATAAGCACAATAAGGAAATGGTCTAAAAGATTATATAATGGCTCCGCCCCTGGCTCAAATTAACATATTGCCGACACACAGGTAATTACTCTCAAGCTATGCCTACTAAAGTGTATAGGTTAAATTCTAATTTTGGGGTCCAGGGGAATGAGGTAGCAGCTCTCCCGGTTGACCAACAAAGCCAACTGTCATGGCTCTTAAATTGAGGAACTAAAGACCAAAATGAACCAGACATCCCCAAGTGATGTGACAGTAATTTACAGCATAGAAATACAGTTTTCCTCGAATTTTAATGTTACAATTTAACACTGCTGGCATTCACTTATAATAGCAACAAAATTAAAAACAGCACCAGATTTGCAACGAGTGGTGGCATATTTGGATCCAAACTGTAGGACCAACTATGCTCAGAACTATAGTTCCCACGAGAGTCCCAGTTTTTTCAGAATCAAAGCATCAGCCCTACCAGAATTTAAAAGAACAAAGTCAGGCTTTGTGAATTTTTAGAGGCAAAAGACCTCCATTGAAAATGCTTTTACAATCATCTCAAGCCATTTATATCTAGGCTCTCTTAACAAGAATTCATCAACTGGTCAGAAGTGCCTTCATGTTCCATCAGGAAAGAAATGATATGGCCTTATGGCCCATTAGGCACTTAAATCTAAGATTTAGGTTTCAGTGAGATCCTCAAAACCCCTGCTTAGTAGCTGCTTCACTCTGGAGGCCCTTAAAATCTATAGGTCCCTAGGCTTCTATCATTGGGCGCACACACAACTCCTCAATGCAGGTGCAAAGGTGCTTATATTGCCCCAGTGGGAGCCTCAAACCAGGTGAAGAGAGGTGTTCCTCCACCTCCCTCTCCTGCAGATCCTGATCAGATAGGCTTTCTCAAAGCTCATCTAACTTTGCATAGAATGGAAAGGGGGAAGGAAGAGGAACTGGCCTTATTTATAATCTTTTGCACAGTGATTAGGAAACTCACCTAGAATGTGGGGGACATTGATTTAATTCCCTCCCTCCCTGCCTGATATGGAGAAAAAATTTGAACTGGGGCTTCCCACCTCTCAGGTGAGTACCGTAACCACTGGGGTCTGCCTGAGTCTCTCCTTTTTGCAGCTGTTCCATTGTGAATAAATAATTAATCATGCATTGGACCAGGGAGAGAGAACGACTGTATAGTCCAGACTTTGTGTATGGGATAGAGCTGGACAGAAAATAAAGTTTCATTCCATGAAAAAATGCAACCTTTTGGCAAATTATTTCAGCCAAAAACCAAAATACTCTTATTCAAAATGGTGCCTTGTTGTTTCATGGCAGTTGTAGTTAGGATGCCTTATGCTACTATTTTCCTGTCTGGTCAGATTCCATCTTACATGATTTGCTTTTCTCCCCTTTTGCTGAGAGGCAGGAAAGTATTATAGGAGCTACTGGCTGTGGTGTATCATGGGAGATGTATGGGAGATCATGGGAGAGTCCAGCTAAAGAACCTAGCCCATAGAGGAGAATGGGAGTATACATTACCTGATCTACAAAATCCCATGAGGCACCCCAGCATCATTTTGAACTGAAATAGTTTTGTTTTGGTTTTGGTCTAAAAACTGAAAAGTTTTCATTTTTAATGTTTTCAATGAAATGTCATAGTTTTCTACAGAAAGCAGACACTCATAGTGAAAGATTTCATTCATACTGAAACCCAATTTTCAGTCAAAAGTAGTTTTGATAGAAATTTTTCAATGAGCCTCACTGTTAAGTTTGTGCAACTAACTCTCTGAAGACCCAGAAGAAGCTATAAGATGTAAATAAAAGTAGCTCCACCCACCCAGTTGAACTTATACATTCTTCTGGTTCCTCAATTATAAAATTGAAAGCACTCCAAACCCTTATACATCTTTTGAACTGAACTGAACCTCCTCCATTTTCTCCCTCTCAGCATACCTGATTTTGGAAGCCCCCTGCTGCTGCTGCCACCACTGACACTGTCTAGAATGCAAAGTGCTCCTGGAACACTCCAGATGCCACATGATGTGGGACTTTCAGAAATGTCACATGACTTTCAAAAGCAATGGGACAAAAAAGATTGCCTCCTGCTGCTGCAAGCAGGGCTCTGGAGCATACCCCAACAACATCACATGCAGGTGAGCAGATGTGGGGACTCTGTTTCTCCACCATATTGGGAGAGTATTGCTTGCTTTAAGAAAGCTGTTGGGAATGGACAGGCAATGAACTGTTAAACTTCCTTTAAAGACTGCTGCTGCCACCAGGTAGGAGATGGAACCCTCTTTAAAGCAAGGGCAGGAAAGAAAGGTCAGAAGAGGGGTAAGCCCACAGAATATTGATTCGTTTGGATAAGTTTTGGAAAAGTCTTACACATCTTGACCAAACTTCTCAAAGGGCTATCCAGCCCAGTATCCTGTCCACCGACAGTGGCCAATACCAGGTGCCCTGGAGTGAGTGGACCTAACAGGCAATGATCAAGTGATCTCTCTCCTGCCATCCATCACCCCCCTCTGACAAACAGAGGCTAAGGACACCATTCCTTACCCATTGTCAAGTAGCTTTGAAATCCCTAACGTAAACTAATTTGAACTGTATTTTGATTTACTACTCCCAAGAGAAATAGTAGTTGATCTTTACTACCACTTTGTTAACAAGCAATAGAAGCTCGGGTTCGCTCCATGTTAGGTCCTTTATATTCTTGAGCAAGGCAACAAATCCCCTATACAAAAGTTTAAATTGTACACAATATCTATATAATAAGATTACAGGATTGACACTCTGTTTGTGTGTCACTCTGAAACCTATAATGCCTGTACAGTCAGTGAGACAACATGGGTGAGGTAATCTCTTTCATCGGACCAACTTCTTTTGGTGAAAGAGACAAGGTTTCAAGCTACACAGAGCTCTTCTTGAAGTGATGGAAACAGTTACAAGCATAGTTGAAAGTTCTTTTCTTTTTAAGAATATCACCAGGTTCAAACATCATTGGGATTCACAGTCTGTTACAGTACAATTTTTGAGTTCTCACTTTTTTGTTCTTGAAGAATTATACCCGTAAGATAGCATGGCCTTTCACCTAGCTTTATTATAATGCAGTTGAATCACTAGAGAAAGTTCCTTACTGCATAGCTTTATGGAATGCTTTCTGCTTTTATAACTCTCAGTCCCTGAGCTATGCATCACTGGCCAAAGTGTGCTTAGTAGGCATTGGCCTGAGCAGGATGTGGTGCAGAGCTGTGCCACCTCAGAGGAGACACCTGCCTTGGAGAGGCACAGTCCCTTTCTGGTTCCCCAGTACAAGGTCCTGCCTCCTCTCTCTTACCCACCCACCCACCGCCAGTGGTATCTTGATGGATGGAAGCATGAGGCAGAAGTCCCTGCACACTCTTGAGTGCAGGGATTTTGGTTGTGGCTCTCTCTTTTGTGGACTGTGCATGTGGAGAAAGTCTCCTTTTACTTTAGTCTTAGTCCTATGCACTCATGGAAAGGCCAGCCATTATCACACCCCAGGTTTGCAAACAATGTCCTGAACTGAGCTTCCTTCATAGAAACACACGAGTTTAGAAATCAAAATTATATCAAATTATTTTTGAACGAACTGATTTTAAATAAATACTTAAGAATGCAATTTCATCATTACATATCCAATAACAAATACAAACATCTGAAACCATTTTATTCCACAAAATAGAATAGCAATAACTGAGTTATTATATCTTTAATCAAGAACCACGGTAGCCAGCTGGTTTTAAAATTGACAGATGTTATTAGGCTTTTGGTGTGACATCTTCAAAACATTTCATGAAATATTGTGTATGGCAAGTATAGAAATTCATAGAAAGAGAGAGACTTTTTTGGAAGCTATTGTGGTATGGCAGATAAATATTACAGCACTTTACCCAGTAACGTCATGAGCCAGGAAAAATATATATAAAAGAAATTTTGATATTTCTACAAAATCACAGAGTGCAAGCCATCGCCCTTTCATATTTAATAAAGATCTTCCCAGTCAGCTGCAGCAGATGATAAGTGTAATATCTTTAAATGGTTAATCCAAGGATCACAGCTCAAGTGCTTTATGTGGTTTGGAGTAAGGAAAGCTGTTAGTAGCCTCAGTGTGCATTTCATAAACCAAAGGATTTTTTTTTATTTTTATTTTTATTTTTTTGTGTTTGGCTTTCTACTATATCTTAAATGCTTTATTTTTCAGGGGAGAGATAAGGCCTGATTCTTCACATAAAACTACAGCTTAGCCATTACTTAGTCTTTCTCTGTTACGGAAAAGGTCCTGTCTGTGCACAGATGTCTCAGATTAAATTGTATCTCACAGTCCTTACAGTGTTCAGTACTAGATGAACTGCCAAAAGGGCCGTAGGCAAGAACTAAATTGCTTTGGTTTCAGTACACAGTGAATTTGGCTCAGACAAGCTGAATCAGTACATTAAATGCGAATCCCTCACAGATTTGAAAGCAGCCTTTAGCACAATTATTGACTGTGAGTGATGATTATGTCTAATTGAAGGAGACTTTTGCTACCTGTAGCTCAGTTGGAGTCCATGAGAGCCACAGCAAGGCACTGCATCTTAATTCAATGTTCCAGCTTGAGAGAAGCAATTGAACCTAAATCCTGAAGTGTATACACATGGTCGATAAACTTTAATAAACTTTACAGGCTCAGTAACTAGGCTGAGTGTATATAATTCAATTTTTTAATTCAGGAAAGGAAAATAGCTAACAAGTATGTTAGGCTACAATAATGTATTAGTTCATCTCATGCAGAAGCCCTCTCAGCAAAAGGAAAATATATCGTTTCATGCTTGACTTTGGTACAAGTTATAAATCTGCTGCTCTATACACTATATTAATGCTCTACAGGTGGGAGATTACCAGGGTTCTTGTGTATGAACCAACTTTCAGGAAATTTGTGAGGGAAATGAAATAATTTGACAATTTTGCATCTTTTGTTCAGGAAGATATGCCAATAATAAAAAGAAATGAATGTGTTTCCTAATAGATTCTGCCTCTCCCACCAAGTTCCTGACACTACTGGCATGCTTTTGCAGCAAAACAACCAGTCATACTGAAACTCATGATATTCTATGATACTCTATGTCTTAATCCCTTCCAAAAAAAAGTTATTGATTTTTCTCAGTGTACAAAAATAGATTTTCTCATGGGTTCAGCATTCAGAATTGTGTTTTCCTTCTGTTCTTTAACAAATAAGAATCTGTCAATGTTTGTTGGAAACATTTCACTCCCACACACATTTGTTGTAACCTATTGGCTCTTTTCTAGTCAGATTCAATTTATTTTAGACTAGAATCTCTTGGCACCATTATCATGGTAATGTTAGTGAAAAAACAATGCCAAGGAATTTTCCATACTTTTCATAAGTGAACAATAATTTGAATATCAACTTTCAATATAAATTGATTCCATAAAAAATGATGTGTTAAAAACACTTACGTTCACCAGTTTATTATTGAAGGGGTGCTCATAAGCTATCTGTGCTGGCCTGCATTTTTGGTCTGTTTTTTGTATTTTTTAGAAAAGAAAAATGCACTGGGGCATTTGCTTGAAATTCGGCTGAGCAAACAATAGGGCACACGGATTGATAGGGTTGCTAAACACACACTATACCTGCCACAAACCCACAAAAAAAAGGCAGTGAAAAGATAACCCATTTATCTGAGCATAGCTGCTATCCCTCCAACCACAGGAACACACCTTGCCATTACCATATATACCATAGACACCACACTGCAACCTTAACTCTGCTCCCCTTTCACCTTTCTGCACACATTCATTACCTGATTATTTTCCCCCTGACTTTAGTGGTTGTGGATATTTGCTGTAATAGGTGGTTGTGTGCACAAGAGCAGTTAAAGAGGGTGTTGAAAGGCTGGCAATCCAAAGAATGTTCTAATCCCACCTGTTGCAAAGTAACCCCTCCAGACCCCTACTGCAGGGCTGTCACTAAAAGGGATTGTATTGAATAATAAACTAGAAAACTATGTTAAAAGAGCATTATTAAGATTGCATAGTCAAACACTGAAAAGTTAGGAAATGCCAGAATTAGTCACCTGTGCATCTTTAATGTGATCATGTAATTAAAGATTGCACCATGAAGCATATGCATAAGGGACCAAATTAAGGTTGCATAGGCAACCTTCATTCTAGAACAACGGTGAGCAACCTGCAGCCCGCGGGCCGCATGTGGTCCAACAGGGTAAGCTGATTGTGGGCTGTGAGACATTTTGTGGACGTTGACTCCCAAGTAGTTAAAAGGTTCTTAAGTGTTGCTGTTTTATGTCAATTGAAATATATTTAACAAGAAATTGGAATAACAGGCCCTTTCCAGCAGTACAGCATAAGGACTGAACAACTTGGCCCAGGGTCTGGAGGAGTTTATCGTGAGAGGGTCTTTTGGATTTTTTGTATTATGAATTTTAATAACTTGCTAACTTATTTACCTGTTTAATTTTAAAGGTTTGATTTGGAAGTTTTAAAAAGATGAAGGTTTCCAAAGTTTAATTTCCCTTCTCTCTTTCATGCCCCCCACCACTTCTCTCCGACAAACACCATGTGTCCTCCCCCCACCCCCACACACATCTCCCTGTGGTCTTCATTCTGTAAGTCTGTTGCCTTTGTAGTTTGGAAATGGCTCTAGCAGCTGAATACTTCTGTAGGAAATAAAGATCGTAGTTTGTTTCTTTCCACTATTGCTGTGGTATATATTAGTGAAAGAAATCAGGCTGTAAGAGGCCATTTTTAAAAAGAAACCAGGAGATAGTACAATAAAATGATGACACTCAGGGCTGGTCCACACTAACCCCCCGGGTCAAACTAAGATACGCAACTTCAGCTACATGAATAACGTAGCTGAAGTCGAAGTATCTTAGTTCGAACTAAACAGCACTTACCGCGGGTCCAGATGTGGCAGGCAGGCTCCCCCATCGACGTCGCTTACTCCTTGCGCGGAGCAGGAGTACCGGTGTCGACGGCGAGCACTTCTGGGATTGATTTATCGCATCTAGACGAGACACAATAAATCGATCCCAGAAGATCGATTGCTACCCGCGAATCAGGCGGGTAGTATAGACGTACCCTAAGAGGAAAATGTAATAAAGTTACTCTAAGTCTCATAACACTGTAGTTTATTTACTCTTTAGTTAAAAATCCAAAGTTATTATACCAATATATACACTAGGAAGAGCTAGTTGTGACAGCTATAGTTCAGGTTATCCAACACCTTCCTTTATAAGCTCTTGTTTTCAGTTCATTATAACTTTGCTGAACTTTAACTCCTCAGGCTGAAATTTTCCATGTGTTCTCTTTATTAATTATTATTTTATCATCATCATCATCATAGTGTCCAAGAGCCTGAGTCACGGACCCCCATTGATTGATAGGTTCATAGATTCCAAGGCCAGAAGGAATCATTGCAATCAACTAGTCTGACTTCCTGTATAACAAAGGCCACAGAACTTCCCCAAAGTAATTCCAAGAACGCAGCTTTTAGAAAAACATCCAATCTTCATTTAAATATTGTCAGTGATAGAGAATCCACCATGACCCTCGGTAAATTGTTCCAATGATAATTACCCTTACTGTAAAAAATATACACCTTATTTCAATTCTGAATTTGTCTAGCTTCAGCTTCCAGCCACTGGATCATGTTTTACCTTTCCCTGCTAAATTGAAGAGCCCATTATTAAATATTTGTTCTCCATGTAGATACTTATATACCATAATCAAGTCACCCCTTAACTTCTATTTGTTAAACTAAATAAATGGAGCTCTTTGAGTATATCACTATAAGGCATTTTTTAATCCTTTAATAATTTGTGTGGCTTTTCTCTAAACTCTCGCCAATTTAGCAACATCCTTGAATTGTGTGTACCACAGCTGGACACAATATTCCAGCAGCGGTTGCACCAGTGCCAAATACAGAGGTAAAATAACCTCTCTACTTCTACTCAAGATTCCCCTGTTTATGCATCCTAGGACCACATTAGCTTTTTTGGCCACAGTGTCACATTGGGAACTCATGTTCAGCTGATTATCCACCAAGACCCCAAATCTTTTTTCAGAGTAACTACTTCCCAGGATAGAATCCCACATTCTGCAAGTATGGCCTGCATTCTTTGTTCGTTGTTGGCGTCCGTTAGTCTCGAGAGACGATGGATATGCGCCCATGGGGAATGTTTAGTTGATGGTTGTGCAGCGTCTGTTGTGGCTGTGGAGCCGCACACGAGAGTGACAGTCTCGATTGCATTTGCTGCATTTGAAGGCGGTGTCAGCTGTGGGTTGGAGCCGCTGCTTCCTTTTTCGTTGAACCCGCTTTTCCTCGGCAAGCTGCCGCAGCTTGTCTTCGCCAGTTTTCAATCCAGTGGTCAGAGCGTGTCTCCATCTGCATCTGTCCTGGGCGAGCTCTTCCCAGCTGTTGATGTTGATTTGAATAGTCTTCAGGTCCCTCTTACAAACATCCTTGAAGCGAAGGTGGGGCCGTCCTGTAGCTCTGTTTCCGGAGGCAAGTTCGGCATACAACAGGTCTTTGGGGATCCATCCATCTTCCATGCGACTTAGATGGCCAAGCCATCTGAGGCAGCGTTGACGGAGGAGAGTGAACACGCTGGAGATCTTGGCACATTCAGCACTTCGTTGCTCGTTATTTGAGCACTCCAAGTGATCCCGAGTATGCGACGGAGGCAGTGCATGTGGAAGGTGTTCAGTCTCTTTTCTTGCGAAGCGTAGAGGGTCCAAGTTTCGCTGGTGTAGAGAAGAGTGTTTAACACACATGCACGGTACACAGCGACCTTTGTGTTGATGGTCAGCATGTTGTTGTTCCATACTCTGTGACAATCTGGCCAAAATTGTAAAGGCCTTGCCGATTCTACGGTTGATCTCAGGGTCCAGTGAGAGGTTGTCCGTGATGGTAGATTCAAGGTAGGTGAACTGACTGACCACCTCTAGCACATAGATATGTTTTCGTATATATATATATATATATATACACATTTATATGTAGCCATATTAAAACATATTATTTGCTTGCACCCAATTTTCCAAGTGATCCAGATTGCTTTGAATCAGTGACCTGTCTTCTTCATTATTTATCTTTTCCCCAATTTTTGTGTCATCTGAAAACTTTATCAGTGATGTTTTTATATTTACTTTCAGGTAATTGATAAAATAATTAAATAACACCGGGCCAAGAACCAATCACTGTGGGTCCCCAATGGAAACACAGCCATTTGATGATGATTCCCTGTTTACAATTACATTTTGAGACTTATCAGTTAGTCGATTTTATTTCCATATAATGTGTGCCATGTTAATTTTATATTGATCTCATTTTTTAATCAAACTGTTGTGTGATACCAAGTCAAATGCCTTACAGAAGTCTAAGTAAATAGAAAGTTTTGCCAGTGTTAATTATTTCCCCCTATCCATTTCTTAAGCAGCACCAGTACCTCCATCCTTTGGGGCAGGGACTTGGAAATTTGGCATGAGAATGTTTCTATGGCCAGAGAGGTGCCTTTTACTGCCCTTATGAAAATCCACCCTGAGTTGTAGAACTCTGAATGTCACCATTTTTACACATTTATTGGGATTTTAGGGGCTTGCAGCTAAAATCTTTAACCTTTGCTCCAGACCTAGTGTTCCCTACATACCAATTGCACCAGGCTTGCTCCCAGACCACACCAAGACTCTGTATGGATGGACACAGAGCTAGAAATCTGGATGGGGGATGACAGTAGCAACACCCACCTGTGATGCTGGTGACCTGCTGATGCTGAAACCCCAGGTCAATTCACTTGGGTAATAGCATAGATCAAAGTAATTGTTAAATGTATAATAGTGTATTTGGTGTTTAAACTTCATGAAAACTACTGAGTTGTTACTTGCTTTGTTTTCACTTATCTGTATCCTATTATAATGTAATAGCAAACATTTACACTGTAAATACACCTGTAACTGAATAACCCATCAGACAAGAAAGAAGCCTGTGGAATTCAAATGAAGAAATTCAAGAGAAAAGTGCTAATTTCAAAGAAATGTTCATTGAGGTCAGAGACTCTAACTGCACTCCTCACTCTCCATCATCAAAGCAAAAGCTATATCTATATCTCAAAGAACTGGAAGGACCGTCAAAGGTCATTGAGTCCAGTCCCCTGCCTTCACTAGCAGGACCAAGTACTGTCTCCTGACAGATCTTTTTGCCCCAGATACCTAAATGGCCCCCTTAAAGATTGAACTCACAACCCTGGGTTTAGCAGGCCAATGCTCAAACTACTGAGCTATCCCTCCTGCATTTTAGCTGTGATGGGTAGTGATACTGTAAGCTTGTTTTCTGTGAGAAGACGCTATAAATGTGGATTCAAGGAAAGATCATGCATCTCTGGACTGTTGGGACTCTTACAGGGAAGTGTACCAGATGCAAAGCTCCCCAGAGACAATCTGGGTACCCTGAAAGACTTTTGGGCAACTGACAGTTTATTACATCACTGCCACCTTTTGGAATTACAAACTGTGACTCACCTGTGCATATATTTTACCTGCTTTAATCTCCCAGTAACTCTCATTTCCTTTTCTTAACTAATAAACCTTTAATTAGTTTACTATAAAATTGGCTCCCAACATTATCTTTGGTGTAAGATCTAGAATACTATTGATCTGGGGTAAGTGACATGTCTCTTGGGACTGGGAGCAACCTGATGTGGTGTGATTTTTGGTTTAAGTGACTTTTTATCATGAAGTCCAGTTTGTCTGGGTGGTAAGATAGACTGGAGGGTCCAAGGGGATTGTCTATGACTCCATGGTAAGACTGGTATAGAGATCCAGGAGTTAACATTTGTTACTGGCTTAGTGAAATCTAATTATAAAACACACCACCAGCTTGGGTTATCTGCCCTGTTTTCTGAAAGTCTGTCCTGAGGCAGGCTCTCACAGTTGTGAGTCACTCCAGACAGCGTGACAACCACCTTTACTCTCATTTACCACGGGGAAAAGTACACTGCACTGGGAATCAAGAAGTATCCATGAGCTCTTATTTTAAGCTCTTCCACTGACTGTTGTTAATTCTGTGTACGTCACAGTCTGTATTATCAATACATCAGATTCCTACCTCAAGAGGCAAGCAATTCACCCATTTTACAAAGATGGTATCTGAAAGGCTGCACAAGATTACTTCTAGTGCAGTGCTGAATAGACCCCAGGTGTCTAATTTAGCAAGTTTAATTCACTTTTTTTTTCCAGAATGAATGTATCAAATGTGCTTTGATGTGATCTACCAACACTAGACTACTCTCCTCTCAGGAACAGAGACCAGAGCCAAGAATAGAAACTAGGATTCCTGATTCCCATCCTTTTGCTGTCTAGTAAATAGTCCTGTAACCTATTGGCAAAGTGTGTGCTCATATCCTCCCCTAGTGGCTGGTCTGCACAGAGGATAACAGCTTACTTTGGATTCCAGTTGTTCCTGCTGCTCAATTGATAGAGGTCTGTGCTGTGGATCAGAAGGTCCTAAGTATAAACTAAAGCTGGTCAGAATTTTTTTTTCATTTTGGAAAATTCCAAGTTGTAATTGAAAAAACAAAGTATCAGGGGGTAGCCGTGTTAGTCTGTATCCACAAAACAAGGAGTCCGGTGGCACCTTAAAGACTAAACAGATTTATTTGGACATAAGTTTTTGTGGGTAAAAACCCACTTCTTCAGATGCATGGAGTGAAAATTACAGATGCAGGCATTGTTATACTGACACATGAAGAGAAGGGAGTTATCTCACAAGTGGCTGCAGTTTCTTTTTGAAGTCTGTTTCTGAAGTTTTTTTGTTCAAGTGTGGCTACTTTTAAATCTGCTGTAGAATGTCCAGGAAGATTGAAGTGTTCTCCTACTGGCTTTCATATGTTACCATTCCTGATGTCTGATTTCTGTCCATTTATTCTTTTACATAGAGACTGTCCAGTTTGGCCAATGTACATGGCAGAGGGGCATTGCTGGCACATGATGGCATATATCCATTGGTAGATGTGCAGGTGAATGAGTCCCTGATGGCGTGGCTGATGTGGTTGGGTCCTCTGATGGTGTCACTAGAGTAGGTATGGGGACAGAGTAGGCAACGAGGTTTATTACAGGGATTGGTTCCTGGGTTAGTGTTTCTGTGGTGTGGTATGTAGTTGCTGGTGAGTATTTGTTTCAGGTTCGGGGGCTGTCTGTAAGCGAGGACTGGCCTGCCTCCCAAGGTCTGTGAGAGTGAGGGATCATTTTCCAGGATAGGTTCTAGATTGTTGATGATGTGCTGGAGAGGTTTTAGCTGGGGGCTGTATGTGATGGCCAGTGGTGTTCTGTTATTTTCCTTGTTGGGCCTGTCCTGTAGTAGGTGACTTCTGGGTACCTGTCTTGCTCTGTCAATCTGTTTCCTCAATTCCCCAGGTGGGTATTGTAGTTTTAAGAATGCTTGATAAAGATCTTGTAGGTGTTTGTCTCTGTCTGAGGGATTGGAGCAAATGCGGCTGTATCTTAGGACTTGGCTGAGACAATGGATCATTTGATGTGTCCTGGATGGAAGCTGGAGGCATGTAGGTAAGTATAGCGGTCAGTAGGTTTCCGGTATAGGGTGGTGTTTA
Source organism: Chelydra serpentina (assembly GCA_037349315.1). Taxonomy (NCBI): domain Eukaryota; kingdom Metazoa; phylum Chordata; order Testudines; family Chelydridae; genus Chelydra; species Chelydra serpentina. The sequence continues at coordinate 34,902,438 of JBAIAC010000032.1, read as the reverse complement.
TGTGACCGTCACTTATTTGAACTATAGTGTCCAGGAAGTGGATCTTTTGTGTTGCCTGGTCCAGGCTGAGGTGGATGGTGGGGTGGAAATTGTTGAAATCCAGGTGGAATTCTTCAAGGGCTTCCTTCCCGTGGGTCCAGATGATGAAGATGTCATCAATGTAGCGCAAGTAGAGGAGGGGCACTAGGAGATGAAAGCTGAGGAAGCGTTGTTCCAAGTCAGCCATAAAATGTTGGCATAATATGGGGCCATGCGGGTACCCATAGCAGAGCCGCTGGCTTGAAGGTATAAATTGTCCCCAAATCTGAAATGGCTGTGGGTGATAAAAAAGTCACAAAGCTCAGCCACCAGGTGTGCCGTGGCATCATCAGGGATACCGTTCTTGACAGCTTGTAGTCCATTGTCATGTGGACTATTGGTGTAAAAAGCTTCTACATCCATGGTGGCCAGGATGGTGTTTTCAGGAAGATCACCAATGCATTGTAGTTTCCTCAGGAAGTCGGTGGTGTCTCAAAGATAGCTAGGTGTGCTGGTAGTGTAAGGTCTGAGGAGAGAGTCCAAATAGCCAGATAATCCTGTTGTAAGAGTGCCAATGCCTGAGATGATGGGGAGTCTGCGTAGATTTGTTCCCGTGCTGTTCACAAATTGGACATCAGGAATAGTAACATACAAAAGCCAGTAAGAGAACACTTCAGTCTTCCTGGACATTCTATAACAGATTTAAAAGTAGCCATACTTGAACAAAAAACCTTCAGAAATAGACTTCAAAGAGAAACTGCAGCCACTTGTGAGGTAACTCCCTTCTCTTCATGTGTCAGTATAACAATGCCTGCATCTGTAATTTTCACTGCATACATCAGAAGAAGTGGGTTTTTTACCCACAAAAGCTTATGCCCAAATAAATCTGTTAGTCTTTAAGGTGCCACCGGACACCTTGTTGTTTTTGAAAAAATAAAAACTTTTAAGAATAGGAAATTTTTATTTTTCATGTTGAAGTGACTTTTCATTATATTTTCAAAATTATATCGTAAAATGTTAACTAATTCAAAATTTTTAAAAATCAATTTATCTAAATGAAATGTCTCCATCAACCTCAAAATTTATTTTGTGGAAAATGTATTGATGGTTTTATTTAGATTTTCTTTTCCAACAGAATGGAAGGAAAACATTTTAAAATAATGGATTTTCTCACAAAACAAATCTGGTTCCTTACAGGGTCCCTATAGGATCACTGCCTTACTTAATGCACAAGATTTACACTGAATGAGGTAGGGGACTGCAAGAAGATAAATCTTTATTGCATCTTTCTTATATCACTGGATTGGGACTCAGAAGAGCAGGGATGGATCCTACAAAGCATTTACAGCTACAGTGAAACAATATTGAAAAGTTTTGGATACTTCTATTTCTTTAGAAACAATTGAATATCTAGATTAAGTTTGGCAATTATCACAGTGAAATGAGGTATTTAGAAGAGTAAATAGAGAGTTTTAGTCTTGGTAATGGAGAAAACCTCAGAACAACCATAGCTATAGAATTGCTACTGGCACCTTCATAATACTCACAGAAACTATAACACATTCCGATCAAGTCAGTTTAGTAGAATACTCACTAGGGTCATGTTTATATGCGAGGCCCCAGGAAGCAAGTATTGTGCTATATGGCTGCATATTACCTAGACTACATATTTTAGACTTTGTTTTGAATCAAACCTTTTAGAAATAACTTAAACAGAAAAAAAGTACTTAATTACTCTACAAACAAGTCAGATGTTAGGATCTTGTAATGTCCTAAACCTTATACTAGCCCCTGGCTTTATTGTGAGCTCTTAAGATTCTGCTGACAGGACTCTTTGAAATTAAATTCAGCTCAAGTTAAAGCCTGTTTTGAAAAAAATATAATTATAAGCTATGTTTTGGGATTTTCTTTTTTCAGTTAGAACATTATCAGTACTTAGCCCAGAAAGGAAAAAAAAAATGCCTTTCGTTCTCTCTCTAACTTTTTGATAACATAACAACTTGGTGAGAAAAGTGAGTGTCATGAGGCTCTGTGTTAGCAATGAAATACACACAGGGGCCAATATTATCTAAACTAATGGTTTTGGGTGCCCAACTTTAGAAGTCTTAAAGGGGCCTGCTTTTCAGAGAGTGTGTGCTGAGCATTTTCTGAAGATAAGTCCCCTTTAAAGTGTTTTGAATTGGACCCCAAGAAGTGAGGCACCGAAAATCACTGGTTATTTTGAAAATCTTGGGCAGGGCTTCTAAGTATCATAGTATGAACCAATCAGATATATAGATGGAGCTAAAATAGCTATGTTGAAATAAAACTATCTATTAAATATAGGTATGTTAAAAAACAAATTCAGCATTCATTCAAGGATAAGGTTGAAGAATCAAGCACATGCAAGTCATGAAATTCCAAAAGTTAAATTTTCTCATAATGTTAACTCACCCACATTACATGTCCCATATTTTTATGGTATGCATGAATACCTTAAAGTTTACATTTAAAAGGGAGAAAGGATTAGAGATAATTACATATTAAGTGCCAAAAACCACTTCCATGGCATTTTAATGTTGCTAATTTAAGAGCTCAAAAGTCAGGAAATGTCAGTGGTAAGACTGAACATGAAACCTTAACTGCATTCATAGGTAGCCAGAGTAGCCAGGCCTGTCACTGGGGAGTTCTGCGGGCAGTGGGGCCCAGGAAGGAATTCTTCTATCTTCCTGGGCTGTGGAATGGCACCAGAGTCTTTTCACAACCACAGCTGCAGGCCTGTGCCCTTGCTGTTTTGGTTCATATATCTATGTAAGTAGAACTATTGGTCCTGACACCATTTCTCCCTTCCTGCCCTGTCCACACACCTACCTGGCCAACAGAATGCTAGAGGGTGGTGTGTATATGGAGAGATGCTTTATCTTTCGCCTTATTTGTTGCTCCTTCTGCTAAATCCTTCTACCCCACTGAAGTCAAACTCTCATGGATGTCAATGGGGCCAGGATTTCACCTTCTAGCTGTAAATGATACACATTCTACACACCCATTAGCAGTCTAGCTTCTGCAAGTTACATATACTACTTTACCATTTAAATCTGTTTTCTGTCTTGTGTATAACCCAAGTGTAACTTACACCACTGTTCAAGTGATTCTAATTAATAAATTAGGCCACAAGACTTCCAAGGGAATTGCATTTGTTTACACCTTAGTCTGAATTTGATATAACTTCTTCAACTTGTACCAGTAATGATTAACAAAAAGACTGAGGACCAATCCACAAATTTGCACTTAAAATTGTCAGTTTCATTCTGGATATTATGCCCCTGAGATTTTACTTTTCATTGGGTATTTGAGACAGAACTTGTAAAATCCAAGCCCCTCTTTTCCAACTGAAATTTTGTACTTCCAAAATGTCAAGTAGAAATGGTACAGTAGCCATCTTTAAGATGTTAATGTGTGAGTTACAGGTGAGGAGAGAGTGTGGAAGATACAAAAACCAGGATGATTATGCTACCCAGATGGTGATGCTGCTCGCTTTCTCTATATCCACATTTCTTCCTGGAGAGCTGACGTAGTGGACATTCATCCTCATCTGAATACTGAGTCTGAGTACTGATCATCTGATGTTGTGTGAGGTGAATTATCTTACCCACATAGATCCATGCGTAGATAATGGAGAATGGCACTAAATTGAACGTCAACATTTCTGCCGAGTTAACATGAATGATCTCTGTGGAAGGACTACCGTGCTTCTTTGGCACATGAATGGCCTATGTCTCCTGTCCAGTGGCTGTCTAAAGGGGAGTCCCCTCAGTACAAGATTTTTTGAAAGTGAGGAGAAGCACCCAATCCCTAACCCATAGCAGAGAGCTTCACAGAGCTCTACCCTTCTACTGCAGCCAGCTCACAGTGAACTGGAGCAGAAACACACCCCGTATGTACTAACAAGTGGTTGCTAGGGAAACGTAAGGTGCTTGAAAAAATATAAGAAACTCTAGGTTTCTTCTGACTGGCTCAGAGAAAGCATATAGAATGCACCCTTCCCCACTGAAAAAAGAGTTCAAAATGGCTTCTGTTGACCCTTCTGAGTTTGTAGCACAGGCACATGTCAATGAGTCATAGGAAATACCATGCAATTTTAGCCACTCAGCTTTCACCATATCACCAATAGCAACTTGAAAAGTTAAATTGCATATATACTGCAAAAATATGACTTAGAATTGCCCCAGATTTAAGTTTAGGTCCCAGGGTGTGCTGAACACCGTCAACTCTTGCTGTCTTCAGTGTCACTGGCATTCAGCAACATTAAGGAGACGGTCAGCTCTTTGCAGGACAAGATAGAATCTTTGTGCCAATTTCATTGTAAATTTGCTAAGGGTCTAGGACTCTGAGAGAGCTCCACAAATGCAGAAGTATGCAGTGTGAGGTGCTTTTAATTTTGCATGACGTGTTTTACACACCTCTGATGATTATCAGTGATGTTACAAGTTACCTTGGCACACTGGCATAAAAATAGAGTATATCATGATTTCTTATTTTTTATTTTGTGTAAACAATATACAGCTACATCAATATACTGTTCATGAAAAGCAGGGTGATTATTACTGCTGATTATTGTATTTGACACACAGGGACACAGATAACTTTTTACAGCTGCTATTCAAGTTCATTAGTTTACCTAATTTGTTAGCAATAATATTTGGTCAGGGAGGAGCTCATGATACTGTGAGGCTTGCTTCTTGTTGTATTGCCTATTTAGAAAGGAAGATTTGATATTCCTTTTAAATAACAAATGTTGAAGTAGAATATTTGAGGTTTTAACAGCAATAATCAGCATCACCTATTATGCTTGCTGTCTATAGGTGGTTTTCTTCCTGCCTAGATGACTGGAAGCATAAACTAAGTAAGATGTGTCAGTATGATTGGGTTTCAGTAAGTGTAATATCTGATTGAAATAATACACAACTGAAACGTCACAGGAAAGAAGTAACAGTTTATCCTACTAGTACTGGTTTGTGCTAAATGTACAAAGGTTATCCTTCTTTTCAAAAGAAACAAAAGTAAGACCACTTCTAAATTATTCCAGCCTAATTCAGTTGTATCTGAAAAAGTTGAGCGCCCACCGACAGATTTTTAGATTCTTCCTCCCCTACCTCCCCACCCTGTGTGTGTGTCACTTCAGTAAACAGATACAATTTGATAAAGGTTTTTATAGGAGTTATTATGAGCTTTTTATTTTAGAGAAGGAAAATGAATAACTGGTTTCCCTCTTCTTTGTGGCATCCAACTCCCTTACTCTTGCACATTATGCAAACTTCAAGGAAGAAGCAGTTAGCATGTCAGAGAACAAGTCATGATAACTCCTGAGTGGTGCAGTCTGCAGCAGCGTCTTTAGTTTCACGACAGGCACATTAGTCTGGATTTTAGCTGCTTCTCCTTAATTGGATTGCTTGCATAAATTGCAATACAAGGTGGACATGTGATAGCTTTCTTTTTCCCCAGTCAGTCATGTCAAGAGAACCTTATGTATTTTATACAGAAATGGGAAAAAATTATAATTTGAAGAGATGAGAAGATGGCGCAGGGTAAAAGCTGATATTCTTCCTTTATAACAGATAGCCCCAAGTTGTAGAGGCCATTATTTCTTGCATTTTCAGAGCAAATGAACTTGACAGATGGCTGTGTCACCTAAACCCCTACCTACCAACTTGATTATGCAGAAAACAATACAATAGAAAAGAAATCATTACTGAAGGAACCTGGTTAGTCCACAGAGGGCTGAGCGATGCAGAAGAACAAAATTACAGTTGTGGAATTGAACAGCAAGAATGCATTTAACATAAAGTGGGTTACAGCAAGGCAATCAGTCATGGCTAAAGCTATTGTCTGGGCTTGCTTGCATGGTATATGAAGTAATCTGTCATCTACCACTGAATTTATGCTTAGTTTATAGTAGGAAACTACAAAGGTTTTGCCAGGGCATGTTTTGGTAGTCTTAAGTAGCTCAACTGTGGATCTATAAAATTAAAACTATGGGAACTCAGGACATTTTTCTGCTCTCTGTGTTTTGGAGGACATCACTTTAATACAGAAATGATCCCACCACACTTCTCTGTTTCTCTGACATTAACCAAATCACACCACTTATTGGAAGTCAAAGGACAAAGCTTTATTCACAGCGGTAAGATAAACAATTCACAGTTGTTCTATGCCATATTACACCATCATCACAGCACACTGGACCTCACTGCAAGTCAGGCTGCAGACTCCAGAAAGCAACATGCAACGTCTATGGCTTAGGGTAGGGAAACATTTACTCTCTGCAGTTTCATAAGCTCGCCCTTTAGCATATTCTTTGCAAAAATGTAAGACATTTTGCCAGTAATTTTTATTATTTATTTGCTTTTAAGCTTTATTATATAAACCTCATATATTGTGAGTGCCTACATTGGCTTGCAGTCTATTCCTCTTCCCTTCAATGGTTTCAGGGGGCACTCACTATTTCCATACCTGTAGGGCTTTATGCTGGTGAAGACCTATGTTTACAGTAACATTTTAACTAATTAATTCAATTAGCTAGTATTGAAAAAAAATCTTATTATGCTAATAGTATTGATTAATTCTGCTGCTTCTAAATAATTTTGTTCTCCAGAAGCACTACTAAATAATTCAGATTTAAGAATTATTCTTGAAATCTCCTACGAAATAGCTGAGCCAATAGCATGCTCTTCTTGCAGCCCTCACATCCGGGTTCCTAGTGCCTATTTTCCAATCACAGCACACAATCATGAGACTGCCTTCTGTTGTTCCTAAAACATGTGGGAGTAGCCACCAGTCCATGTGTACATGTTCTATCAAAATATTTTGTGAGAAAAAAATTATCAGTAGGTGACCTTGTGTGAAGCATCCTGTGATCCATTAACTTTCTGATTCCCTTCATAATCATCACCTGCCAAATGTCTGAACCAGCACTAAGGCAAGCTCAACTCCACAGCAGATATATGTAAGCAGGGGAATAGTCCCGCTCTTGCAGGGGAAGAGTCCCGCTATTGTGGGGAACTTTCCTCGTCTCTGCACTACCCCGGTGAAATGGGCTAGCGGAAGGATCTCAGTCCTCGCTCCCTCCTCCTTTACCCCAGAGGCCTCCCTGCCCTCGAGGACTCCCCTTGCACTCTCCTGTCTGGCAGAGTTCTCGTAACCCCAACAAGGCTGGGCCCAGGATTCCTGGGGGGCTCAACCCCCAAACTTGCTGTCACCTAGGTCAGGGGCTAGGGTGTCCCCACTCCGGGGTACTCTCTCTGAACAGGATGCTTCCCTGACCCACTGATCACTGCATACAATTCAAAGCAAATGCAAATTATTTAATTAACAATTATTTTTTTAACAGGAATAGGGAAAAATGGGAAAGGCTAATGAAAACACATCACCCCGCTCTGTGGCAGGGAACATCACAACATTGTCTCTGAAATGTCAGGGCAGTTCAGTCTGTTCCTGTGCAAGTCCCAGGCTCCTTCTCAGGCCCCGGCTGTGCTGCAGGGACGCTGTGGCTTGGACACTTGCTCTGGCGGTGGCCACACGCTCCCAGGCTCTGGGTGGCAGGACCCTTCTTCCCAGCGTCACCCCCACCCTGTCGGGGTTTAGATCCCCCTGCAAGTCTGGCCTGCAGGGCCTCTTGGCTGAGGCCTCTCCCTGCGCTGGGCCCACTGCCCAGGGTCCCCCTCGCTCTCCCCAGCTGCTCACCGCACCCGGCTCCGGACTGCTCCAGCCCCAGCTCCAGCTCCTCTGCCTCAGCTCCAGCTCCTCTGCCTCAGCACGGCTGCTGCTGCTGCTCTGCCTCCAGCTCCCTGGGCTGCTGCCCTGGCCCCTCTGGCTCTGGCTGCTGCAGCTTCTCCCCCCAGGGCAGGTCTGTGTCTCTGGGCTGCAACTCTGCTCCCAGGGGCTGTGCTCTGTCTCTCTGGGCTGTGCTCTGGCTTTGGGGCTGCACCTCTGCTCCCAGGGCAGGTCTGTCTCTCTGGGCTGCCTTTCTGGCCCCTCTGGATCTGGCCCAGCTCAGCTCTGGCCTCTGCCCTCTCCTCAGCTCGGCCCCACTCACTCTGACTCAGGCAACTTCAGCTCACACAGAGGACGGGATCCACCCTGACCTCCTGACTCCCTGATTCACCTGCCCGCCCTGTCAATCAGAGCTGACCTAGAGCACTGGCCTCTCCCCATTGCCCCTGGGGACTGTCAGTCCCATTGACCCTTCCCCTTTTGGTACTGGGAGCCCTGAATGTTAGTAAGGGGATAACAGTCCCCTTACATATATAATAGCTTCTGAAATTCTGAAGTTGAGCTTTTCAGAGGAGAAGGAATTTGGACACATATCTTCCAGTAAACTAATGGAACCCTGAACTACTTTGAAAATTTCAGCCTAAATAAATGTCTCATAATCTTCAAGTTCAGTTGCTTGCCATGGTAATGTTTTTTTCAATTCCTTTTCAAAATTGTGTTGACAGAACCTCCCATTCATGTACAATAATCAGGGCCAGCTGTAGGCACCAGCAAAACAAGCTGGTGCTTGGGGCGGCACATTTCTAGGGGTGGCATTCTGGCGCCGGCCATGCTGCCCCTAGAAATGTGCCCTGGCCACCCCAGCTCACCTCCACTCTGCGCTGCCGCCGCTGCTCGGGTTCTGCCCCTCCCTCCAAGGTTTGCCGTTCATGCGTGGCAAGCCTGGGAGGGAGGGGGAGAAGCTGGGCGGCGGCAGCAGAGCGGAGGTGAGCTGGGGCGAGGGGTTGTGGGGGGGGGCCACAGGAAGCAATGGGGTGGGGGAAATGCAGCACCTGTGGGGGAGGAGGTGGGGCTGGGGATTTGGGGAAGGGGCAGAGTTGAGGCTGGGTGGAGGGGCAAGAAAAAAATGGGGGGCGGCCAAAAGTTTTTTTACTTGTGGCGGCAAAAATCCTAGAGCCGGCCCTGACAATAATTTTAAAAAATGACTTTGGGGTCACCTGTACATACATTGATTTGAAATGGAGTCACCTTGATCGAGTCGCTTACTATAAAAGTGAGTAACCAAGTTTGCTCATTCATTTCGTTCTGCTTTGGAGTGAAGAATATGTATTCCTATAATACACACACACACACTTTTTTTTTCTGATACCAGTCTTCCATAAAGAGGTTCTTGCCTACTTTTCAATGGTTTTGTAACTGTCAGAGTATCTTTTTTGTGTGTGTTAGTAGTTACAAGAATAAGACTTAGGCCTTAACCAGAAAATTGATAAAGCGTGGACAAGGAGGACTGGATAACATTCATTGCAGGTACTAAGTGAATGAGCTAATGAATTTAGCAACCACTGGGAAGTACCAAAAATGTATGGGAAACAAAAGCAGTAATTATTGTTCAATTAAGAAGAAAAGAGAAATCTTGGCAAATATTCATTGGACTGGAATGGAATTATCTCATCCAATCAGAGAAAAGAGTACTGTCACTGATATATAAATGCAATTTTTCTTATTTATGGAACTCACTGCTTTTTTTACTGGTTGTGGGTATCCAATTTGTTTAATCACTGTAGTAATATATCAATAATGTGAAAATGCAAATCTCTTCATGCTTCTTGGTGACCATAATCCCTCTGCTTTGACGCCTCCAGTACAAAGACCCTGCCTCAGCTTCTTCTTCTTCTTCTTTTTTTTTTTTTTTTTTGGTAATGCATATGCCCTTTCTCCACCCCAACCTTTAAATGAAAGAGAAAGTGGTTGGTGGGGAGCAGAAAAAACAATACTCCCCTCTCATCAGCCAGGCTCCTCTGCAAGCATCTGAGTATGTTGGGATTTCCTACATAAGAGCGGCCATATTGGGTCAGACCAAAGGTCCATCTAGCCCAGTATCCTGTCTTCCCACAGTACCCAATGTCAGGTGCTTCATAGGGAATGAACAGAACAGGTAATCATCAAGTGATCCATCCTCTGTCGCCTATTCCCAGTTTCTGGCAAACAGAGCTACCTTCTTGTCCCTTTTGGCGTGATTCTATTCAGGCATCTGTTAGGGTTGGAAGAACATGATAACACCTGTGGTGGTTACAGGTGGATGAGGGAGAGCAAGAACATGGTTCTTTACTCCTCAGGAGCCTTGCATGGACCCTGCGGGGCAGGAGAAGGCACAGGTAAGTGGGGAACCTGGAAGTGAAGAATCTCAATCCTCACTTCCCTTGCTGCCTCCAGCTTCTCCACAGACCCCATGCCAGGATGTCGTGGTGAGTGAAAACTTCTCCTACACCCAGATTCCCCCACAAATTTAGGAGATTTTTCATCTTCATTGCAGCCTCCAACTCTGACAGTTAGGGCTCCCCAACTGCCCCCCCACCCACTGCAAGATTTAGGAGGACCATCAGCCCTGCCCCCGTGGGCTTTATGAGGTATGTGTCCTTCTTGTGTCCTTGTTATTAGGCTCTCATGGGGTCCTACTGCTCCATCTCCTGAGCAAGCCTTAGGAGAGGCTACCTGGGGGTACCCTATGCCCTACACTATGAGTCATAGGAGGATAACTGGGGAAACCTCCAAGGTGCCAAAATGAGCTCATCGTCCAAAACAATTCTAAGAGAGTGGGTCTCCCAGCCCACTGAGAGGACTGGGGAGAGCAGAGAGCTTGTGATTAAGAGAACAACGGGCATTTTCTCCTCCCTGTGGTTTGACAGGAACCCCCTAGCAAACCTTAGGAGGCTGCCCACCAAGCCTTAATTGCTTATAATCATGTTTACAACCAGTGTCACCTAAACACACATGTAAATGTGGCTTGAATTCATGTAAGTTATGTACAGTAAGTGCACAATATTAGAGGTGATATAAGAGGCAACTAAGTAAGTAATTCTAAGTAAGAATGTGCAACATATTTAAACTGCCAGCAACTGGGCAAGATTTAGAAATGCAATTTCTCAACACTTTAAATTATAGCTTCTCGGAACAGCTAGCTTTAGAGCACACAAATGAAAAAGCTATTCTCGACTTAGTGACTCACTGTAGTTATTCTGAAACCAACTCCTGTGTCTTTCTTAGAACTAAGTAAAAGTGATGACAACAGAATTAACTCAGCATCCTTGGGGGAGGAACTGTACCAAAAACTAGCTTGGTGACACTAAACTTTAAAAAGGGAGGTTGGAAAAAAATGAGAAAGCTATTCAGAAAGGCCCTAAAGTCAAAAGTGAGGTAATTAAAATCCTTAGACTGCATTGGAGCCATGTAAGCAAACCACAACAAAATGAGAGAGACATGCATCCCCCTCAACAGAAATGGAAACAGGAGGAAAAAGAAGAAGAAAATCTAAAGGCATAAAAACAAATGGCAAGAAATGTGCTAAGTATAACAAAAGCAAGAAGCTTTACTGTGAGAGACTGTCTGGGTCCAGTGGACTACACCTGGGAGAAAAGGGAGCCATTGATAAGAAGAAGAGCATAGAAGAGATCAGTGATTTGTTTGCCTGAGTCTATGCTACCAATGATACTGGGAAAATTCCTACCCTGGACAAAGATTAGGCACTGTCAGATGATGAGGTGTCAGAAAAGGAAGTACTGTAAGAAAATGATAAATTGAAACACAAGAAACGAGCAGGACTGGATGATATTCATCCAAAAGTTCAGAGGGAATTTAGGTGGCTGCAGGGCCGGTGCAAGGAAGTTTCACGCCCTAGGCAAAACTTCCTTGCACCAGCCCTGCGCCCACCCCCAGCTAATGCCACCCTCCCCGCCCGCGGGAGCTCAGCCCCCACCCGCCCGCGGGCCTCAGGAGCTGAGCGGGGAGCTGGGAGGCAGGGGGTCAGCTCGCCGCAGCTGCCTCCCGGCTTCCCGCTCAGCCGCCCGCCACCCCCCAAATCCTGGCACCCTAAGCGACCGCCTAGGGTCGCCTAGTGATAGCGCCGGCTGAGCTACTATGTCAGAGAAAGGGAGGATAGCCAATAATATACTTATCTATAAAAAAGGTTCTGGGGTGATCCTGGGTATAACAGACCATGGAGCATTACTTAAGTACCAGATATATTGACTGAAACAATAATTAAAATACAATTATAACACTCCTAGGTTAACAAAATATAACAGGGACAAATGCATAAGCAATTGTATGGAGACTCTGAAGAAGCATCTCTCTGCATTTATTTGCAATTTATATGAGTTACATATATAAACTCTCCTACATATCACCCATTTTCTGCAGATTTATTGATCCATATCCGGTTCTTCTCAGCAGATATAGTGATTTGTCTCTTCCCCATTGTTACTGAACTCCTAAACAACTCCAAAGAATCATCTGGTAGTGGAGCAGCTTGCCAAATATCTCCAGAAGCAGAAGCTTTGCACTTAAAATGCCAAGGTTGTTGTGAGGAATCCACCTCATATTATAAACACAACTTCCAGAGGCAAACTGCTTCTCCCTATCTCATAAATATGTTTACATACATCAATACCACCTCAAACGCAGCATCAGAAGAGGGGGTCTGAAGAGGAGCCCTGCTCACAACAGAAAATACTTTCTTTCTCTCTTTGTGTATTAGCTCTTGATAGAACAGAAGGATTCACTTCACCTTCTAGCATGAATTACATTAGTGCTGGAGTAAAATATTCCATCCCTCAGGAATTCCAGTTAACCACCATTGCAAAGCTTACTGTCTAACTGTTAGTGATGCAAAGCAGCCTCATCCGGGCCAACATTCTATCCTGGTAATTTCAAATGCACTCTTTCCCTCCTCAAAGTGACAGGGTCAGTTCCAGACTTTTGCTAATATGGCCATTTTTTATTCCCGCCCCCCCCTTAGCATTCCCAAATGCCAGCACAGTTAACAGCTATAGCCAGAGTGAGGGGGACAGGGGGGGTTCAGCATTGTTCTACTTCCCCCTATCTCCCTCTACAAAATACCGTTTTTTCAGAGCCAACAGATTTCATTTAAACTGAAACCAGATTACATTCTCTGTCCTCTTAACTCTTCCTCTCTCTCTCTCTTTCCATCCAGTGTGGCTTTTGATCTCAGGTTAGCTACTTTTGGGTGCACTTTTAGTGGTAGGCCTGCATTAAAGACTTACGTTTCCTGTAAGCTAAAAATCTGTACAACCACTGTGATGAAGTACTTCCCCTGTATTTATTTCACAGTTAAAAATAGCAACTGCTCACTCATCTAAATGCTGATCTAGTCTTCCCTACGTTAAGAAAAAGTTACTGTATGATACAAATGTATCTTTGATTAATCATTCTATTCAATTTGATTAACTTACTAGGAATATTTTTTCTTGGTTTTAGCATTTTGAGTGTCCATGGAATCATAGGATCTAGAGATCAAAAAGACCTATTAAGTCATCTAATCCATCTCCCTGCCAGTGCAGGACTGTTCTGTGATGTACATTTACTAGTGTTTTGTCCATTTTAGTTTTAAATGTGCTGAGAGATAAGGATGTTTTGTACTTTTTTCTTATCTTACTGTTAATGGTGTTATTATTTTGGATGCTTTTCATGTAAAAAACTCTGCTGTTTTGTCTATACTAAAGTTTAAACAAAACTGATCACATTAAATCACAAGTATTAGATAATGCCATTTTCTACTTCTGTTGAATACTACCTTACTACACAGATAGTTGTACTGGAATGAATAGGACTACCCACTCAGTAAGATAATACTCATTGTGATTAAAGGTGACAGAATCTGACCCACAGTGATTATTTAGGTACTGGCATTCAATTCTATAAATATGTAAGTAATTGATGTATTGGCAAATTCTTATTTTACACCATGTATATGTAGTTTACATAATTATTGTCATTTGCAGAGGGGAATTATGTGAATTTGTACTAACAATGGGTGAACTTTAAAAGACACAAAATTAGAGGGCTTGAGCTTGCCAGTGCCTATTCACGAGTTCTGATTGTGTAAAAATTAATTGTGGGATATGGCCCTGAGTTCTTAATGGCAAAGCTAAACCCATCTTCCCAGGCTTCCCAGAAAAGGACAAGTGTTTGCAATATAATTTTCTGAATGCCTTCTCATATTCTACAGCATGCTGCAAGGCAGTTTGGGATTTTTAGTTGTTAGCAGCATTAATTTCTTTTACTGATGACATCATCAATATTTTGTCACTATAGAATTTAGCTCTTCCGTGTAAAGCTGACCATGGAAGTTTTAAACATTGATTTTTTTTTCTTTGTAGCATAAGAGAATGATTTATTATCTTCTTCTGGGACATCAGCTACTGGCAAGAAATAGCTTTTATAACATACTCTAAAGCCACTTATACTGATTGTGTATTTAAGATATGGATAAAGAAATGTGCTGTACCTGGACACAGGAATGTCAGCAAATAGGACATATGGAAAAGTGGAAATAAAATATGCTTCTCTTCCCATCATCTTATAGCCACTTTCAAAACAAAGCAAAATTTAAAATAGAAAAACTTTGGTTTGTAGAGGTCACAAAAATCTTCCAGATTTAACTTTTTATCTGATATTTGTAATCTTTATAATTCTGAATTAAAATATATTGAAACTGAATTAATAATAAAATTAACCATGAAAGACTAGAGTGAATGATACGCACACACAAGAATATACTGTAGGGAGCTTCCTGCTTCGCAGGGGTTTGGACAAGATGACCTACTTTAAATAGGTTTTCACCATCTCTAATATCTATGATTCTGTGAGTCTGTATGATTTATACAACTGGTTTGTTTTGAGCTCCAAATATAAATACATCTGAAAACTGTTTTCTTACTCAGACATTGGACCAGATTAATATTTGGTTGTGATAACAAGCCAAGTATTTATATAAATCAGCAGAAGACTGTAAGATTATAACTCTTGCAGTATTTACCATGAAAACACACTGGTAAGTATACAAAAGACAGTCTCATAGTATTTCCAGCACATTAATGTTTTCAATTTCAAGAGAAGATGAGATACCAACGGGTGTGTGTGTGTGTGTGTGTGTGTGTGTGTGTCAGTCTAGTGCTATTTTCTAGTATAAAAGGCCAAGATAGTACAGTGTGGTTTCCTAGAGGAAACTAGAAAGAGAAGGCAGTCTCATTTGGAAAGAAATATTTTATCCAGAAGACATACAATTAATTGGAGTGAGCGGAAGACAGAAATACTTGGTGTATCTAAATCTATAAGTAAAGAGACAAGGTGGATGAGGTAATATATGAGCAAAATTTTGCTAATATAAATTTTCATTTGAAGAGATTTTCTGAGCCCCAAATTGAGATTTGAGTGTTGTAACTACATTTTATTTGTTTTGGGACTAAGTCAAATTTAGTTTGGAGAGAAAAGGAAGTAGATTGCAAAATCTGGGTATAAGATTGACTCACAAATTACTGTGCTAGAATGCCTGTACTCTGTCTCCTGACAACAGATTTTGAGAACTCATGGAATAGACGAGGCTATTATACCACCTTATATTTTTTCTTGGGGTGGGAGGAGGGGGGGTGGATGGGAGGTAAGAAGATGATTCAGGATATTCAGCAGCTGGAGGCTGACTGTGTTGAGAACAGTCAATTTTTCATGGATATTCAGATCCAAAAGTTGGTATGAAAAATCAAAACCAGATATGATTATCAATATCGGTGCACAGACCCACCTGTAGACCTTGTTAGACTATACTAGCTCCTTCAGTGTATTCATAAATCTTCACATATGTACATCATGTATCCAGTCTGGACTGAAGGAATTAAGATATATTTGAATAAAGAAGTAGTTGTTTTTAATCACAGCAAAGTATTGTCATTAGTGATTTACTTTCTTGAAAGTGTCATGGTATAAAATTACTTTCAAACCAATTAAAACATTCAGAAGAACTTCAGATTTGTTACCAATGCAACACTAGTTTAGCATAGGACTGGAAACAAAGATTTAGACCAAATGTTCTTGAAAACACTTGTGATGATAGCAAAATGTACAATGGCTTTCTGTGGAAATCCAAATAAAACACTTTACACCAGTTTACTGCACAAGCATTATTTTAATTTTAATTCAAGCAATAAATAGCATAATTTAAGCTTTATGTGCATTAATTTAGTATGAATTTATCATTATCGAGATGGAAAAAGTGCAAATGAAACAATTTGTGTTTATGTAGCAAAAGGATAATAGATAAAAATAAATTGTACTGTAGATTCAGTAGGAAATGCTACAATAATATGTAGGCAACTGTTTCCTCTAAAAATAAAAAAGACATCAAGTCTAGCTACTGTTATTTCCTACTTTTGACATCTTGCTGTGTGTAATTATAAGATATATGTGGCAATGCATGTGCACCATTAGAAGAGGTGAAATAGTCAATAAAGTTACACTGGATGTACTTTTTAGCAATTGCACATTAGACAAATCTTAACCCCTTTGATGCCACCACATGTGTGAAATTGGGATCTAGTTTAGATAACTAAAATCTAATTAATATCTGTTAAATACCAACATTAATTAAGGGTGTGATTCTGTCCTCCTTACACTGAGAGCAGTAATCTTACTTCACGAGTAGTCCCATTTATGTCAATGGTAACAACACTGCAATTATGAATTAGAATATTAAGTTATTGTGCCAATAATCTCCTGGTCTGTAAAAGATTGCATAACAAGTCCTGTACTAATCTGAATTTTACAATGGCAAGTTACCATCTGGCACATTAATAAAGTTCTATTTCTTTGTTTTTAAGAATTTGAGTTAATGTATTTGAGTAAAATAGAATTTTGATAGCAATTTAAAATAAAAAAATAAATCTAGGAATTTTGCATGAGAGAAACAGCTCTACAAATAGAGAATGGAAAGAAATTATAAGTGTGTGAAGCAGTAATGGCTCAACAAACTGAGAAGGGATTTCTTAGGCTCTGGTGTGTTTGAGAGGCAATGTCTCTGTGCTTAGCACTCACAACTGAGGCTTGAAATGCAACCAGAGTAATTAGCAGTTACTCTATGTATCTTGAAGTGCTTTGGGTAAGAGGAAGAGGGGGGAGGAGGAGAAATTAGAGTACTGTACCTTTGCACTGTTCTCCTGACACACACATTGCTTGGTCAATGGTGAGAACAAGCCAGTTTCCCTGAAACAGCACACGCTATTACTCAAGCGTTAACCTCTGGTCTGATTCTTCACTGCCCTGTATCCTGTGTAGTCAGTTTTGCTCGTGAAAAGTGATCAGCATTACTAGATCACTATGACCTCTTTTTATACTCACTTAGCACTCACTGTCCACAGTAGTGAATAACTAAGAACTATGTGAAGGACACCACATATTCAGACCCTACATGTTTAATCTGAGCCCTTAAAACAAACACACACACTAAACATGACCAAAATAAACAGATTAAATAAATTCCTATTTAGCTCCCAGTAAATAGTTCCCAACAATGAGTCCAATCAGGTAGGCTTTACTCAGGCAAAACATTTTAAAAAGCACAGGACATTTTCCAGGATTTCAGGTTCAGGTTCTGAGATCGAAATTCAGCTACCACTTATACAGCCAAGGAGTCCCCTTTTCTTTCTTATTTTCATTATACAGCCAAGGAGTCCCCTTTCCCTGGCTACAGAAATTGTGTCCTTTCCACATTAGTGTCACTATCAGGACAGCTACCTTGTAACAAAAGAAACTCTCATTGTTCAAAAATGCTAAAGTGGGATTTGGAGAGGCAGAAAGGTGTAATTTGTTTATTATTCTTCCTTCAAGGAAAAGTCCTATAGAATTCAATAGAAAACAATAGCCTTTCTATATTTGTTTAACCATCCTATAGAATTTAATGGAGAATTACAGAATATCCCTTCTCTAGAGTGATCCAAAAAACCTATAGAAAGGATATAGTTTTCTATTCAATTCTATAGAACTGCTAAGTTGGGGTTTTCAGTTTTGAAAATCTTGGACTGAAGTGTCTGGATTTAGCCCTTAATGAATAAAAAAAATCAGTTTATAAAAGGTTTGCAGAACTCCGGAAACACAAACTTGCTTCATACTGTTGCCACAAAGAGACCTTTTCCTCTCTTTTAAAAGTCAGTACCAGACCTGACCTGTCTGTTCACTTATGTAAATAATACGTCAAACTCCCATCTTGAGCTCATGCTAATGTGTTGCCATTAGAGCCATAGTGTCATTTAGGCAGTCAGTGGAGAATCAAAGACTGCTTGTGCTGCAGCAGCCTACTGCTATGTTTCTAAGAAAATGGGCTCTTAAAAAAGGAAATGTCACACCACAGTGTGAGAGATAAACAGAGGTATATCTTTAGAGCAGCATGCAGGGACTATGGAAACAGTGTCTGTAAATGACTTTGATCCCCTAGTGTGATGAATCATGGAGTCGCAAATCCTTTTTAGCTAATTGCTATCAGCTTGTGAGATTTTTCTTTCCATGTTCAATATCAATTTTCAGGGCCATAGGAGATAGCACTTCTCCCCCGAGTCTACTGGCGACTCACCGATAAAAACTGAACTAGCACCACTTAACTGTTTATAGAGGGAAGTCATCTAATATGCAGCTGCTGCTGGTAACTAAAATATTAGGGGCAAATACATGAAATCACAAATTTTTCCAATGCCTTAAAGCTACTGACCTTCCTTAGAAAACTGTCCTTTCCATGTTAGCACACTGTCTGCATATCCGCCTGGTAACAAAAGAAGCTGTCATTGTTCAAAAATACTAAATTGGGATTTGGCAAGGCAGTAATTTGTTTATTTTCCATCCCTCATGGAAAAATCTTATAGAATTCAATAGAAAACGAGAGACTTTTCTATAGGTTCTTTGAATTCTCCTATGGAATTAAAGGAGAATTACAAAATATCACTTCTTTATGATGGTTCAGACAACTTATGGAAAGTGTAGCATTTTTATTCCATTCTTTACATATTTAGAGTCATTTGAATAGAAGCCTATTCAATTTCTATAGAGACCTACAGATTTCTTCCCTATTCAGTTCTGCTTGACTTTTACATAAAAGTTTCTTACAATTATTTATCAACTGGGCTACTTAAGCTAGCTCTGATCATTTTCTTAAAAAACTTAACAACATAGGCCCTCATTTTCAATTTTACAATAGGGATGTAAATTCATATTCAGTCACCTAAATAAAAATGGTCAGATTTTCAGAGGTTTCAAGCCCTCAAAACTCCCATTAAAATGAATGGGTGTTGAATGTGTCCAATCTCTCTGAAAATCAGGACACTTTAATTAGGTGACTAAACCGGGATGTAGGTGTTTAATCACCTACATTTGAAAATGTAGGATTTCGTTTGCTGATTTGCCCATGCTATTTACTGGCTTCATTGCTGATGAATTATGTTAATTTTTCAGGAAAGCTAAACAAAGGAAATACTACAAAAATGTTCAGATAGAATGAAAAATTGAATGGAAAATTGAATTTATTTTGACTGAGTTTGTGTCCCTTTTGTATATGGCTTCTGCATATATTCTAATGGCAGGAGTTTTTATGGAAACTAAAAATTTTAAACAAATATTCGAGAATATATGTGGGAAGCAAATTTTGATCTTGCAAATGTGAGTATTAACACTGTAGCCCTAAGAGTTACACTCATCCATCCAGAGAACAGAAATATGAAACTTATACACCCAAATCAAAACTAATCTAAAATCAAGATAATATTTAATATCTGCAATTAAGTGCTTGAATACAATCTACAGGCCAAGAATTATTCACAGAAATTATTCAGCGACACATTCTGAATAAGAAATATACCTGAGAAAATTATAATCTGCCTGCGGACAATTTATTAAAAAAATATTTGCTGTAACGTATTCACTCATCTCTCTTGGCTAGCAAAGTTATCACCCAGTTAGGGCTGCATTTAACCTAGTTGGCATGAGGCATGGGCATCACGCAGTTACTTTTAAACATGGTAACAGGTCAGACAAATCAGGTGGTTAATGAACAGACTGGGATCAGGCTGAGACCCTATCTCAGCTACAGCACAGGACTCAAACCCTGAGTTGATATCCAAATTCACTTCCTTCCTAGTGTTTTATTATAGGCCTCCATTTAGCAACTTGGAAGATGAGGATTAGGGCCTTGAATTGAATCTAATACTACATGGAGAGTCGGTGAATTGTGGTGTGACACTTCCGAGGGGTACTGAGGGTTGTGAGGTACCTTGCTGCCATGTGCCCTTAGCTTGAGGAAGCTTTGTCTGTGCTGCTGTGCATCAGGTCCCCAACTCCACTGGGCACGGGCAACACAATCACTCCCCTTTAGGCCTTGCAGATCCTGCTGTCACTCTGCAGGTTATCAAATAGGCACACTCCAACCCTCGAGCTCTCCAAGCATCTCCCTGGAGTGTCCAGAGTCTGATCCACTTGCCCCTCACAGTAGTCACAGATTCCTGCTTCCAAAGAAACAGTACACCCCATCTTACAAGTTCCACCTCAGACCACTGCTGTGCTTAACACTCAGCTCTTAGATATGTTTACAGTGATATCAAGTATACGTTTATTTAACAAACCCTAGAGATTCAAGTGACAGCAAGTAGAAGCATTGGAAACAAATGGTTACATAGAAAATGAAATAATAACACTCATTTTAGAGCCTAGGCATAATTAACAAGATACGCTCATGTCTTGTAGCATATTGCTCCCCCAAAATCCTTGCAGTGCATAACAGCCAGATTGTCTCATGAAAGGAAGGTCACAGCCAACCAGGGTGTCAACTTGCCTCCTTGGTGAAGGATTCTGTTTGTTTTCATGCACCCCAAGATATACCAGACCAATCCTTTGTTTTTATTCATAAAGAGGACACCTACCTGCTGTTTGTTTCATACTGTAAATGACCACTTGTACATTTTGTAGTCCTTCATTTCAACCCTGGATGAGTATGCAAATAAGCAAACACTATGAGCTAACAATACACAATACACATGTGGTCTGACTGGGAACTAGGTGTCTGTTACCTCCTCTTGGAAAGGAACATTTCTGAGGTATGTCATCTCCTGGTAATCTGCCTTAACTCCAAGACCTTAAGAACATATTTTTTAGCATAGATGCGTAACTCCTCAAATATTAGCTGAACATACATTTTGCAATGATTATGACCACCAGTGGGCTACTGGCTCTCAGCAGAAACCACACATGCCACCCTTTGATGAACTATTATGCATAAATCTGACCCAGGGGATCCCTGTAAAAGACTATGTGCCCCCCTGTGCCCTCTGTGAATTGGCACCCAGGGGTCCCTGGGTCACTGAGAGCACACGAGATATGTTCCCATCTGTCTATTCTGTTTAAGTAGCTCCATGGAGCACAGACCTTGTGTATTCACTTATTGCACTCTACATGAGTTAAGAATAGAGTAGCAGCATTAACTGGTTTACATGTCATTGTTATGTTTATGTTACAAGGTCCAATGTTGATTTAATTTACACATAAGTTTTAATGTGTTGTTATGAGTGGTAGTGCACTGCCTTATTTGTTCAAGGGAGGAGACCAAAGGGATGACCAAATCATTTCTATCCTTTTGCAAACAACTTTTCTTCACTATAAGCTGATCCAAAGGCTATGTCCTACTATCTCTGAGCTCAGGATCTCTGGCAGTATCTCTGCTGCAAAATGAAAACTCCCTGTGTTCTGAAATCATAGTGCCCCCTAACATTATGTTGTGGCACTAGCTCAGTACTTACTTAGGGACTAGTTCTACCTCCATTACTCACATCGTAATCTTACTCATGAAGTATGATGCTATTCAGTGGCAGTGTAGCAGTTGATATGCCCAGCGTTCAAACAGAGCTGGGCAACAAACAGTCAGGGCTCTGGCCTGTAGTCAGGCAGAGCTATAGCACCAGCACAATCTATGGGGCCCTGGCAGGGGTGAGCACCAAACATAGTCTATGGGGCTTGGGCAGGGGTGACTGAAGAGCGCAGGCCTCCTGGCCTAAGGAGGGAGAGTACTGCCACCGCAGGGGTGGGATGGCAAGGGTAGGGGGACGCAGGCCCACCCGACTCCACCCAGAGCCAGATTTACACCTTATGCACTCCTAAAGCACCACATCTTCAGCGACCCCCTGCCTACTGCTTACCTTCATGTTGCACACAGTTTTAGAGATGTAAGGTGCTCCTAGAACACTGGCACCCCTAGGCATGTGCCTACTGTGCCTAATTGGAAATCTGGCCCTGACTCCACCAAGTCCCAACCCAAGGTGCTAACAGTGACAAAGTGGTCTGCCACTGGGTCAGCGGGGAATCCACCCACAACACGCTGATCATGTTTCAGGCGGCACCATAGCTACTTCTCCTGGGCTGTTTTCCACTCTCCCCCTCAGGTGTACCTGCATATATGTGTCATCCTCAGTCTCTCCAAGATACTCCGCCAAGGGTAGCGGTAGCAGCTCCTCAGTGTCGGGAGTGGCAGGGTTCTCTGGAAGGTCATGCAGGTCCTCAGAGCAGCAGTGGTTCTCCTTGGTGTTCTCCACTCCAGCACTGGGGAAGAAGCATCTGTATCCTTCAGCAGCTCCCTCTCAACTGAGCGGCTGGGCCAGCCTTTTATAATTCCATTTCCTGTCCCGCCCCTCTCCTTCCAGCGTGTGGGGCATGGCCTTCCTGGTTCCACCCACCAGGTGGCTTGCGGTGTTCCTTCTGCATCTGCTTCTGAGGGAGGCCACATCTGCTCGCTACAGGCAGTAACAGTGGGCAGAATTGGGCCCTCAGAAAGAAAAGTGCCACCTACTCTTAGGCCTGGTCCACACTAGGGGGTGGGGGGATCAATCTAAGATACGCAACTTCAGCTATGTGAAAAGCATAGCTGAAGTCAAAGTATCTTAGTTCGAACTTAAAAGTACTTACCGCGGGTCTACACGACGCAGGCAGGCTCCCCCATCGACTCTGCTTACTCCTCGCGCAGAGCTGGAGTTCAGGTGTCGACGGGGAGCGCTTCTGGGATCGATTTATCGCGGCTAGGCGAGACGCGATAAATCGATCCCAGAACATCTATCGCTATCCGCCGAATCGGGTGGGTAGTGTGGATGTAGCCTAAGAGTATCAATTGTTGGGAATAGGAGACAAATATAGAGGTTAATGTTGCCATCATCTGGCTTTGTATCAGAGTACAGGCCTTGGGAAGGATGTTAACCAAGGCAATTTAAATATTGGAATCCTTTGATTTTACCACAATACTCAATGTTCCTATTTAATAAAGAAAAAGAGGATTTCCTTTGATGAATCAGAAATAATAAGTAGAGCTGCAAGAATTTGGGAAAGGGGATCTGCTGCATAGAAAGTTGATTGGAGAGGTTTTGCCAAGTTAATTTTCTAAAAGAAAACTTTATCTTTCTTAAACAAAATATTGGCAATCAAATCTATCAGAATCAAACTTCATACAGTTAGTCAACAAAATGCCAATACTAATTCCAGAAAATCAATTCAGTTCCATACTTTTATAATTTCCTTCTCTCATAAATTTTCAGTTTGCTGAACTTATTTTACCAAAGTACAATAATAAGCAGAAATAAAGAGGTTAATTTGTTAACAGGTTAACAAATAAAAATACTCTACAATATTATTTACACTTTAGGTGGCATTGCTGGGTTTGTAAAAATAGTAATAAAATAATAATGATTATAATATAGAATTATAATTTAACAGAGGATCCCTATGTGTATACAATTCCAATGCAAACATACAATGCCTTTGAAATGAAGCTACCTCTGAGGAGGGAGGGCAGGAGCAGTTCAGTGCAGCTCTCACTATATCACAATATGGGTGGGGAAAAATTTGGAAAGTGAACATTGGGGCAAACCTTTGCTTTTTAAAAACACAGAAGTGCACTAAAGTGAAGTGCACTTACAGAACTCAATGGGTCTGTAGGGGGTCTCGGCCCTCTGTGGCGTGGTGGGGCACCACGCTGCCTCACTAAACCCGCTCTTCTGGGTTGGGGAATACTCAGTCTATGGCCCAGACCTTCAGGCAGGGCCCTGCAAACAGTACAATGTAAGCCCGGGCCCTGTGTCAGGGTGGGGCCAGCAAACAACCAGTCAGAAGCTCAGGCCTTCAGGCAGGGACTGAGCAAATAGTTCAGTATCAAACCCCAGGCTCCTGGCTTTGAGCGACCAGGGAGAGGGGGAAACTGCCACCCACGAGGTGGGTGGTAGGGGGGACGCAGGCTCACCCACTCGACTGCGTCCCAGCCCAGGGCCCTAGCAGCAGCAGAAGATCCGCTGCTGTCAGTGGGGATCCTGACCGCAACACACTGACATGGCAGTGCTGCAGCCAGACTAGGGTCGGCTGCCCCCGGGCTACTTCTGGACTCCCCCTTGTAGGGTACCTGGGTCAGGGTGGTGTCCTCGGAGGGTTCCAGCACCATGGGTTCCTCCTCTGGGTAACTGGCGAGGGGCAGGCTGGCAGCTCTTCTGGGTAGGTAGCAACAGGTAAGCTTGGCGGCTCCTCCGTGCCCCGGTTGGCATTAGGCATTGGCAGGTCCGGCCAGTCCTCGGGTTGGGTGTGGATTGCTGAGGTCTCCCAAGCCAGGCCACAGGCGTCTGGCCTCTCTGGCAGCGGTGGCCTGAGTGAGCTCTGGGGTTGGGCTTTTATAGGTCCTGTCCTGCGCCTTGACCTCTGGGGGGCGGGTGCAGGACCCACTGGCTCCGCCCACTTTGGTGTCTGGGGAGGTTCTTCCCTCTGCGGGGTATGGGGCACCACACCGCCTCGCTACTGGGTCTCTTTCTGATTTCAGTGTAATTCAGAATGAACTCCCTTGCAACTGATCAAGAGAGTTACACCTAAAACTTGTGTAAGTGAGATCTGGATCAAGTTCAGCGTAACTATCTCATAAGAAAGAACAATTGAGTTGACCCAACTGGGAACTAAACAAAGGTTCAGGAAATTCTAGATGTTTTGAGCCTGGTGCTTGGAACACTAAATTCCTTTTTCAGTAAAAAATTAACAATTAACAAAGTTTAATATCTAGGGACTGGCAGATACACACCAAATCAGGTCAATAATCACCAGCTTTGTATATCCTTAAATGTGATCCCTAACATGTAAAGAGAAATTTTCATTTACTGGAAAAGAAAAAAATATCCTACTTAGTCAACCTTCTGGAGTCAACAAGCTGAACTATTGAATAATCCTCTATCCATCTAGGTGAATTTGGAAATTATCTCAATTATACTAGTAATTTTAAAATAGAAAACAAAAATAATATTAAGGAAAGATACTATGGAAACCTGTGTTTTAAGGAAATGGAAGCAATATAACAGCACTTTCCACTTAGCTGCTGGAAGTATATGTATCTGTCAAAAGTATACATACATTTTCAAATAACATTTAAATAGGATAGAGTGATACCTGTTGCTATCATTATAATTGATTAATTATATAGTGCCACAGATGTGTCACAAGCTTTACCAAAATAATAGTTCATTTGGGTTCGTATCCCAAGCAGCAATTTAAGGCCCAGATCCTGCAGTTCAGTTACTTGGATGTATGCCTGAACTATACCTGAACCTATCTCTCTTGGGTCTGAAAAAGTAAGCTGAAAGGCTCATGAAAACAGATTTTCTCCATGGCATTTTTGCATTTCTGCTTCCAGTCCTGACACAAATTAAGAAGTGCAGAGATGTGTGCAAAAGAAGACTAATGAAGAATCAGAAACGTAACCAAACTTTTCTATACCTTGAAAATAGTTTGGTCCAGATTTGAGTTTTGTGTGAAGGTTCAAGTTGATTTTTATTTTATCCAAACAAATGTGGCCAGCCTTATGAAATATTACTCTATTGGAAGCTTTTAAAGACCTGTTTCTGAAATAGGATAGTGTACTTTTGAGTTTTTAAATAAAAATATGGCATTAGCACACTCAGATTAATTTAGAACTTGCAGGGATGACAAAACATCAGCTAAAATGATGAGCCAGAGTGAGAGTGACACTGTGTTGTCAGTGAGAGTAATTGTTTGAGTGCAGGACAACTGCAAAAGGGAAACCTAAGTTTGTCTATATTCCATCTTTTAGAAACCTTATGAGAGAGCATCTGGAGCGATCAGTGTCAGCATTAAAGTCAAATGCATTACAGCATGGAATCGCAGATTCAGCACCTTGTAAATAAAGGGCCAAGTTAGGGCTGCCAATTTTGGCTGGATGTATTCCTGGAGATTTCATCACATGACATAATCTTTAATTAAAGATTAATCTTTATTTCCTGGAGACTCCAGGCCAATCCTGGAGGGTTGGCAACCCTAGGCCTATTCCTGCATTTCCTGTTCACCCAAAGCTCTCTTTGAAGTCAACATGAGGGTTGGTGTGCATGGGATGCAGAATCAGGTCATAAGATTGTAAATTTAACTGGAGGTCTCTAATGAGTTTTTTGTTGTATCTATTATTTTTTTAATGGCATCTTTTTCTTCCTCAGGGAGATCTGCAGGCTATGGCTTTTTGCCTTTGAACATCCTCAAGTCAAGCATCAAGAAAAGGTGATGAGGGTTAGGGAGGCTCCCCTGACATTTGGTGCACTGGCATCAGCCTATGCAATTATGGGCCACCTTTCTAGCAGACGGTAATTGAAAAGTGTGAACCACATGGGCTCTAGTCAATAATGGCGTCAGCATACAAATGACACTCGGAGCTTTCTGTGTTCCCCATCCACTATTTTTGCTTTTCACCTTTTATCCTTCTCAGCATCATGACTTAATCCACTCTAATGAGATGAGCTCTATTGCCAAAACCCAGCAGCAACAGAACTCTCTTTTGGCACTGCTTGAAGTTTGTAAGGAGTCAAAAAAGAAGTGACTTTGTCAGCCTTCCAGAAAAAAGGACAATGCACCCTTTGAAAAGTTTTCAGCTTTTCAGAACTGTCTTTTCAAGTGCAGATTTCCTCCATACCTGCCTAGGAATGCATATAAGCTTGGTAAAACTTGTTCACCATTGAGGTAGTACGAACCCGAAGTAGCCAGAACATTTAAATTATTGTAGTTCATGCTTCTCCTTGTTTGAAGGTCATTATTGGTGACCACATGTCACTATTTACAAATAGCAGGTGACTGCCAACAGTAGTGAGTATGTGAATTTCCTTTGCTTTCTTTTTCTTGTTTCTTGAGTCATAAGTACATACTTGTATAGAAAGATATACAAAAATAAAATTATAAACAATTTGTAGAGAAAATAAAATAGTCTACTTCCGGGTAACTGAAAAACAGTAAGAAAGAATACAAAAGAAAAATGGTTCATTTTATAGACACACATTTTAATTTCTGTCATATGGTGATTTTAATTTAAGTACATAGAAGAATACATTACCCATGGAGCATTTACAAATGTCCTATTCTATGCATATGAGGCCATGATCTGTAATTAATTACAATAAAGTTACAGCTACTACAGGTCCAATCCTGTTTTGAAGTTATTCTATTGGCAGCAATGGAAGCAGAAGCAGGCCCTATTTATGCATCAGTTTTAAATAAACCTCAGATTCACAGATCTTACATAAGTAAATCAGTGTATTTCAAAATTAAAGCACCTTTAAAAAAGAAATAATTGTGTTATTATTTAACAGCTGTATGGTTTCTTTATTAATAATTTTAAACTGCCAGTTTCAGTTTTTAAAAGCAGGAGAGCAGTGGGGAAGAAAAAAAGAGAAATACAATGGAAAGATTTCCATGGGATTAGACCACATGGCCTTAGTACATGTATACACAACCAAGAGAAGTAGAGGGATTTTGCCTCTTACACTCATTGCACCTCTCTCCTCTTTCTTCAGCCCTAATCTGATTTTTGCCAGTTCCTTTTGATCTACCAGGGGCAGGCAAATCAGGTCCACAAGTACAGATGGAGTAAATATGGAGATTAGCCTCTTCTTGTACTGCATTAGCTCCTAATACCTGATTAAGTCCAGAATCATGCAATTGTCTCTGTGTTGGCTATCAGAGTGGCAGAGCACAGAAGGGGGCAGGATGAAGGCTGATTTTGTAATGGATACTTATTTTATCCCAGTGCTCTAAGAAGATTAGGCCTGGGGGTGTCACATTAGCCCTGATCTCTAGGCCTTTGGTAGTCTCTTGCAGTTTTCAAACACCCCTGCTTCAGCCTTAGAACAAACAGGCAGCTTGGACTCTGTGGCCCCATGTTGTGGCATGAATAATTGCACACTGCAAACTGTTTGAAGATCACAAAGTGCTGTGTAAATTACCCAGTTTGGGCTTAGTAGAAGTGATTTGTGGTGACTTACTGAATCTTTTCACAGTTCAGAATTAAACTTTCTACATTTCTTACTATCACTGAGGTAGAATGAAAGTTGAGTTGCATCAGCCAGTATTCTTATCAGATCAATCTTTATAAAAGCCAGTTTGTATAAACAGTTGTACTGTAAGTAGACCCTGCATGCAGCTCCGTGCCTTTGATAAATGCTCAATTATATTTAGCTGAAACACCAAAAGATGCCTACTCAGCATAAATCCTAAATCACTTCATGTGAAAAATGAAAGGATATGTTCAAAATCATCCACATAAAATGTGCCAGAATGGTACATGTAAAAAGCTGTTATTTTATTATAAAATTCTGGTTTTACCTGGAAATAAGTTTTAATTTAAACAATGAAAGAAGGCAATGTTGAGGAAAGAAAACTGGCTTTGTGCTAGTATGAATGAATATAAAATTAATAGAATTCAACTAGGGAATGGTCAACACAAAGTTTTATTTTTACATCTGAGCCGTGCTAGCTCACAGAAATACTTGTAGTACTTGTGCCTCTGACTTGAAAGGCAGCTCAAGCCTTTGCTATGATCCAGCATAGATAGGTACAGTGGTTCAAATTATATAGATACATTATATTAAAATGTTAACTACCGATATTTTTGCTGGCAGATAGCTGACCTCATAAATCTACAAAGTCTTATAATAATGAGATTAATTCTATACAAATGAGTTAATTATTCTGAATACTTGTCTGTTGCAAAATGATTTATGAAATGCTCCATTAATATATTAAAAATATTAGGAGTCAGTAAACAGCATCACCTTTCAATGAGCCAGTCCATAAATTTCAAAGCATTGCAAAATAAGATGCCACCGTAACATGTAATTATGAATAGATACTCTCTTAGGGCCAGATTACAAAACCCTACTCACATTAGTAAGTAGTTGCTAACATGAGTAGTCCCAATAGGAATTACTTATGTGAGTAGTTGCTTATGAATGTGACTAAGACAGTCACAATCTACCCTTTAATATTGTTCTCTTTGATAAAAATGGCAAACCGCAGTCAGTGCGTTTTTTGCACATGAATATTTGCTTGGTGTAGCTGTTTGGGACTTTTGCACAGTGGGCAATTCATTTCAAAAGCTTTAGTTCCAACTTGAAGAAATTCTGCTGGAATATTTTCAAATGCTCTAAAGCAATGTAATATAAAGAAGTCAGGAAAATTGGCAGGTAGAATATAAAGGGGAAAGTATAAGTCTGACAATAAAGAGAAAATCAGATTAATATATAGATTTTCATTTGTATTCTTGCATTGCTGATTATAATCAATGTGGTAATCAATTTTACCATAACTTAAATTGTAATAATTTGGGCTGTAGCCATACATGGGGGGAGGGGAGGGGCAGGGGGGTTCTGAGTACCTTCCTTCATAAAAAGTGTGATACTCAAAACAATCCAACCAAAAACATATTTATTCTATTCAGCATAGCTATTTCTTCCTGTATGAGTGAATTGATATTTATTCACTTTACCAGTGACGAGTAGGCAAGCTAAAAACACACCATCCCCCAACAAACCCACATGAAATGGATGTGAAATGAATATGCTTTGTTTTAAAATAGCAAGACATTACTTAAATAGGAAGAAAAAAATCTCCAAAACAATCCCCTAAACTGTAGTTGAAAGAGAAGATTGAAACTCTTGTTGTTTTCTAGTGCCATTTCAAATCCTACAGGATTTAGCTCAAGTGTTTACTAAAGTATTTAACAAAAAAAGCAACATTTGCAAGTTCAATCCATAGCTAAGATAAGTAAGCTAAGTGTGAGATATGGTACATCTATAAGCAATGTGGTTTTTTTTACATCAGATAGGTATGTTTTAAAGGAAACAAATGCTGCAAAATAAGCTTTACTGAATTATTAATGCTCTTTTCCAGCTGTTTCATGTATCACAGAAGCAACATTTTCTCTTTTCTTTCTATTTTTCCAAAATAAAGAATATATAAAAGTTCACCAGGAAAATTATGGAGCAGTTACAGTAAAATACATTTTGTAGTTGAATTTTGAATATCAAAATAGTTTGCATTACAGAGGGGAATGCCTAAAACTAACAAATATGTTGCAACAATGCAGAAGAAAAGGCCACATGAACATTATTTCTGATTGTGGAAGAGCAAAAGAAAGATTTTTTTCTTTCTCAAAGTATCTAACACTGTTGCTGGTCCTATGCAAATAAATGAAATATATTCCAAAAACTTTGTAGTGCATAAATACATTTAAAAGTTCTATTCATTTCTTTAGGCAAAATTCATTCTCAGTGTAAATCTGCTAACTATGTCAAGAATTCTACAGATATTCTAATAGGGATGGAACAAATCTAAGTTTCCATTTTCTGTCAACATCTTCTGTCCTTGGACAGACATGACCACATTTTGAAAAATTTCACTTTTGTCCAATTTTGCCTGCGTGCACATTTGCACAGGCAAAATCTTAACTCGTTCACATGTACATTTGTTCATGCAAATTCCAGCTACCTAATTGGGTTCATAAATACCTATCAATCCCACAATCGTACAATTGAGGATGAAAGCTGCACTAGTAAACAAAACAACCTGGTTTAGAGAGGAAGTGAAGGCAGCTATAAAAATAGAAAAAAAATTTACAACAAATGGAAGAAAAGAGAAATTGACAGTAATGAATATAAATCATAAGTTAGAAACTGCAGCAAATTGATAAGAGACGCAAACAGTCAGAAGAAGAAAACAGTGGCAAGCAGAGCTGAGACTATTAACAAGAAGCTTTTAAAAATATATTATGAACCAAAAGAATCCTGGCAATGGTATTGGTCCTTTATTAGATGGAAATGGTAGACCTATTAAAAATAAGGCAGAAAAGGCAGAAGTATTGAATAAAAATTTATGTCACGTATTTGTGGGGGGAAATGGTGATACAGTGTCATCAGATGGTGATGATAACACTTCCACTTCCTAGTATCTCTGTAGGATGTTAAACAGAAGCTACTAAAGTGAAACATTTTTAAATCAGCATCCAAGAATTTTAAAAGAGCAGACTTAGGAGGTTTCTGTACTGTTAATGAGGATTTTCAATAAGTCTTAGAGCACTGTGGAAGTTTCAAAACACTGGAAGAAAGCTAATGTTGTGTCAGTTTTTTTAAAATGGAAACAGGTAGACCTGGGTAATTATAAAGCTTGCCTGACACCAGTCCCTGCAAGATAATGGAGCAGTTGATACGGGACTCAATTAATAAAGAATTAAAGGAGGGTAATGTAATTAATGCAAATCAACATTGATTTATGGAAATAGTTTCTGTCAAACTAACTTGATATCTTTTTTGATGAGATTATAAATTTGGTTAATAAAGGGAATAGTGTTGTCCTAATTTACTTTGATTTGGTACCACATGACATTTTGACTAAAAAACTAGAAATATATAAAAGTAAGATGGCACACATTTGTAATGGATTAAAAAGTGGCTAACTAATAGGTCTCAACATATAATTGTAAATGGGAAAACATCATCTGAGGTGTTTCCAGTGGGATCCTGCAAAGATCGGTTTGTGGCCCTACTCTATTTAACATTCTTATCAATGATCTGTAAGAAAACAAAATCATCACTGATAAAGATTGCAAATGACATAAAAGTTTGGGAACTGGTAAATAATGAAGGGGAGAGGTCACCAAGACAGAGCGATCTGGTTCACTTGGTAAGTAAGACTGTTGTCACATGATATGACTACATATAGATACAAATGTATACTAAAATTGTCTATACTTGAATCTTTGTGACATCTAAACATGAACTAAATGTGATTGTATATTAATTAATATATATTACTTCATTAATGTGCAGTCCTTTCTAAACCTATGGTTCTAAGACAGGAAGGAATCCAAATTATGACAGTTGTACAAGTGTATAGTAAATCTTTCCCAAAAGAGATATTATTTGTAAATTACTTTAATGGATGTTAGAACTTAACAGATACCAAGTTAAAGATTAATACTTTCAATAAATTCCTGGCACTACTGGGGATATTACAGTATCACCCACTTTTGTGAGCTTTTTCATGGTAGAACTAGAATACAAAATACTGAGAAAAGCAACTAAAACCTGTTCTGGGAGAGAGATATAGATAATGTAAATTTAGGGAATAATCTTTGCCATATTTTGACAGTTAGCTTTCATGATGCTGAATTTTTGTATGAGCTGTTCTGTCCAAAAATTGTACTAATACATAGTAAGTACAATTTTAAATTTCCATCAAGACTGAAGACTGTAGTTGCTTGGAAAGTCTGGAAGTACTTGATGCTCTTTTTTTCCACCTCATTTCCTAATGTTATATTCTGCTTTTCTAAGAGTCCCTAGCTTGTGTATTTGTTTTATGTGTCAGTTTGACGGTCACCCCATGCATCACAAAGCTTCCACATCTTTAAACGTGACCATGATATCCTGCATCTTTAGTGACTCATTGGCTTAGGAACTAGCCCTGGGCAATAGGAGTTCTGGATTTTATCCCTATATCTGTAATTAAGGCTATTGTATTTTTTCTTTCCACACATTCATAGATTCAAAGATTCTAGGGCTGGAAGGGACCTCGAGAGGTCATCGAGTCCAGCCCCCTGCTTCAACCTTCTCAGTGATTCTTCCTAGCACATGACCTTACCACAAGGAAGAAAAACACGTGGGTAGCTTCCATAACCAATACAATTCTTAGATCTGTTAGCAGGTGGAATGAGCAAGCAGTGTAAGGAAATTCCTAGGGACAAAGCACAATAAGTCTGACTCTGCAACCACTGGCTACTTTTGCCATTGATTTCAGTGGAGAAAGGGTTGGGCGCATCATTTTCACAATGCTATTCATCCTCTGTCACTGGGGCCTGGGAGATCCATTTCAAGGCTCAAGCCCTAATCTTCTAGATGACAGCACAGTGGCTCTGCCTGATTACACCAAAGAGTCGCCTTATACTTCATTTATCTTTGCTTTCGTAAACCTTTTGTTTAGAAAACCCACTGGTTTTTAAGCTTGTTTCCAGCTGATTGTGAGCAGCTTCTTAGGTGGCAAGTGATCAGCTAACATTTGCTGGGATTTGGAAACTATGGAGTACACTGGTCAGGGTAGAATGGGTGATGCATCGTTAGCATACAGATAAGCAGACCTGAAATGACAATCACTGAAGGAATGTAAAGACAACCCAGTTTTAAATAATTCGCACTTGATATGTTAAAGCAAATTGAGTATAATATTGTCTCATGGCGTAATAATAAACATTAGTCACATGTTAATTACTCAACTCCAAATAAGGGTTCATTTCAATTTCATAAAAACAATTATTGCATATTAAATGTCCACTTATAATTAAAACCATATATTGTGGTTTTAAAACTGTGTAACAACAGAATGCATGTATCTATCACTTAGCTGATAATAAATATTTGTAATAGTCTGTTGAAACAAATATATAAAATATAATTTAAATACAAAGATAAAGCGTAACTAGGATTTATACTGTAATTAAGATATATTTTAATAGCTCCATATTTTTGAGGAATTAAATCATTTATTAAATTTATGTAGCTGCTGTTTAATTTCCTTGCATTTGAAACCTCACAATTTGGAAATCCCAGTATGGTAGCATCCCAGAAGTAGGACTAATCAGTTCATTCAGATTCTTAGTACTGCATGTTAATTCCAGGCTAAGGACAAATAAAACATAAGAAGGGAAATTATAATATAATAAGGAAAGATAATGGCCCAAATTCAGCCCTGGAGTTACTGTCTTGAAGTCAAGACTTAAATGCAGTCTTTACACTCTTTCTATTCAGGTACTTACCATACTATCTATTTAAGATAGCAAATTTATTTCTTCTGCTGCTATGATAATTGATTTATTTCATATCAGGACATAAAGAGAAATATAGTTAATACCAAATTTAGTATAAGAGTATAAACATTTTGGGGAAATAGTCATAGGAACATAGACACTGCAATACTTGATCAAACCAATGGTCCATCTAGTCCAGTATCCAACAGTGGACAGAACCAGATGCTTCAGAGGAAGGTGCAAGAAACCCTATAGTGGACAAATAAGGAATAATCTCCATACAGGGCAACTTTTTTACCTACCCCTATTAGTTAGTAGCTGTTTTATACCCTGAAGCATGATCACCTATATCCTTTCTAAACATTTTTAAATATTGTACTATGTAACTGTGTTGTCAAAATTTATATGAATTACATTAATGCCCCATGTTAAACATGTTTATATGCTATCTATGATCACATTCAATTAGATATTATTTTTTCCGCAAGCCCCTGCCTCATTCAGTGCACAGGATGGATGGTACTCAGGTAATCAGTCAGGACTGTGTAGTGAATGCTAAGGTCATGAGATGATTTCCTGAGCAAGAGTCTTACAATCAGTGATTTGAGAGAAGCTGGTGCTTTCCCTTATGCAGAGAGCCATGGATAATTTCCACCAACAAAAAGCCAAACATCTTCTTGCAAAGTATGTCCAGAGATGAAGGGCACAGTTGTAATTCACATGTTACCATTTTGTTTCATCCCTTTCACAGCAAACTTAATTCCTCTATGATAGATCTGGACCTCGAGACACTTGTCACTCCCTCCCAGTTTAAGAAGCCCAGATCCTCAAAAGTATTTAGGCACCTACCTCCTATTGATTACAATGGATGAAGGCACCTAAATAACTTAGAGGAACTGGGCTAGAGGCTCATTTCAAAACTGCTTCCATGAACATCCGGCCCTACCTCCTCCTCCTTCCTTTGGGGGGGCTTACACCTACAGTGGTGCAAGAAGGGACTGAAATTATGACCTAACTTTAAGAGTGGTGCATTAGTGTGGAACACGCCATGTGCCCTTCCTCCCCATCCCATGCACACCTGCAAGTGGAAGCTATGCTGAATTTGTCTTTTAACCAGATAGCTTCTCCTACAGTATATAAACCTTGTAAAATTGTTCTTCAGGAGACTGAAGGAGACCCAAAATAAGGTGTCTTTCTAATAAACCTCCTCTGTTACATGCCCACCAGGCTTCAGGCATCAAGTGTGTGTTTAGTAAAAGTGTGTGTCTTTTCAGTTTTGTACAATGCAAAGAAAATATGGACTTCTCATTCCTAACCTCCTCTGCCCCCACAAACACACACCCTGCCACCCTTATGTAAAACGTTGCATGTGTTCCACCACTTCTAACATAATGTGAGCTCATTAGACAAGTGATTTGCATTATCAGTTCCCACCTTTCCCCTAGCCTTCTTCATGAACAGAAAAAAAGTACTGTCATATGAATGGAGACACCCAGATGATTAGTCCCATTAGTGATGTCTTTGTAATATTAGCCACTGACCTAAATGGAGTTTTGTCACAGTATCCTTTGTCAGTGTCAGCCAGTACAAGCCAGGCCCTCCAGTGACAGGAAATACCAAGCTTTCAAGGGGCTGAACATCTGGAGCAAGAGGAATCTTCTTGTGTTACCATGGACATCCTCTACAGAACAGACCTGACATCAGGGAGAACTCAGAGCCAGCACATAACCATTTAGATGTACCCTGGACTGGCATTAACTTTTCAGCCCTTAAATCAAACTAGATTTACTTTATTTTTTATTTAGATTTATACCTACTTTGAAATTCGGAGCATAACCCATTACCCCCATGTGAACAGAAGACTAGCATGTGCTTACATCAGCCTTTTGAAAATTCCTTATGCGCCTATTAAGTCTCTGATTAAGTCTTGTCTTCCATTTAGGAACATGGTAGGCAATAAAAACTCCAGGTCTGGAACAGATCTTAATTTTAGAATCCTAGCTAAACTGAATGCAGAGTGCGTTTGCCTTTTTCATGTATTACAAAATCACCATGGAATGAGATGAAAAGACTCTAATTTACTTCCTACATGTACAAAGAATCAATCCCATAAAAACAACTGAACATTTTAAATTCAGGAACCTCTTTATGAGGCTAATTTTAAAGACTTATTTTTTCATTAATAATTTATTCGTTTGGTCTGATTCTTCATTTCTTTTATACCCAAAACTCCCACTGATTTTATTAAGAGTTTTGGTTTTACAAAGAGAGTCAGAATCTAGGTCCTTACACAGTTTCTAGTTAGTTCTAACCATAGCAAATCTCCCATTTTAGTTAATGGACCGAATCCTGTGGTCATTTTTCCATTTTTACACATGTCTTCTTGAGTAAAGACTGTAAAGGCTGAATAAGGACCTCAGGGTTTGTCCCATAATACAGCATCAGGCCATGTCTTATTCAAAAATCACAGAGCTGATGAACTTAAAAAATGTTTCACAAGCCCCACAGCTCTAGTTATGAAAATGAAATGTCCACAAATACACAAGAATAGAAAGAATGCAAATTCAAAAGTCAGGTACAGTTCTGAAGTGAAAGGAGATATTGTTAGGATTGGCACGGTAAATTCAAAGCTGATCTACTTTTTTCCATGTTCATAATTTTCAGATTCTTTTTTGTTTGTTTGTTTCCAAATGCTCCAATGCTCTTTTGTCTAAAATAGCTAAACACTAAAATCCTAGTGCCAGCATCCCCACACTTACAAGCCACTTTGTAATAACAAAACATTATGTATACATGATGGATGGAAAAATGCAGATTTTAGTTTCAGAACTACTAAGAAATACTATAAACAACTTTAACTAAAAAAATTATGAAACAAAAAGTGTCTGCATCAAAAATATCTCTACCACAATCAGCACTAATTAGCACCCTGGTTGATACTATCAGCGGAGAGGCAAAGACAATGAAGACAAACAACCCTCTCAATCCAGGTGCTCCCTCCAGGGCAGGATTGAAACATGCTGGCAGAGGAGTGTGAGGAAGGTTGCCCTAGCAGTGTCTGGGCTGTGCCTAAGGATGTCACTTTTCATGTGCACTAAATTTACTCAAAATGTTATAAAAAGAAAAAAATGATGAAACATCTTGACAGTGGCCTTTTAAGTTTCTCAAAGATTTAATAAACCATTGGAAGTGCAGTGAGCCTGTCAAGGTATGGATGGCTGCATGCCTGGAAACTCTTATGCACTGTCCATTACTGTTGCTAATCCAGCCCCAGGCTGGATTAATTTGTGTGATGTTAAAAAACCCTTCCAGCAAAGTGAGGGTATCCAAGCAGGGGATTGAGAATAGCACAGACAGAATGCTTGGAAGTGAGCTATAGCACCTAGGGAAAACAAGCAGGTGTTCACTCTCTTAATCCTATACAGTAGTTTTCTACAATATTAGAGCCCAATCCTGGTCTCTTGTGCAAAGACAGAGTAAACAAAGATGGAGGGGAAAACCTACCCCAACCTTTCAGCAGAGCAAGGAACACCTGTACAGCTGGTCACTTCATCCATAATTTCAGAGAGTCCAGGATCTCATACCATATGCAAGGAAAACTCCTGCTAATTTCAACAAGAAGAAAGAGTGTCCCTGGGCTCTTGAGGGAGAAAACTTATAAGTTAAAGTAACATTGTATTTTAGGCTATTGCCCCCACTTTTTTCCCTCTCCAAATCCCAATAAATCTTCACAGGCATCTGATTACTAATTGTGCTGAAGAAAGTAGGAAAATAGTTAGCCTACAGTTACTTTTGATAGAAAAATACTTGTGTGATCATCCCCATAAATGCTTGTGATTTCAATGGGTTTATCCTTAGTGCCTGGGGTGTGTTGTGAGACATGATGCCAATGGACAAGGATTTTCCACCACCCAAAAAGTTCACCAGTAATTTACAGATGCAGTGGCATATTGCTATTATAACACAGATCATTATTTTTTACATTTACTTTTGATTTTCTTTTTCATTCTTCTGTTATGAAAAATGTTCCTAGTGAAATGATGAGCAAATAATAGGAGAAAGGTTCTAAATACACTTTCTCTATTAATTTGCAATACCATTAACCTCAAGTTCAAAAATCATAAGTCAAGCTACAAAAAGTAACAAAATTGACTTAAAAGTCATGAGTCTTTTTAACAATAATAAATGTTGGTTCTTTTTTCTTTGCCTTCTGATCTCTGAGCCTTCAAGGTGCACTCGCTTCACATTTTCAAGATTCTCTTTGCAACTATGAGGGCTAGAAACTTACTTTAAAAAAAATGAAAGCTGGGGTTCTCATGCAATCTCTTCATTGCAGAAGCTGAAGCTTTAAGAATAACACCAAATATATATCACAAGACTCATAATAAAATCATGACACTATTTTTGATTATCTCTATTGTTATTTTTTCCCAACATGCTCTATCTTCTCTTAAAGGTCACCACATGATTTGGACTCCTTTCTTCATGTCCTGTTACCAGAAGGCTAGTTACCCTTACAATAGCAGTTTGCTACACAGCTGTCAATTTTAACTCAATTTCTTGAATGGAAATTAAATGTGGAACATTGAATAGTTCTTCATTTTGCTTTCATATTATGTTAAAAGTGGCTGGAGGAGACACATGCTACACGCCAGCACTGCAGTAGTAGTTGATAATTTAGAATGGTCACTTTATCTCCTTCAGTGCCTCCCTCCTCACATATGCTTCTCTTCACCATGATACCAACATGGGGCTTTATTTGTAAATGGTATCTTGGAAATCTTCATTTGTGCTGTCAATGTCCTGAGTCTCTTCCATACTGTTTCCCATGAAAAGAACAAAGGTAATTTGTGGGAGACTATCCATGCTTGGAGATGTGCTGAGAAGCTGGATACATGTTTGGAGATGTGCTGGCTATTCCTTAGAGGCTGCTAGAAAGGAGAAGGGGAGCCTACAAGGTAGCTTGGTGCAGATGCTGCAAAGGAATCATAGAATCATAGAATCTCAGGGTTGGAAGGGACCTCAGGAGGTCATCTAGTCCAACCCCCTGCTCAAAGCAGGACCCAACCCCAACTAGATCATCTCAGCCAGGGCTTTGTCAAGCCTGACCTTAAAAACCTCTAAGGAAGGAGATTCCACCACCTCCCTAGGTAACCCATTCCAGTGCTTCACCACCCTACTAGTGAAAAAGTTTTTCCTAATATCCAACTTAAACCTCCCCCTCTGCAACTTGAGACCATTACTCCTTGTTCTGTCATCTTCTACCACTGAGAACAGTCTAGATCCATCCTCTTTGGAACCCCCTTTCAGGTAGTTGAAAGCAGCTATCAAATCCCCCCTCACTCTTCTCTTCTGCAGGCTAAACAATCCCAGTTCCCTCAGCCTCTCCTCAGAAGTCATGTGCTCCAGCCCCCTAATCATTTTTGTTGCCCTCCGTTGGACTCTTTCCAATTTATCCACATCCTTCTTGTAGTGTGGGGCCCAAAAAGGGACACAGTACTCCAAATGAGGCCTCACCAGTGCTGAATAGAGGGAATAATCACGTCCCTCGATCTGCTGGAAATGCCCCTACTTATACAGCCCAAAATGCCATTAGCCTTCTTGGCAACAAGGGCACACTGTTGACTCATATTCAGCTTTTCGTCCACTGTAACCCCTAGGTCCTTTTCTGCAGAACTGCTGCCCAGCCAGTCGGTCCCTAGTCTGTAGCAGTGCATGAGATTCTTCCGTCCTAAGTGCAGGACTCTGCACTTGTCCTTGTTGAACCTCATCATATTTCTTTTGGCCCAATCCTCTAATTTGTCTAGGTCCCTCTGTATCCTATCCCTACCCTCCAGCGTATCAACCACTCCTCCCAGTTTAGTCTCATCTGCAAACTTGCTAAGGGTGCAGTCCACACCATCCTCCAGATCGTTGATGAAGATATTGAACAAAACAGGCCCCAGCACCGACCCTTGGGGCACTCCACTTGATACCGGCTGCCAACTAGACATGGAGCCATTGATCACTACCCGTTGAGCCCGACCATCCAGCCAGTTTTCTATCCACCTTACCGTCCATTCATCCAGCCCACACTTCTTTAACTTGCTGGCAAGAACACTGTGGGAGACTGAATCCCACTAACTTCCACTAAGCTGCCATGCTGGATGTATGATGTTTCAGCAGGGCTCTGGGAGGCCTCAGGTTGAGCAGGGAAGGGAAATAAAAGTCACAGAAAAGCAGTGACAGGTATGAAGAAACAGTGGTCTCAGGGACCATATGTCAGGAACTGGGTCTGCAGCACAGTCAGAGTCTGGACAACCTCGTTA
The DNA here is from genome assembly GCA_037349315.1 of Chelydra serpentina. Classification (NCBI taxonomy): domain Eukaryota; kingdom Metazoa; phylum Chordata; order Testudines; family Chelydridae; genus Chelydra; species Chelydra serpentina. Next base: position 34,862,187 of record JBAIAC010000032.1, on the reverse strand, counting down.
GTGCAGCTGGCTTGTTGTAATAATAAGTAGTAATAAGCTATATCACCTGATTGGCTGGAAGAGCCAGGAGACTGGCTCTTAAGCCCAGCAGCAGCAGGCGTTTAGTGGCTGCTCAAAGCATTTGCCTGTGGCTGTGGCAGCTCTTGCACCTGCTTGTTCCCAGCCTTACTCTTGCCATGTTCCAGTCCTGCCCCTGCCTTGCCTCACTTCAGGTCACCCGGTTCTGACCTTTGGCTGTGGCCCCTCGCCTCTAAATCTAGTTCTAACCCTGGGCGCCAATGCCTGGCTCCTGACTTTGGCTGTGACCCTTGGTTCTGAATCCTGCTACTGGTGCCTGTACTAACCAGTAGGCATGACCACCCATGTCCTGGTCACTGACACTGTGCATCCCATGGGGCTGGTGAGGTGTTTGGATTAGTGACTAAGGGGTTAGAGGGAAAGAACTGGAGGAGTTGAGATGTTGAAAGAAAGAGAAGAAAAAAGATTAGGGTTATGAGGACAATGATGAGAAAAGAGGCCTTGGCTATATTCCTGCCGGCTACATACTTCCTCTGAGATCTTGGACACTGCATTTCCTCACTCTGAGCCTTGATTTCTTTATCTCTAAAATGTGATAAATGCTACATAAAAAGCCTATTAAATAAATAAATAGTATGTAATATAGAAGAAAGGTAAAGGTAAAGAAAAATAGGAGAAAGGAAAGGAACTAAATACCAAAGGAGGTATAGAAAGTTACATTATTATACCTGATTAAAAATGCTACAGTAAAATGTACCTGTTTAAAATACATAGATTTCTATAAAGTATTTTGTTCACCTTCCTCACTGACTACCTGCCCCTCTTATTAATTAAAAAAAAAATACGTTCCTGCCATTGAGAAGGCCCCAGGATATTTTGGATCCAGATATGTAAGATATGAATTGCTTCTGAGCAAAAAATATTTCTGAATACTGCTACAATGCTTTATCAACAAAGGATAGTTGAAATGTGAACAACTCATGAGCTAACTGATATCTAATTTAGAAATTTACAAGAGGCTGAGAATTTCTTCAAAGATATTGAGACTCACTCACCAATTTGTTCTCCTTCTGTTTTCCCTTCTGCTTTGTCCCCATCATCCTGTAGAATTTAGCTGTCTCTTGCACTTCTAGTCAGTAAAGCATTCTTGGACTCCTGTAAACTATAAAAATAAAGTGGTATAAACAAATAACAAACAGGAAAAGCCTCTATCCTTACAGGCAATCATTTTATATATGGCATATCATGGTACTTATTCCAGTGCTGAGTGAATTAGCTATCCTGACAAATTAATACACTAACATCATAAAGATTTATGACTGTTCCATTGTCTAGCTAATTCTGTCAATTGCTAGTCATATGGTGCAGTAAAAAGAGGAAAACATAAAAATGACCATGCTTTGATGCTATTATTTCACATTAAGAATCAGTATGTTTGACTATTCCCCACTTGTGTTTTAATACACAACACATTAAAGTTGACTGTAAAGACATAGACCCTGATCCTCAACTGAGGGCACAGCACAATTTGGGAAGGGGGCTGCAAACGTGGCCATCAGCTAGCCCCAGCATCATGCCTTCACTGCTCCTTTCAATGGTCCAGCTCCAGCAGAGGTGGGAGTCCTGGGTGCTGGCTCAGGGGGGAAATGGTATTTTGCATTGTCCCATTCAAAGTTAACCAATGGGCAACATTAATTTAAGAAAACACACAAACAAATAAGCCTTATTCAAAAGAGATGAAAAATCCTTTGAAGATTTAGCCATAGCAAATATGTAAAATCAAATGCACTTTGGGAACTTGCCTCGGGAAGTTATTTTGTCTGATTGTGGTCTGAAGATTATGTAAAATGCCAGATAAATTGCTCATTTCTGCTCTTTCGTAGTGTTATCAACTCTTTCAATAATCAGTATTTCATTAAAATTGGCATAGGAATGGATGCTAAATAGTGCAGGCCATATCCTCTGAACTCTCTCACAATAAAACAGTTAGAGGCCATGCTGAGAAAAGGAATTAGAGTCCTAATTCCCAATCCCCAGCTCTAACCAAAATACAACACAGCTTCTTCCTTCAAAGAAGTCTGATTTCATTCAAGAAGGAAGCAACATATTTAGGTTCAGATTATGCCTGGCTCCACACAGGTAACCCAGGAGCATAGAGAGTGCCAAGACCTTTTCCAATTTCCCAATCTGGGCAGGGACCAGAAAAGAACAGTATTTGTGCTCCCTTCTCATTGCAAGGACCAAGGAAGCTTCTACAATGGAGTGAGAGGTGTTGGATGAAACCACAGTGGAGCTGACTGGATGCTCTCTGACTGGGTTATACAGTGGCCATGATTCTCCTGTGAGCACCAGAGCTTTGGGGACATTCTTCTTGCCTGATGCAAAATATCTGACTGAGATAATGTGCTTCCAAACTTCCCCCAATATACTCCTGTGCCTTGAAAACCTAATCAATCCTTTGACACTGGAATTTTTAGCGATAGTCAGAAATCACGGGCAGCTCCTCTGCTCATAAAAGGAGTGTTTGAGGGCATGTGCACACACACAAGGGCTATTTAATAAAGTTGCCTTTTCCTTTTTAAACTGTATTTAGAGGAATCTCTCTATACTCTTATCTGCCAAACCTAACTTATTATGATGCCAATGGAAGGAGAATGAAAACAAAGCACATTATTTCTATTTATTTTGCTGGATTGTCTGTCCAAACCAATGCATGGCATTAAACACATATCATGTACAACAGCAGCCTGCATAATCTGTGTTTGTGCCCCAAAAAGTGAAAATAAGAAAGGAAAATGGAAAATCGATATAAAAGAGGATAATCTCAGCATTCAAAGCACAAGAGAATTGTCTTTACTGCAACAACCAAAGAAAAGTGGAGAAACTGAATCTGAAAGCAATGTACTGTAGCCAGAGGTGTCAGCAATAATATCATTTGACTCAAGCTTGACAATTTAGTGCAGTGGTAAGTCTCCTATAAACTTACTGCCTTCATACATTTCTCTGTGCAATCCTATTCTCCTGTTGTATTACACAGACTGCATGTGCGGCTGTATGTGTCTCCTTCTCTTTAGTTACTTTTATGGTTATGACCAGTGTGTAATGTATTTTTTCTCAATGTTCTCCACGTAATGATCCTTGTCTCCCACCAAGTCAACAGTGTAAATGAGATGTGACATTACTGTAGTGCAGTAGTGTTTAAATTGAAGTATCATAGGAAGGGCAACACACTTCAGACTTTTGATGTAACAATACAGTACTCGAGAGTTATGTACACAACATACATTGTTTACTACTTAATAGAGAGCTAGTGTTCAAGCAAAAGAAAGTGGGCAAGGGTGCATGGTAGTTAATAAAAGCCTCTAAGGTTTGTTATTGTGATGAATGGGGAAATCTCAAATTGTGACCTTGATACTACCATGTAAATTTCTTTGCAAAACACTCTACAATAAAAATGTATTAGTAATAAATAGATTAGCACACTTCTGTCTTGTTTAATAAGTAAATACATGATGATAGAGTTTAAGGACAGAAGGGACCACCAGATCAGCTAGTCCAACCTCCTGTATATCACAGACTACTAACACCACGCAGCACCCACACACTAAACCCAACAACCAAGCTTAGACCAAAGTATCACAGCCCACAGGAGACTAGACTATTATGTGCCACAGGCAGAGAATAGAAAGGACTGTGGTGCACCAGTACCCAAGGCCCCTGCAATGGCAGGGAAATAAGTAAGTGAAATATATCCAGATAATCCTGGCAAGTGACTCACACCCACACCCCAAAGTCACTGCCAGTGTGACCTCAGGGAAAATTCCTTCCTGACCCCCTCATATGGGCAATCAGTTAGACCCAAAGCATGTAAACAAGAACTAGAGAGCCAAGCACCCGAGACAGAGAATAACACGTACCATTTCAGAGCCCTGGCCCTCCTTATCCAATGTCCCATCTCCAGGCGTGGCCATCTCCTATGCTTCAAAGGGAGGTTCTCCTAATTCCATTCCCTACTAAAAGTTTTAAAATAAGAGGTTTAAATGAACTGGAACAATATCTACATATATAAACAAAAGCAACATCCTGATTATAGTTAATGCGCAGACATTTTATTAGTGAGGCATCAGTAGTGGCTGCATAGGTAAGAACACATTCCGTTTTTCAGCTAGGCAAGATGCATTCTACCCACATACAGCCCGTACATTCAAGCTTTGTGTGGATGGAGGCTGGGAAGTGTAATTCATTTCACAACCCACATTTGAGATGTGGTGCTACAGTGCAGCCCTGCCCCCACATCCCTCCACCCAAAGTGCTGTGGGCTAGTGTGTCTGTCACAATCCTTTCATGCTGGTTGAGTGAGTCGCTAGGGCTAATGGACACTTGTAAACATGGATCTGTGAACACTCCCCTTTCTTACCCCAGCCTGGCTCACCCCCAAAGTGACTTTCCTCTCTGGCCCCATAGGGTATATCTACACAGCAAGTGGCAGCCTGTGGCAGTGGGTCTCAGACCTGGGTTGACAGACTCACGCTCATGGGGCTAGCGCTGTGATGCTAAAAATAGCTGTGCAGACATTTGGGCTTGTGCTCTGAAGCCTAGAGGTGGGGGTGGGCTTCAAGGCCCAAGCTCCAGCCCAAGCCACAACATCTACACAGTTGTTTTTAGTGCCATAGAATGAATCCCGCAGTCTGGAGTCTGACAACCCAGGCTCTGAGCCTGGCTGCCATGGGCTATGTAGAGGTACCCACATATGCCAGAATGGACACCAGTTTTGCAGTGCACAGGGGGTATAAAAGCACTCCTGTGTAGCTGGAACAACAACCTTGCTATTGTCTTTAACCTCAGAACTTACATCTTTTGCAAAATGTCCCAACTCCCAAATTTAGAGACGTGTCAGATATGGAAGATCGGAATTTTATTTACCCTGAACTATAATTTTAGCAACAGTCTACTATTTCTTCACAGAACAAAAGGACTAGCAACAGCAATGCAGGATTCCCCACACTGAATCACCAAAATGCCTCAACCTGGTGCAGGAGGACTATTTCTAATGATGAAAGGGTAGTTCACTTTCATACTGTTCTTGACTTCTCTGAGACTGGCAATAAGGGTATGGGAGGGGGGGATTAATGAAACAGGCACTTGTCTACTATGATCTAGAGTGAAAGCAATCATCATTTTTTTTTTGCCATACAATAATCCTTTTGACTATAATCTCTATTAGAACAATCATTTTACATACTGTTGCTTTTGTTTGGGAGGCAGACCGAAAACGCATAGTGCTGTATTTAGATAGCAAATAGGGGTAACTGAGACTGCAGTAAGATAAGTTAGACAATTCTCAGGGTAAATATTTATTATAAATACCAATAAGAGGCACTATAGTGTTATCGTACACTCAATGACCTTCCTCATATTCCAGCTGCTATCGAAGACTCATCAGCTCTGAGATAGCAAAAATAATCCTGTTAAAAATAGAACCATAAAGAATTATTGCAATAACAATGGAGTTTTATCATCTAAATATTTTGGCCTGTGCATGGCATGTTTATGAGAACATTTCGATATTAGTGTGTTAGAAACATGGGCCCTGATGCCGCAAGCTAATTCGTGCAGGGAGACCCTTATAACCACAGAGCTTCACTGAGGTCAATGGGGCTTTGTACATGCAGAATCTCCATCTGCACAGATCAGCTTGCAGGATCAGGGCCTTGATTTTTAATTCATACCATCATAGCACTGCATGGCATCTATTTTCAAAGCTGCACTGACACACCTGCACATACAGGTATAATAGCTGCACACTCAGAAAAAGTTTAATCTATTACTATCCAAGAAGAAAATGTTAACATGTGAAGCCTCCACTCCTGCAAACACTTATATACACACGCTGAGAATGGCACTGACCACTTTGGGGCTCACTGAGGAATTAAGGTTCCTTCTTGAATCAACCTGCAGCCTCAAGGCCCAGATTTCTAATACTGACATTCTCATAAACATACCTTGCAAAGGCCAAAATATTTTTTTAGATGGCAAAACACTTCTCCTATTACAATTTTTTATGTTTCTACTTTTTAATAGATTATTGAAGTCAATGGGACTACTCCCAGTATGTAAAGTTAAGCATTTACATAAGTGTTTGCAGGATTGGGACCATAGATATAATAGCTCTAGAAATTCACTATATTCTGGCATGAATATGCAGGGATTTTTTCATCTATTGTCCCATATGAAATGTAATCAGAATTTCAATCATAAAAATGTATTCTGAGGATGTTTTAGTTTAGGTACTGTGTATTATCTACACCCTATAAACTGATTAGGTTTGGAAAAGTAACTGTTAGTTTTTTGTACTAATGTATACAGTTCTGCAGAGCACTATTGTATCAGTTTTCCTGATAGAGAATAGTAATGTATAAAATCTGATGCCAAACAATGAACTAGCAATCTAAAAAGGTGAAGAACTCATTGATCATGATATTAAACACTGTGTTAGCAAATGAACTGTTGTGCTTTCAAAGTTTTACATTAAAAGTTAATATGCTTAAGATAATCAATCTCAGCTGCACTAGACCTTCAGTAATTTTGTTCCTTTCATCAAAAAAGCCTTATGGGGTTGAATATAGTGATAGTTCATAATGAAGCACTTCATATAGAAGCAGCTGTCTCCTCACCTGTTTCCCAGCCCACAGAGAGGCCTGAAGAAATTCTTCAATTTAGCAAGCAAACTTAAGTCATTATTAGAAATGACAGGGAAACCTGATGAAATTGTACTTTCAATTGGAAAACAAAATTGCAATCAGACCAACATGATTTCCTCATGGTCTGACCATGCTAATGCCAAGTTGAGACATGGGCAAATGTATTTAAAAGTCATAATGGAGTATTACCATGCAATCTCCTTTTACTGGCCCTTATTAATATAAAACTTCAATTTGCATGTAAATGCGGTCAACTTTCATATCATCAAAATACATGAGGCCTGGGAAAGTAATGAATTGAAGTTTGATGCGGCAATTACTGACGTTTATAAAGAATTTTAAAGAGGTCATTCTAGCCTTGGCTGAGAAAATGAGGAAATCAACAGGGAATATTGTCAATATAGCAACAGTGGGAGTTGGAGTCAGTCCCAGGTGTTAGAAGGCCAGATGATGATTAATAGAGAGGGAGTATGAAGCCTCTCACCCAGAAGGACTGGGCTGGACCTAAGGCTCAATAACAGAGCTCTCATGAAAAGGTTCTTGCTGGGTTCCCACTTTAGCTGCCTCAAAATGTGTTCCAGAGGGAATAAAGTAGCAAGTGTTTATGAGACAGAGCAGTGCTGAAGGTTTAATTGGGCTCCACATCCTTTCAGCTCCCTTCAGTACTTGATATGCAGTTTAACCTTTTTTTCCCCACCTCCGATACCGCAGTGCCAGTGGGATTTTAATAAGGCACTAGCTTGATAGCTTGGCAAAACATTGACTTAGTTGCTAAATTGAGTTAAACTCCCTTATTGTGTTGTAATGAAAATTTATAATTCTCTTCCCTTTTAAAAAAAAAAAAAAATTCTACTGGCATATTTTATAAATCTACAAAAATAGTCAGTGATTTTGTGGATTTTCTTTCTCTGCTCATTAAAATAATTTAACATGGAACACAAATTCATAACTTTAAACATGGCTGGATAACTCAATGCAAAAATGAAAACAGTTTTATGCAGTTGTTTTATTGCATTTAAAAGAACATTAGCCTTCAATAAGTAGAAAAACTAACTTAAAAATTATTTTACTTTAATTATTTTGTCTGATATTTAATGTCACTCAGTTACTACATTTGGAAGAGGAGTGAAGCATAGTCTGGTAGTCAAAGTACTGGAATGAGAGACAGGAGATCTGGGGTTTGATTCTTCATTTCCACATACTTTGTGTAATAATTTATACCTGTGCAAAGTGAGTACAAATGTGTTTGTAAAATGCTACCCTTCAGATCTAGTAGTGCTTTACATTCACTCTGCACAGGAGTAAATGACTATACAAGGAGCAGGGCAACGGAGAACCAGGTGCCTGAGTTCTATGTCTGGTTCTGTTTCAGACAAGTTGTATGTGGTCTTGGACAAGTCATTGGATCACTCCACACCTCAGTTTTCCCATCTGTAAAATAGAACCACAGAACCTGTCTATCTCCACTGGAGTAATATGAGGCTTAATTAATAGATATTTGTAAAGTGATTTGAGATCTTAAATCTGGGGGGGAGGGATAGCTCAGTGGTTTGAGCATTGGCCTGCTAAGCCCGGGGTTGTGAGTTCAATCCTTGAGGGGGCCATTTAGGGATCTGGGGCAAAAATTGGGGAGTGGTCCTGCTTTGAGCAGGGGGTTGGACTAGATGACCTACTAAGGTCCCTTCCAGCCCTGATATTCTATGTTTCTAATTTCTTTCAGGGATATTTTTTTCTTTTCTCACAAAAGTAATACCATATAGTACTGAAACTGCTAAACTGTTAATCTGCACAAATATAATCAAGGTCACTGTTAAGGATCAAATAAGAGTAAATAATGGAACAAAAATCAATTAATCTAGATAAAATTAATTTGAAGATTATTGGGTTTCTTAATTCTTTCTACTTCTGTTTCTTGCTTTTGATTTTTTTTAACCTAATTTCCAGTTACATTATTTCAAATAAATCTCCAAATTAGTTAAACATTATAGGTTACATTAATTAAAATATGCAGATAAGCAATTACATTCAAGATGCATTCTGTGTTACTCTGTATTATTTTGGTATTATATGTAGTGTAGAGTAATATGCTTCAGGGAAGTTTAAGAATCAGAGAGCAAGCAACCTGGCCAGCATTTGAAATATTAGTATGAAAAGTAGTTATTATTGTCACTTTCATTTTTCACAGGTATGTGTTTCAGGTTCTATAGCATGAGCACACATTTGTAAATCCTCACACCAGCTGAAATCCTCAGAGCTGAGCATCCCTCCCTCTATTACTTTACCAGGCCTATAAGACAGACTACCCCCTTAGGGGATGGCATGGTAAATCAATGTTTATATTTCTCTAACCCCTGAGACTCCTTGACCTAAACATTTGCAATTTTCACTAATCTGGATGGTGAGTGATAAAAGGAATGTTGTTTTTGTAAGAGGCAAGCTTGAATGGTTAAGGGGCCAAATTTAAGGTGCTTTAAACTATTCTTGCTTTCTGATTACCTGGTATATTTTAAAATGTTTTTTTTTAATGACCCAGAGGGGGAGTGGGGAAAAGGCATGATTTTCAGAAAAGCAAAAGAGTTCTGAGTAAAGAAAAAGAAATATGAGAAATTCTATAACGTTCTATCATCTATCATATGTTACAAGAGTAACATAGACAGGCTGCAAGGCCTGTTCTGAAGCTTTACACACAGATTTTAGATTTTTTTTTTTGGCACTGCTATTTCTTGAATATATATTCAAGAATGAACAATAACTAATAATAAATAATATAAGATTTATTCTGCTTTACTTGCAGAATTAAAAAAAAAACTAACACCAGAAACAATTAAGAACAGATTACCTTTTATTCTAAAGCTAGAAAATTCTGCTTTGTAGAGAAGATGAATACTACATTATTTTTCTACGTAATGACTCTTCAATGGTACCTTTAAGAGCCATCATCTGAGGCACAGAAGATCATGGGTGCCAAAAGTCTGAATTCCCCTCTTTCTATTTAAAGAGCTTTTCTCCAATAACAGATGATTTAAAAACAGACACATGCACAAAACAATTGCTAAGGAGCCAGTAAAACATAAGATGAATGACCCCAATTGGAAAGAAAATTCCTTTAACATGGTACAAAATAGAAGAAACATAAACTCTGTAGACATAGGAACATAGGTTTTGAGAGTGAAATAACATTTGTAAGAGAGACTACTTCTCTTCCACACATAAAAATACGGATAACAGGGAATATTGTGTCCAGTGAGACTTAGCTGACTACAGATACCACGGTTCAATAGGGTCAAGAAACTGTATCCACAGAGTCCAGGTAATATCATCCCAGGACTTTTTCAACCAACTGCTACTCTTCTGTGAGAAACATTCATCTACCCATTTTAAGGATTATTTGTTAGTTAAATAATTTAGATTGCACTTATAGTAAATTAATGTGACTAAAGCAACATTTCTTTATGATACTGAGTAAAAAGGTATAAATTAAAAGGTAAGTTAGTAAATTTGAGGAAGAGAATGTAATGTATTGGAACAAGTAATACAACTTCCCCAATATGCTGCTTTATATGTATAAAGAATGTTCTTGTGTACTGCTCTTTTTGCTGGTTTTTGCTCAAGTCCCTCCAGCTAGCAGCTCCATCCTAGCAGCCACCTAAGGCCCTCAAGCCAGGAAAAGAAAAACCTCCTGAGTGACAGCATCTGGCTGATGTGCTTTAGTGCTGGATAGCCAGACTAACAAGAAAATGGGTCACATGTGAAAATCACTGGGAGTGAGTTCGACCTCAGTGCTGCTAAGCTTTGGGTAAACAAGGCCAGCTGTTTTTTAAAACACCTAGAAACCCACAAGCCCTTACATGGAGAAGTGCTCCCTGTTTTTCAAAATGTTGGCAGCTATATACTGACAAAAAGATGAGCTCCACTTCTGCAGCCGAGGAGGCTGATGTTAGTCCAGAAATTTGTGAGTGATACAAATAATCATCTTTCTAAACTCCTAAGGTTGCTCCTATGTACCCTGGAATAATCACAGAGTGAAGAGGGGGCCATGTACAAAGATATTTCTCAGGCCCACCACAAAATGATAATGCTGGCTCTGATCATTTGTAGCTTATCTATGCAGTCACAATCAGTGTAACGGGAGGAGAGGGGAGGGGAGGGGAAAATAACCTTGAGGGCACCAGAAGGGGGAATTTTGATCCACATAAAAAAAAGGCAAAATTAGGAGAGAGGCAACTAAGGCATGTCCTCAGCAATTTTACGACCCTACAGCACATTTTATCCCATCCCTTTAAAATTAATTAAAAAGCTCAAATTTAATTAGTTATTACAACCGTATATCACAGTACCCTCTACTTTTCCTTCCATCCCCCAATCCCTCACATATGCTACAGTCTTCCCCTCAAAATCAAGCCAAAGCACAAATACATGCAGACTCCTCCATTGTCTACTCACAAGCACAGGCTCCACCTCTCCCAACCAGTCCCACAGACAGGTCGGATCCCTTCAAACCCCAGACCACACAGAACATATTGTTCACGCTCCCCGGCTAACTCTCTTATCCCTATCCACCCAACATGTTCAGCTTCTCCCCCTGACCTGAACAGCTCATTCTGGGCTCATCCACTGCAGCCCCCTCTCTTCTCCTATATGGCGTCACCCTTGGCTTTCTCTGCTGGTCTGCCCACCTCAGCTCTGTGCTCTCTCACATTCAAATGTGCTCTGGCTTCACCTTTCCGTCCCACTCAACCCAGCATGTTTCTCCCTCCTTGGCCTCTCTTACTGCTCCAGTGGGTAGAACAATTCTAGGGGGTAAGGCTGTGTCACTGTCCTGCTGGGGCAGGGGCGGCTTATGAGGTGCTGACAGCCAATCCCATCCCAGAGAATTAGGGAGGGGCTGTGTGGGTCCTGTCCCAGGGATTGGGGACAGCAGGCCATGGGGAATGTCTCATTAATGGCCTGGGCATGGATCTGGCTCAGTCCCCTTCTGTTGCCTTCTCTGTGGCCAGGGGATGGGGTCGCTGACACCACAGCAATTAGAAAACCCGACTTGGCCTACCCCACATGCCTAGGGGAGTCATCACAGTGCTGGCTGGTGAGGAGCTATCCTGTCCCATAGCAAATGACACCCCTGTTGCTGGGGTGCTCTCCGGCTCCGCTTCCCAGCCCTCCCAAGCGCGCTCTACTCTTTTTTCCTCCACTTCTCTATCTCCTTGCACTCCCTAGCTCTCCCCTCCCCCAAGTGCCTCTCAGTGTGAGGAAGTGCTGGAATATCTGCTTTCACCTCTCACTGAGGGCTCTGCTAGCTACAGCAAACCAGGAGCTGGCCAGCACCGCATTAAGTGGGGAGGAGCAGCAGCTGGAAGAGACCATGTTTTAGAAGAAGGGGGAGAAGTATTTTCATTTTTAACTCCCCAGGCACAGGGCAGGCAGATATATCATGGAGGTACCTCACCAGGGAGGAGTGTTTGAACTTTATTGAATCACATCCAAATAGAACATCGGCAGCTAGCAGAGCTTTGCCAAGCAAATATATCTTGTTGTCCGCAGAAGCAGTCCTTGACAGCTCATTGGTAGATAGTCTCTGTCTTGCTTTTTATCAGGAATAACAACAATTTGTGATCAGTCAACTATTTAAAGGAGAGTAATCCATTATACATGTGAGTGACCAAAGACACTACCCTTGGACTTCATGTGTTCCTAGAGTCTCCAATTTTGAGAAAAGCACCAGAGGCGATTTTCACTTTGTTGAGCTTGAAACTAGCAACAGGAGGTGAACCAAAGGAAGTGTAGTACTAAATGACTACATTCAATTTAAAGAAAGAAAAAAGGCTACATTCTCATGGTCATATCACCAAGCAATATTGCAATGAGGAATAATAAAAGACTAGACCCCCACAATGAGGGTCACAATGTGTGATTTTACTCTTTACATCATTGTGGTTATCCTTTTCCCCCCATTGTATGCCCGCTTTTTCTCTCTCGGACTATTGCATTCCAATCTCATTCCATTTCCATCTTTTCTGTTTCCTTCTGTTGCTTCATCTCCCTCTTACTTTATGTTTCTTCACTGTCAGCTCCCATTTTGCCTCTCTTCTTCCATTGACCCCCTCACTCTTCATACTTTGTCCCACTCTCTTCCCCATTTGTAGCAGTGCAAGGGGATCTGCAGTGGGAGGGTAATGCAGGCCCAGTCCCTGAGGCCAGTATAGCAGGAGCAAGAGGAGGGAGATGTATACTGCCCACCACTGCCCCACTTTATGCTGTTCAGCCAGCTCTGTAGACTGCAGGAAATGTGCACAGTCAGTCCTGCAGGTGGACAGCAGCATAGGTGTTCATGTAGGCAGGAGAAAAGGATTTATGTAGTTCAGAAGTTTGGCAGGATGGTGGGACATGCCTCCAAAGCCTGCCTCGGAGTGATATTCAACAGAATTCAGGACACTTGGTAGGTGTGGTATGAGATATTTTAAGCAAACATGATATTTGCAGCATTTAAAAGACTTTACCTTTTGTACTTGCATTGACATGACTTATTTAGATTGTATCTGTTTCCTAAAAATGCAGCATCTCGCTCATATGAGTGCCATTAAAATTGCCATCAAGATGGGACAAAATGATAGAAAAAGAAAAAAGTTGCCAACAAAACTTTTTACAGTCATTATGCCTTAGTTAGCTAGATTTGGAATTGCTGAAGTTTAGTTAACATGAATATATATATATTCAGTCTCTTAAATGCTGCAAATATAATGTTTGCTTACAATATCTCATACCACACCTACCAAGTGTCCTGAATTCTGTTGAATATATATATATATGATTGTCATTGTGCTTAACATTACCAGTAATACGAAAATAAGAAAGAAAAACTTGTAGCACCTTAGAGACTAACAAATTTATTTCAGCATAAGCTTTCGTGGGTTAGTACTTTTCAGTGTCATTCTGCCTAGAGACAAACACATATGAGTTTATAAACAAGTAATTCTGTTTTGTTCTGAATTAGTTTTTGTTTGTTTCATATAAGAATACTCACCTTCTTGAAACACTGATGGCATGAAGTGGAATTATTGTAGAATTCAAAGATGTTATATCTTTGTTGACAGTTGCAGTGGTGTATATTGTTTAATTTTTAATCTGATGAGCAGTGTGCTGCTAATCTAATGTGTATGTAAACCTTCTAATAATTGTTTATTATTTTTAAAATTCTGTATCAAATTATCCAGGATGACGCCACGATCTTTTTCTTGAGTTCTAACAGCTAATTTATACCACATCATTTTGTATGTATAGTTGGGATTATATTTTCCAATGTGCATTACTTTGCATTTATAAACACTGAATTTCATCTTCCACTTTGTTGCCCAGTTTTGTGAGACCCCTTTGTAAGTCTGATTTAGGCTTAACTATTTTGAGTAATTTTGTATCATCTGTGAACTTTGCCACCTCACATTTATGAATATTTTGAACACTGGTCCCAGTACAGATCCATGGGGGGATCCTGCTATTTATCTCTCTCTATTGTGAAAACAGACCATTTATTTCTACCCTTTGCTTCTTATCATTTAACCAGTTACTAATTCATAAGAGGATCTTCCCTCTTATCCCATGACTGCTTACTTTGCTTAAGAGCGTTTGGTGAGGTGTCTTGTCAAAAGCTTTCTGAAACTCCAAGTACACTACATCCACTGGATCATCCTTGTCCACATGCTTGTTGACACCTGCAAAGAATTCCCCTAATAGATTGGTGATGCATGATTTCTCTGCAACACTGCAAACAACTCTCTATTCTGTGATTCAAACTTTAAAAGGACCTTTTTAACTGCCAGAAGCCATATTTATGATGGCAGTCTTCTCTTGGTCTTTCAGCTGCAGGCTGGACACCCCACGTTAAGAGATAACATAGTCTTAACATAGACTAAGCAGTACTTAGCCAGGAAGCAGACTCTATTGACAACTCTTTGTACAGGCCTGGGTTGGGGAGTTACATTGTCTAGAATGGAAAATGTGCTTACTACAAACTGCTGAAATGGCTATGCCCAGTGTCGCTTTTAGTTATTATTAAAAAGCCGTTGTAGTCATGCATTTTGAGGAGAGAGGACAAAGAATGTCTTGCAAATAATACTCTATGCTTAATACCAAAAGAATTTTTTAACCCTAGTATTTTGGTCCACTAGATAAAGTAAAGAGGACTGCTTTGTCCTTGTGGAAATTTAGTGTCCATGTTAAATTAAGCTGCAACCTCTGAACAGGTTCTGCTCTGTGTTCTGTATCTTTTATGTTTCATAGGTCATCCTTAGCTAGACAGCAAGCTTGGTGGCTTGAGGTAAACAGAGATATTGAAGAGTCCATAGAGAGTGTGAATCTTGGCATTTTGCACAACTGAAGTATTGTCCTGAACTAGAAAATCCTTGAATGTAGACATTATGCACACCGCAGAGTGTTTCTATTGATTTGTTGGCCTTTTCTCAGGTGAAAGAAGTTTTCTGTATGGCTTCAGTTGATGCCGAGTATCATTAATGCTTTTTGCTTTGTTTTTTCAACTCTTGCTGTTATAAAAATGACTGTTGATTAAGTATCCCAGATTACATCTCAATAATTCAAGAATTTATTGCAAATCAATAATATTAGGTATGTTTGATCTCCCCTTGTTATCTAATTGGGAAGCCTGGCATGTAAAATTCTTATTTTCTGTCTTAAAATAAGAAAATAACCTCTTTTCTACTATATTACAGAACAAGAGTACCTAACTTCACAAAATGTTGAACTACTAATAGGAAGATGTTTATATAACTGACTGGAAGCTATGAGACCTGATTTGGATGCCCATGTAAATAAATACCCTCCTAGGAAGAAAATAAGGTATTAAGAAACTAAAGATCTTATACTAATGTGTGATTAAGAAGAAAGGTAGATTTGTAGATGTCATCCACAAAAAGAAAACTAGATCCACCAATATGCCCAGTACAAATATGAGAGCTTACCTGATTCTCAGTGGTGACGTCAAAATTTGACAGAGAATTCACTTCCAAAAACTTCATGGTGGAGTTAAGTTTCTGCTCTACAACATTGTTCAACAACTACTTTCTATACCATTCTAGAAGATAGGATTTCAAAACCTATCAAAACAAAATTCTAACATTATAAAACCAAGAAATGCACAGTTACAACCTCCCACATGTCCCTTAACAGAACATGTATAATGTGTTCTCCCCTCCAGTATGCCTGAGGTTGTTAAGGTACAGTCTAGCTTTGACAAGCACGCCTCAAAAGTTTTAGTTCAGATAAACACCCAGAAGTTGAGCTGTTTATCAGTTCTATTTATTATTTTTATTTTATTACAGAGAAAATACATGCCAACAAAAGAAAGGCACATATGCTAGCATGAACTTCAATGTTTTACAGTGAAATAAAGAATGATCTGCTGAGGTTTTTGCTGATTTTGTCCCATGCTTTATATGTACTGTGATACTTTTTAGGTTTATAAAATGGAAGTTTTATGAGAGCTGGCTTTTTGGAGAGGTTATTGGGTTGGGAAAGGAATACTGTAAGAATAAAAATGTTTGATTTATAATGCTGAATAAAGAATCAAAATAGGTGTTTGAACAAATCTAATACCCCTACTAGCCAGAAACTAGAAGTGCACAGGCATGTAAAAAAAACGTATCACCATTATTGTTGTATAAGAATATAAAAACATAAGAATGGCCATACTGGGTCAGACCAAAGGTCAATCTAACGCAGTATCCTCTCTTCCAACAGTGGCCAATGCCAGGTGCCCAGAGGGAATGAGCACAACAGGTAATCATCAAGTGATCCATCTCCTGTCACCCATTCCCAGCTTCTGCCAAACAGAGGCTAGGGACACCATCCCTGTCCATTCTGGCTAATAGCCATTGATGGACCTATCCTCCATTAACTTATCTAGGTTTTTTTTTTAACTGTTATAGTGTTGGCCTTCACAACATCCTCTGAGAAGGAGTACCACAGGTTGACTGTGCATTGTGTAAAGAAATACTTCCTTTTGTTTGTTTTAAACCTGCTGTCTATTAATTTCATTTGGTGACCCCTAGTTCTTGTGTTATGAGAAGGAGTAAATAACACTTCCTTATTTACTTTCTCCACACCAGTCATGATTTTATAGATCTCTATCACATTCCCCCTTAGTTGTCTCTTTTCCAAGCTGAAAAGTAGAAAAAAAGAGTTAACCACATTTTTCTGAACCTCAAAAAATATTCTGTTTTGGGGTCTTTTCAATTTTTGGCAGATTTGAAAGATTCCTATTTTATCTGAACTAAAGATTAAATTCCTAAAATGTTAATTTTTTAAAATATATGTCTGAATTTAAAATCCTATAATTCCTCATTAGTTAAAGTAAAACATTGGGGAACAGATTCTGATTGAATCAGATGTAAATGGAGTTACTCTAGTTTTACATCTGTGTTTTTCATATAAGAATCTGTCTTCACAATAATCGTTTCCTCCTTTGTCTCCATAGCTTAACAGGTAAACTTCCAAAATAGTGTTGGTTGATGATGTAGTGTAAAGAATAAGGAGTCCCAATGTTCCCTTTGAAGACATAGCAACAGGATTTATTCATAGGAGATACTGTATGTGAGCAAGATGGATATCATTAAAAACATTTTTCTCTCAGTCTCCCTAGGATTCATGTCTTACTTGTTAACTGTGCCACTAGTGTAGAAAATTTGTGATGTCTTTCTCTGAGAAATTATATTCCCTCAAGTAGAAAACAAATTTTACCCTCCATGGTACTGTGTCTTTTTATTGTTTAAACAATTAAATAATATTATGTTTTAATATAACCTCAATGAATTTAAAATTTCACTTGTGTCATTCCTGCTGTAATATGGGTCCTCTGCAGTAACCAAAGGAAAGTGATTCTTAATTTAATGACAGATAAAAAATATGTCATTTAGTGAAGTTGTTTTCAAACATAATTTATTCATGTTTATTTCCTATGTACAAATATGATTTTAATGTAGCAGGTATTCAAATATTTCATGGATTAATACCCTAATTAATATTCTAATAGAGGTTTCCTAATCAATATTCTACTTATTACAGTAAATCAACAATCTAGTACACACTGCAGTACAGTAACCAATAAGTAAAGAAACAAAATAGCCCTCCAAAACAAATACTTCTCCCCCCAAGAAAACTTTATGGTGATTGATGTTTGCCACATTATTTGAGCATGTCCTAAAGCATTTTTGGTAAGACTCTACCCCTATACAATTTCAGCTAACACATATTAACTGTACAAATAGGCTGGGAGCTAAAGTGTTACAGCTAAGATATGATGAAATATTTTATATATTCCCTGTTCTGGTCTGAAGGCAAAATTCCACATTCACAAAACAATCTCCTCTAAACCTGTGTGTAAAGATCAAGCTAGTCTTGGGCTGAGAGTAGGACTGCCCCAACTAAAGTCCTCCTACTTTACATTCTCTACCCAGCCGTTTGCATATTGAGCCCCTGATCTTGCTCCCATTTAAATTAATGGCAAAATGCCCATTGACGTCATTGGTACAAAATCAGGCATTGGATCATGTGATGCAGAAAAGTTACTTCATCTTCTGACCTGCACAGTTGCCAGATGTGGCAAGAGTTTCCCTTAGAGAAAAAATGTAGAGCTTTTGTGAACAGTAGCTGCAAACAGGGGAGTTTGAGAGGAATTGCTCCAGGTAAAGCAGGAGCAAATACAGGACCATTGGGGTAAGTGGCTGTCTGTAGTGTGTGTTTGGGGGTACTTGTGTCTGTCTGTGTGTTCATTCATTTGTTTGTTTGCAGGACCGTGTGCTGTGGCTGGCAGTTGGAAGCTGTGGGCTTCTACACCAGGGGGTGGGGCTAATCAATCAGGCAGGCCAGGGCTTTATAAAGCAGTGAGCAAGCGACCAGGGAGCTTTGCGAACAGGGGAGTTTGGAAGGGGAGTGCGAAGGGGGAAAGCTATCCTTGCCATTCCTAACTCTTTTTACCCAAACTAAAGGCAGAGGCAGAGCAACCAGGTGGCTGCAGACGGGGGAGTGAGTATCTGTTGAGGGGACAGTTTGGCAGTTTGACCGTGTGCTTGATTGTTTGATTTCCTGTTTGAATAGTGTGAATTGGGAGTGCTTCGTTCCAGGCTCTTCTAAAAAGACAGTCAGTCAACTGTGAACCAGCTGAGCAGCGCATAGCAGAGAAGCAAACAGGTGGAGTTAGCCTGGGAGTTCGCCTGGAGAGAGCCTACTGCGGCATCCCCCTTGCAGGTTTCCCTGAGTAGCTTCTGCCACAAGTGAGGAAACTCTTCGAAGGAAGGGACTATGGATGCTGAGCGATCCGCTGTCGTGACCTGCACAGGAAATGCCATGTTTGTCTTTCTTCCACAGGAAAGAAGCAACTTTGTCTGTACAAAGTGCAAGCTGATCTCCATATTGGAGGAGAAGATTCAAGGTCTGGAGAAACGAGTATCAACCCTGCGCTCCATAAAAGAAAATCAGGAGTTCCTGGATAGACGTCAGGATAGGCTTCAGCGGGCACAGTGTTCTGAGGATTCAGAGCAGGCTGCGCAGCGGGGACAGAAGGCCAGTGAGGATAATTGGCGGCATGTGACCTCCAGAAGAGGAAAGAGTATGAGACAAGTCCATGTACAAGAAACGCATATTCAGATGAGCAACCGTTTTCATGTTCTCTCCACAGGTACTAGTGCAGAGAGTGGAGTGAATGATACATCTGAGGGAACAGAGCAGAAGGAGACTCCACTGATTGGAAGGCATGTGATGCACAGTCCTAGGGATGGGGGTTCCACTTCCACCACTCCCAAGAGGAGGAGGAGGGTGGTGGTGGTCGGGGACTCTCTCCTCAGGGGGACTGAGTCATCTATCTGCCGCCCTGACCGGGAAAACCGAGAGGTGTGCTGCTTGCCAGGGGCTAGGATTCGTGATGTGACGGAGAGACTGCCGAGACTCATCAAGCCCTCAGATCGCTACCCCTTCCTGCTTCTCCACGTGGGCACCAATGATACTGCCAAGAATGACCTTGAGCATATTACTGCAGACTACGTGGCTCTGGGAAGAAGGATAAAGGCGTTTGAGGCGCAAGTGGTGTTCTCGTCCATTCTCCCTGTGGCAGGAAAAGGCAGGGGTACAGACCATCGAATCATTGAAGTCAACGAATGGCTATGCAGATGGTGTCAGAGAGAAGGGTTTGGATTCTTTGACCATGGGATGGTGTTCCAGGAAGAAGGAGTGCTAGGCAGAGATGGGCTCCACCTGACGAAGAGAGGGAAGAGCATCTTTGGAAGCAGGCTGGCCAACCTAGTGAGGAGGGCTTTAAACTAGGTTCACCGGGGGAAGGAGACCAAAGCCCCGAGGTAAGTGGGGAAGTGGGATACCAAGAGGAAGCACAAGTAGGTGAGTGCAAGAGGGGAGGGCTCCTGCCCCATATTGGGACAGCACGACAATCGGTGAGTTATCTTAAATGCCTATACACAAATGCAAGAAGCCTGGGGAACAAGCAGGGAGAACTGGAAGTCCTGGCACAGTCAAGGAATTATGATGTAATTGGAATAACAGAGACTTGGTGGGATAACTCACACGATTGGAGTACTGTCATGGATGGATATAAACTGTTCAGGAAGGATAGGCAGGGCAGAAAAGGTGGGGGAGTTGCGTTGTATGTAAGAGAGCAGTATGACTGCTCAGACCTCCAGTATGAAACTGCAGAAAAACCTGAGAGTCTCTGGATTAAATTGAGAAGTGTGAGCAACAAGGGTAATGTCATGGTGGGAGTCTGCTACAGACCACCAGACCAGGGGTATGAGGTGGACGAGGCTTTCTTCCAGCAACTAACAGAAGTTACTAGATCACAGGCCCTGGTTCTCATGGGTGACTGTAATCACCCCGATATCTGCTGGGAGAGCAATACAGCGGTCCACAGACAATCCAGGAAGTTTTTGGAAAGTGTAGGGGACACTTTCCTGGTGCAATTGCTGGAGGTACCAACTAGGGGAAAAGCTCTTCTTGACCTGCTGCTCACAAACAGGGAAGAAATAGTAGAGGAAGCTATAGTGGATGGGAACCTGGGAGGCAGTGAACATGAGATGGTCGAGTTCAGGATCCTGACACAAGGAAGAAAGGAGATCAGTAGAATACAGAGCCTGGAATTCAGAAAAGCAGACTTTGACTCCCTCAGGGAACTGATGGGCAGGGTCCCCTGGGAGAATAACATGAGGGGGAAAGGAGTCGAGGAAAGCTGGCTGTATTTTAAAGAATCCTTATTGAGGTTGCACGAACAAACCATCCCGATGTGTAGAAAGAAAAGTAAATATGGCAGGCGACCAGCTTGACTTAACAGTGAAATCCTTGCTCGTCTTAAACACAAAAAAGCAACTTACAAGAAGTGGAAGATTGGACAAATGTCCAGGGAGGAGTATAAAAATATTGTTCAGGCATGCAGGAGTGAAATTAGGAAGGCCAAATCACACTTGGAGTTGCAGCTAGCCGGAGATGTTAGGAGTAACAAGAAGGGTTTCTTCAGGTATGTGAGCAACAAGAAGAAAGTCAAGGAAAGTGTGGGCCCCTTGCTGAATGAGGGAGGGAACCTAGTGACAGAGGATGTGGAGAAAGCTAGTGTACTCAATGCTTTTTTTGCCTCTGTCTTCACAGACAAGGTCAGCTCCCAGGCAGCTGCACTCCGCAGCACGGTATGGGGAGGAGGTGACCAGCCCTCTGTGGAGAAAGAAGTAGTTTGGGACTATTTAGAAAAGCTGGACGAACACAAGTCCATGGGGCCGGATGCACTGCATCCGAGGGTGCTAAAGGAGTTGGCCGATGTGATTGCAGAGCCATTGGCCATTATCTTTGACAAATCATGGCAATCGGGGGAGGTCCCGGATGACTGGAAAAAAGCTAATGTAGTGCCCATCTTTAAAAAAGGGAAGAAGGAAGATCCGGGGAACTACAGGCCAGTCAGTCTCACCTCAGTCCCTGGAAAAATCATGGAACAGGTCCTCAAGGAATCAATTCTGAACCACTTAAAGGAGGGGAAAGTGATCCAGAACAGTCAGCATGGATTCACCAAGGGCAAGTCATGCCTGACTAACCTAATTGATGAGCCTTCTATGATGAGATAACTGGCTCTGTGGATGAGGGGAAAGCAGTGGATGTGCTATTTCTTGACTTTAGCAAAGCTTTTGATACAGTCTCCCACAGTGTTCTTGCCAGCAAGTTAAAGAAGTATGGGCTGGATGAATGGACGGTAAGGTGGATAGAAAACTGGCTGGATGGTCGTGCTCAACGGGTAGTGATCAATGGCTCCATGTCTAGTTGGCAGCCGGTATCAAGTGGAGTGCCCCAAGGGTCGATGCTGGGGCCTGTTTTGTTCAATATCTTCATCAACGATCTGGAGGATGGTGTGGACTGCACCCTTAGCAAGTTTGCAGATAACACTAAACTGGGAGGAGTGGTTGATATGCTGGAGGGTAGGGATAGGATACAGAGGGACCTAGACAAATTAGAGGATTGGGCCAAAAGAAATATGATGAGGTTCAATAAGGACAAGTGCAGAGTCCTGCACTTAGGACGGAAGAATCTCATGCACTGCTACAGACTAGGGACCGACTGGCTGGGCAGCAGTTCTGCAGAAAAGGACCTAGGGGTTACAGTGGACGAAAAGCTGAATATGAGTCAACAGTGTGCCCTTGTTGCCAAGAAGGCTAACGGTATTTTGGGCTGTTTAAGTAGGGGCATTTCCAGCAGATCGAGGGACGTGATTATTCCCCTCTATTTGGCACTGGTGAGGCCTCATTTGGAGTACTGTGTCCATTTTTGGGCCCCACACTACAAGAAGGATGTGGATAAATTGGAAAGAGTCCAACAGAGGGCAACAAAAATTATTAGGGAGCTGGAGTACATGACTTATGAGGAGAGGCTGAGGGAACTGGGATTGTTTAGCCTGCAGAAGAGAAGAGTGAGGGGGGATTTGATAGCTGCTTTCAACTACCTAAAAGGGGGTTCCAAAGAGGATGGATCTAGACTGTTCTCAGTGGTAGAAGATGACAGAACAAGGAGTAATGGTCTCAAGTTGCAGAGGGGGAGGTTTAGGTTGGATATTAGGAAAAACTTTTTCACTAGTAGGGTGGTGAAGCACTGGAATGGGTTACCTAGGGAGGTGGTGGAATCTCCTTCCTTAGAGGTTTTTAAGGTCAGGCTTGAGAAAGCCCTGGCTGAGATCATCTAGTTGGGGTTGGTCCTGCTTTGAGCAGGGGGTTGGACTAGATGGCCTCCTGAGGTCCCTTCCAACCCTGAGATTCTATGATTCTATGATTCCCATATTAGTACACAAAGTGAAGCGAACAATACATTCAAGAGGAATGGGCATTGTCAGGACTGTGCAATATTACAGTAGGATCCTGTGAGAAACCAGGCATAGCACAGGCTCTTAAAGCAAAGCGGATATCCACTGCCAGATGCCAGGCCTTCATATGACAGTAATGATGAACATAGAATTGCCATACTGGGTCAGACCAATGGTTCATTTCACCCAGAATCCTGTTTTCCAACTGTGGCCAGCGTCAGATGCATCAGAGGGAATGAAGAGAATAGGACAATGTATCAAATGATCTATCCCCTGTCATCTAGTCCCAGCTTCTAGCAGTCAGATATTTAGGGTCACCCATAGCATGGGGTTATGTCCCTGACCATCTTATCTAAAAGCCACTGATAGACCTATCCCCAGTGAACTTATCTAATTCTTTTTTTAACCCAATTATACTTTTACCCTTCACAACATTCCCTGGAAATGAGTTCCACATACTGACTGTGAATTGTGTGAAGAAGTATTTCCTTTTGTTTGCTTTAAACCTGCTGCCTATTAACTTCATTGGATGATCCTTCTTTCATGTGTTATCTGAAAGGGTAAATAACACTCTGCATTATGTTGGTAATTAGACCAGCAGTACTCAGGCTTCTGGCCCTTCTTGTCCTTGCTCTCTGATCAGTTGCAGTTTCCTTGGTTAGACTAAAAATTCAGTGAGATGTTTGAAAACTAATAAATGGTGAGCATGAATGCTAAGGATGCTTGTAGACAGCAGCATAGCACAGGTTTCATGTAATGCTATGTATGCCTTTCTAGAGAGGTTATTTAGACACGGTATACCATTCATGTATGGTTCTTCACCACTACTAAGGCAGTTTTCTTGTAATGGCCACTGTCTGGAGGACCACC
This sequence comes from Chelydra serpentina, assembly GCA_037349315.1. Lineage (NCBI taxonomy): Eukaryota > Metazoa > Chordata > Testudines > Chelydridae > Chelydra > Chelydra serpentina. The sequence continues at coordinate 34,838,262 of JBAIAC010000032.1, read as the reverse complement.
GGGGTTAGGGTGACCAGCTGTCCCGATTTTATAGGGACAGTCCCGATATTTGGGGCTTTTTCTTATATAGGCTCCTATTACCCCCCTCCCCAGTCCCGATTTTTCACACTTGCTGTCTGGTCACCCTATCTGGGGTAGCAGATCAATGCTGTTCACATCTCTACACACACTACTGCATCCCACATATTAATGCTCTGAAGCAATATTCTGATGCACTATGATCAAGCTGTATGAATAGTGTATGTGGTGTGTTGCTGGGATCCAGGACATGAGATGGAACACTAGATATAGCACACTCCTGTGTTGCTGATTATGAGAAGTTGATGATGATCACTGCTATATACAGTGATCTATGACCAGGGAGTACATGGAACCACCATCATCACCACAATATAGTAAATGGCTTAAGACAAAGATGACATGATATAAGTGTTTCTTAGTTTTTATTGACACATACTGTGGAATAGTAATAGTTATAAACACTGTTCATATTACTAAGATAGCAGCATCCTCATGTTCTGAATCCTCCTGCATCTCAGATCCATGGTTTTCTGGATCATCCTCCACACCATAGAAACTAATTAGTTTGACACATGTCAATTATAGATTCATAGATTCATAGATTCTAGGGCTGGAAGGGACCTCGAGAGGTCATCGAGTCCAACCCCCTGCCCTCATGGCAGGACCAATTACTGTCTAGACCATCCCTGATAGACATTTATCTAACCTACTCTTAAATATCTCCAGAGACGGAGATTCCACAACCGCCCTGGGCAGTTTATTCCAGTGTTTAACCACCCTGACAGTTAGGAACTTTTTCCTAATGTCCAACCTAAACCTCCCTTGCTGCAGTTTAAGCCCATTGCTTCTTGTTCTATCCTCGGAGGCTAAGATGAACAAGTTTTCTCCCTCCTCCTTATGACACCCTTTTAGATACCTGAAGACCGCTATCATGTCCCCTCTCAGTCTTCTCTTTTCCAAACTAAACAAACCCAATTCCTTCAGCCTTCCTTCATAGGTCATGTTCTCTAGACCCTTAATCGTTCTTGTTGCTCTTCTCTGGACCCTCTCCAATTTCTCCACATCTTTCTTGAAATGCGGTGCCCAGAACTGGACACAATACTCCAGTTGAGGCCTAACCAGCGCAGAGTAGAGCGGAAGAATGACTTCTCGTGTCTTGCTCACCACACACCTGTTAATGCAGCCCAGAATCAAGTTTGCTTTTTTTGCAACAGCATCACACTGTTGACTCATATTTAGCTTGTGGTCCACTATAACCACTAGATCCCTTTCTGCCGTACTCCTTCCTAGACAGTCTCCTCCCATTCTGTATGTGTGAAACTGATTGTTCCTACCTAAGTGGAGCACTTTGCATTTGTCCTTATTAAACTTCATCCTGTTTACCTCTGACCATTTCTCCAATTTGTCCAGATCATTTTGAATTATGACCCTATCCTCCAAAGCAGTTGCAATCCCTCCCAGTTTGGTATCATCTGCAAACTTAATAAGCGTACTTTCTATGCCAATATCCAAGTCATTGATGAAGATATTGAACAGAGCCGGTCCCAAAACAGACCCTTGCGGAACCCCACTCGTTATACCTTTCCAGTAGGATTGGGAACCATTTATAACTACTCTCTGAGTACGGTTATCCAGCCAGTTGCACACCCACCTTATAGTAGCCCCATCTAAGTTGTATTTCCCTAGTTTATTGATAAGAATATCATGCGAGACGGTATCAAATGCCTTACTAAAGTCTAGGTATACCACATCCACCGCTTCTCCCTTATCCGCAAGACTCGTTATCCTATCAAAGAAAGCTATCAGATTGGTTTGACATGATTTGTTCTTTACAAATCCATGCTGGTTATTCCCTATCACCTTACCACCTTCCAAGTGTTTGCAGATGATTTCCTTAATTACTTGCTCCATTATTTTCCCTGGCACAGAAGTTAAACTAACTGGTCTGTAGTTTCCTGGGTTGTTTTTATTTCCCTTTTTATAGATGGGCACTATATTTGCCCTTTTCCAGTCTTCTGGAATCTCTCCTGTCTCCCATGATTTACCAAAGATAATAGCTAGAGGCTCAGATACCTCCCCTATTAGGTCCTTGAGTATTCTAGGATGCATTTCATCAGGTCCTGGTGACTTGCAGGCATCTAACTTATCTAAGCGATTTTTAACTTGTTCTTTTTTTATTTTATCTTCTAAACCTTCCCCCTTCCCATTTGCATTCACTATGTTAGGCATTCCCTCAGACTTCTCGGTGAAGACCGAAACAAAGAAGTCATTAAGCATCTCTGCCATTTCCAAGTTTCCTGTTACTGTTTCTCCCTCCTCACTGAGTAGTGGGCCTACCCTGTCCTTGGTCTTCCTCTTGCTTCTAATTTATTGATAAAAAGTTTTCTTGTTTCCCTTTATTCCTGCAGCTAGTTTGAGCTCATTTTGTGCCTTTGCCTTTCTAATCTTGCCCCTGCATTCCCGTGTTGTTTGCCTATATTCATCCTTTGTAACTTGTCCTAGTTTCCATTTTTTATATGACTCCTTTTTCTTTTTTAGATCTTGCAAGGTCTCGTGGTTAAGCCAAGGTGGTCTTTTGCCACATTTTCTATCTTTCCTACCCAGCGGAATAGTTTGCTTTTGGGCCCTTAATAGTGTCCCTTTGAAACACTGCCAGCTCTCCTCAGTTGTTTTTCCCCTCAGTCTTGATTCCCATGGGACCTTACCTATCAGCTCTCTGAGCTTACCAAAATCCGCTTTCCTGAAATCCATTGTCTCTATTTTGCTGTACTCCCTTCTACCCTTCCTTAGAATTGTGAACTCTAGGATTTCATGATCACTTTCGCCCAAGCTCCCTTCTACTTTCAAGTTCTCAACGAGTTCCTCCCTATTTGTTAAAATCAAATCTTGAACAGCTTCCCCCCAGTAGCTTTCTCAACCTTCTGAAATAAAAAGTTGTCTGCAATACAGTCCAAGAACTTATTGGATAGTCTGTGCCCCGCTGTGTTATTTTCCCAACATATATCTGGATAGTTGAAGTCCCCCATCACCACCAAATCTTGGGCTTTGGATGATTTTGTTAGTTGTTTAAAAAAAGCCTCATCCACCTCTTCCACCTGGTTAGGTGGCCTGTAGTAGACTCCTAGCATGACATCACCCTTGTTTTTTACCCCTTTTAGCCTAACCCAGAGACTCTCAACACTTCCGTCCCCTATGTCCATCTCCACCTCAGTCCAAGTGTGTACATTTTTAATATATAAGGCAACACCTCCTCCCTTTTTCCCATGTCTGTCCTTCCTGAGCAAGCTGTACCCATCCATACCAACATTCCAATCATGTGTATTATCCCACCAAGTTTCGGTGATGCCAACAATGTCATAGTTGAATTTATTTATTAGCACTTCCAGTTCTTCCTGCTTATTACCCATACTTCTCGCATTTGTATACAGGCATCTAAGATACTGATTTGATCTTGCCTCCCAGTTTTGCCCTGACCCTCCTATCTCTTTGTCATTAGAGCCCACGCCCCCTCCTATTTCCGACCCATCTCCCAGGTCCCCATGTTCTCCACTTACCTGTGGGCTTTGCTCTCCTGTCCCCGTCAAACCTAGTTTAAAGCCCTCCTCACTAGGTTAGCCAGTCTGTATCCAAATAGGGTCTTCCCCCTCCTCGAAAGGTGAACGCCATCTCTGCCTAGCAGTTCTTCCTGGATTAGCATCCCGTGGTCGAGGAAGCCAAAGCCCTCCTGGCGACACCATCTTTTCAGCCAGGCATTCACCTCCACGATGCACCTGTCTCTGCCCGGGCCCCTACCTTTGACAGGAAGGATTGAAGAGAATACCACCTGCGCTCCAAACTCCTTCACCCATACTCCAAGAGCCCTGTAGTCACTCTTGATCTGCTCAGTGTCACCCCTCGCAGTATCATTTGTGCCCACATGGATGAGTAGCATGGGGTAGTAGTCAGAGGGCCGGATAACCCTTGACAATGCCTCCGTAACGTCTCGGATATGGGCCCCCGGCAGGCAGCATACCTCCCGAGATGAAATGTCAGGGCGAGAGATGGGTGCCTCCGTTCCCCTCAGCAGAGAGTCTCCGACCACCACTACCCTATGTTTCCTATTCGCAGTGGTGGCAGCAGACTTCCCAGCCTTAGGTGTATGAGGCTTCTCCTCCTCTGCTGTAGGGGCAGATTCCTTCTCTCCTGTATCAAGAAGAGCATAACGGTTTCCTATTACCACGGCAGCAGGGTTTGGAGCAGGGGTGGAGCACTTCCTGCTGCCAGAAGTAAGCAGCTGCCAGTGTCCACCCTGAGCCATTTCCTCCTCCACCAGTGGTGTGTCAGCAGTCCTGTGTACTGGGACAGCTACCTCAGCTGTCTCCACATGGACACTGTCCAGGAATTGTTCATGGACTTGGATGCTCCTCAATCTAGCCACCTCCTCCTGTAGCTCTCCCACCTGTTCCCTGAGAGATTCCACCAGCAGGCACCTGTCACATTGGATGGTCCCCCCAGCCTGGATATCTGTAAGTGGAATTTGCAAGTTACAGTCCCTGCAAAACCACACCAGGATCTGGGTAGAAGCATCCATGTTCAGGCGCTCTATCTGGCTACAGGCGCAGGAGGAGGAGACAGAAGCATGCTGGCACAGGTGTTACGGGTCTTCCTAACCATCGTAGGACTCCCTCTGTCAAACTCCCTCTCAAACACTCAAGGGAGCAGGGTCAGGCACTCAGTCCCAACTGCCACAACAGCTGAAACTGAAATCACCTGAAATCAGAATCAAAATTTAAATTCAAACAGTCAAACACACACACTCCCACCAACAGCTAGTACTCACTCTCACCTGGTAGACTGTTCAGCCGCAGGATCTCTTGCTCTCCCTCTCAAACTCCTGTCTGCAGCCCCCTGTCTGCTCCGCTCCCCTGGTCGCTCCGCCTCTGGCTTTAGTTTGGATTAAGGCTTTAGGAATGGCAAATATTGCTCGCCCCTTCCCACTCCCCAACTCCCTCTCAAAACTCCTGTTTGCAGCTCCTGTTCGCAAAGCTCCCTGGTCGCTTGCTCGCTGCTTTATAAAGCCCTGGCCTCCCTGATTGATTAGCCCCGCCCCCTGATTAAGGTTTCTAGGTTTCAAGCCTGGTGTAGAAGCTCACAGCTTCTAACTGCCAGCCACAGCACACAGTCCTGCAAACAAACAAATGAATGAACAAACAGACAGACAGACAAGCTCAGCACACAGCAAGTACCCCCAAACACACACTACAGACAGCCACTTACCCCAAGGATCCTGTATTTGCTCCTGCTTTACCTGGAGCAATTCCTCTCAAACTCCCCTGTTTGCAGCCCCTGTTCGCAAAATTATGATGAACAATGATAAAAGGTTCTGTTACTGTGCAGACATCTGTAGAAGCCAAGAGTGAGAAAAGGCTTGAATTTGTCTTAATAGATCATAGTGATGGTCAAGTCTGGCATATACTACTACTTCCTTAAACTACTATACTGGATGTCATGAGCCAGACACATTATTACTCATTGATAGGTCATGGCCATATTATTCTAGCCTCAAGAAAACAGGATATCCTTTTGTTGCTGCCAGAGAATGACAGGTTGCTTAAACACATCCTCCATCCTAAATGTGAGGATTAGATACCCTTTCCCTTGTTGAGACTGGAGATGACCAGCAAGAGTGGCAAGGAGTTAGGTTCATTGGTGTGGTCCTTTGCTAATGCTATGCTGTGCCAAATTCTTGGTAATCTGTGTGGTAGAATCAGCCTGACTAGGTCTGTTTCAGTTTGTGAGCAGATTGCTGACTGACTGGACAATTTAGTAGAGTAGTTGGCGTTTCACTTCTAATGACCTAGATTCTTTTTGTTTACAGACCTGATTAATTTTGTTTACTATTCACTTCATATACACTTTCAGGTTTTGTCCAAGTTATATCTTCCTATGGACAATCTTTAGTCTGTACTAGCTGATGGCTGGTACAGTTTGGGGTGGGGGGGAGGCCAGGGGGGTGAGTGTGTGTCACACATTGCTAATGGGTGAAGAGAGAAGAACCTGATGTTTCATACTCACTGCTGAAACTTCTGCCTTCCAGGTCTTCATGAACTAGTATTCCCAGATTCCATCATTACTAATTTAAAGGACTAAAACAGATATGCTCCTGTTGTACACATTATCTGGATGCAGGGTCAGCAGACAGCAAAGGTGAAAAATCGGGACAGAGGGTGGGGGGTAATAGGAGCCTATATAAGAAAAAGACCCCAAAATCGGGACTGTCCCTATAAAATCGGAACATCTGGTCACCCTATCTGGCTGTCTGTTGGCCATTTACTGAGGGGTTAGGGGCTATGCTGCCACAGCAAGGACAGGATGATTGTTTATAGGTACAAAAATACATCATGGAATATCACGTATTATGGATCAGCCAGGCACATCCTGGCTATATTTTGCAGCTGCCTATTCATCCATAATCAGATGCTGTTACAGTCTATCTCCTGGTAACTCCTTTGTGGAAACGGCATGAAAGGCTGGAATGTTGATTGTTGCCAAACCTGGTTAAACATTGTACAGCCAATTCTCTTGGCAAGAGCATCAGTTTTGAAACTACCAACACACAGCAATATTTTCAATAATGAGGCATTAAAGAAGGAAGTGTTCAATAAATATTTCTGTTCTGTAGTTGGAAAAAGCAGGATGTGTGCTTGTGTCATATGAGGATGACAAAGTATTTTCCAGTCCATTAGTACCTGAGGAAGATGTTAGATAACATCTACTAGGAATAAATATTTTTAAATCAGCAGGTCTGGATAACTTGCACCCAGGGGTCCAAAAAGAATTGACTGAGGAGATCTCTGGCCCACAGATGTTAATTTGTAATAAATCTTCAAATAGGGGAGAAATTCCAGAAGAATGGAAGTAAGCTAATCTTTTGTCAATATTCAAAAATGGCCCACAGGATGATAAGAATAACTGTAGTCTGGTCAGTCTGACATCACTCCTGAGCAAAATAATGGAAAAGCTGTTATGGGATTCAACTGATAAAGAATAAAGGAGAGGAGTGTAATTAATGCCAATCAACATGGTTTTATGGAAAATCCAGTCTTGTCAAACAAATTCTGATTTCATTTTTTGATGAGATCACAAGTTTGGTTGATAAAGGTAATCACATAGATGTAATATACTGAGACTTTCATATGATGTTGGACTTAGTACAGCATGACATTCTGTTTTTTTCAAAAGTACCATATAATATCAATAAAGCACATGTTAAATTGGTTAAAAACTGACTGACAGACCTCAAAAGCAATTGTCAATAGGGAATCATCACTGAATGGAGGTGTTTCTAATGGCATTCTTCATGGATCAGTACTAGGTCTGATGCTATTGAACATTTTCATCAATGATCTGGAAATAAATATAAAATCCTTGCTGATAAAATTTGTGGACATAAAGATTGGTGGAGTGATACTTGATTTTAAGAACAGGGCAGTCAGACAGAGGGATCTGGATTGTTCAGTACGCTCATACCATTCAAATAATCATGACTAATCACAGTTTTGATCACACTGGTAGTACTAATTGTTGTTACCTTTTCTTGAATATTCCATTCTTTCACAATATCTAAGAAATGCTCTACACGTTTCAGCATAATGTCTCTCTTCAGCATGCGTTATTGTTAAAGCAAATGACTGCAGTATTCATGCACCATCAGTCAGGTGTGCCATGACTCCAAGATAGCAGTGATTGCTCAAGGATGTCCAGTGATCACCAGTCAAAGCAAGCAGTACATTTTTCAGAAGCTCCAACTTTGTAGTCTTCTCATTATGATATAGGTCATGTATTCATGATGCAATGGTTCCTTGGGAGGGCAAGGTGTGACTGACTGGAAGATTCAATTTGAGTAACATCTTTTGATCCTCTGTCGTTTACAATGTTGAGTGGTCTGCAGTCCATAGCTATTCACTTTGCAATAGCTTTGGTTAAGCTGTTGTACATTGTTTGATCCATGGGCTTGTAGCGATCTTGAAAATCTGTAAATATACTCTGTCACAGCTGGCGGGATTCATTTGCTGTCGGTGGGTTATCTGTAGCACAAGAACTGGAAGTGAAAGCATGTTTAGTGTGTAGGTGGTACTGCAGACTTGAAGTACTTTAACGGTACTGGAACTTAGTCTTTCAATAGCTACATATAATCGTCTTTTTAGCCAGGATTGATTCACAGCATGATTAATATGTTAATTTTTGTAATGTGTTAATTGCACTCCAGAGGCCGCGGGGGGGGGTGTGCTGGAACCCCAGCCCCAGAGTTCAATAGGGGGGCTGGAGCTCTAGTCCCTGAGCACCGCAGATGGTAGTGGTGGGGCTGGAGCCCTGAGCCCCAAATCCCCACGGGGGCTGAAGCCCGGAGCCCTGTGCCCCAAATGGGGCTGAGGGGGTCAGAAAGCCAGAGTACTCCACTCAAATGGGGCTAAAGACCAGAGGCCCCTTACCCCAAGGGGGGCTGAAGCCTTAGGCCCCATGAGGCTGAAGTTAGGAGATCACAATTTTTTTCTAATGGGGAGGGTCATGATTGTTTTTAAAGTCCTAATGGGGTCTCCAGCACAAAAAGTTTGAGACACACTGCTCAAAAGTTTTCATTGTTTTATTTTTGAGTGCTATGTAAAAAAAAATACATTTGTAAATTGCATTTTCACAATAAAGAGATTGCACTATAGTACTTGTATGAGATGAATTGAATACTTTCTTTTTTTTAACAGTGCAAATATTTGTAATAAAAAAGAATATGAAGTCAGCACTGTACGCTTGGTATTGTGTTTTGTAATTGTAATCAATATATTTGAAAATAAACATCAAAAAAATTTAAAGAAATGATATTCTATTATTGTTTAACAGTGCAATTAAAACTGCAATTAATTGTGATTAATTTTTTAAATATCATGATTAATCATGATTAATTTTTTAATCGCTTAACAGCCCTAATTTTAATACAAACTAATACAAATTTATACATCTAAGAACAATGAATACAGGCCAGAATGGGGGACCATAACCCGGAAAGCAGCATATATAAGAAGAATTTAGGCATCACAGAGGACAAGTCAAGCACAAGTTTTTGGGATTACCATAGGTTTAATTGTACGAAATGTAATGGTGTGTGACACATAGGATGTCAAACTAGATAATCTAATGGTCCTTTCTGGTCTTAAAGTCTATTAAACTATGAATATGATTGTTTTCTAGTGAGTCATGGGGACTCCCCATTGGGGAGAGAGATTTGCCCTAGCCTCTACAAGTTTCTCTTTCTGATCTCCTACCCCCTTCACCCCTCTGCAGCTCTGATTTCATTCCATTGGAGGTGTTTTGTGAATGCAAAGGAAGCCTAATTTTACTTTATCGATGCCAACTGCTTGTGCTTCCTTCTTTGCATGAGAATGCATGAGTCTTGCAATCATACTGAAGAGGTCATAAACAGGAGCGTTTATAATTCAGGGGAGCAGTGCATCTAGAGTGATTGTGCCTATGGCACACTGAAAACACACTAATTTTGGTCATTTGTATTTATATGTATATATTTACAACCACACTCAACTGCTTTTAAAAACCTTAGAAAATATGAATAGGCATTTTAGTCTCTTAGCTGAAAGTGAAAATTCCTATTTTATAAAGCAGTAAAATTAAATTTTCATACTCACTACTGATGTATTTTAGTCTAACCAGCATAATTACTGAATTTGAGCTCTATTTTGAATTTGTGATGTCTAGATGCCTTATCTAATACCATACCCACAGTCAGTTTTCATACTGTGGTTGAGTTAAAAGAATCCATCAATTTCCTTTCCTTTTCAAATACATGTATAATATTGCCAGCACTCAGAAGAAGGAAGGAATACTATTGCGTTTTCACAGTTGTGTTCAACTGATAGTCAGCGATAACAGTGCCCCTATTGGGATCTGTTCCTTCCCACAAAGAATGGGTCGAATCAGCTGTTTGTGGAGCACCATTCCCTCTTCTCTCAAAATTGACTGAGGTCCCCTCTCTTTGTGAGGAGGAAGTAGGCTGGTGATGGATCAGGAATATACATAGTATTTCCCCACTCATTTCATCCTGGGGCTGTATTATCTTCTGAGAGGAAACTCTTGACATTATGAAAACCTCCCTGGGGGAAGTGAACAGTAGAGGAAGCCATACTTACTGGAAGCCACAGTGACTGGGAGTTGCCTTCAGGGGGAATAGAGACAACTTATCATCCCAGGATCTAGACAGGCATCTATTCTATGGGGTTGGGTGGCTTTGAACAACCCATGTTACCTGATAGAACAATCTGTGGAAAATTTGGCAAGGGGAACTGCATGAAATGTTCCTACTACTTGACTTCTTCCTGTGAGTTTTTTCATGCGGGGTTCTTTTAGCTCAGCCGCATTAAATGTATCCATTTAGACTTTTCTCTATACATAGGATATATACGAATGTTAACAGTTCAACTCAAAAACAGAAAATTTTATTAAACTGAGACTACCTTTTTTATCTATGTCAAAACACTGCATAGTGTTATGAATCAACAAAGGGCTAGCAAATTACTTCGTTTTCCATTTGTGGCAGTTTTTGAGAAATGTATTTACAATGTGTTTTTCATATTTCCCTAATCTAGCTGGGTTATAGAACACACAAGTTTATTATTAAAATGTTCCTTTTATTCAATAGCTTTTTAACAATTTGCTTTTGGTCATTCTGAACATAATGTATTATACCTGATATAAGCAATTAATGGCATAGTCTCCAATACTTTCCCCCAAAGCTTCAGAAAATAGATAGTTTCAGGTTCACTTTCACAGCTGTTCAGCTGACATCCCAGGAAGAACTATAAAGGAAAGTTTTATTCGCTAAAGTGAATAATGACTTGATCCACATCATAAATACCTTCATAAATAAGAAGAAATGAAAAAGCAGAAATTAATTCTCAACATTCCACAAAATATTTGTTTAATATTCACATTCTATAATTGATCAGAGTAATTTTTTTAAATTCTTTCAAAGTATTGTGAATATGTTTAACACAAAGTGTCATTCGCAATCCACTCTAAGAATTTGGACAATGTCACAAGCATTTGAAATTTTTTTAAAAAACTGTGTTACCTATCAAGAAAAAAATTCTGGGTTCAAGAAGTTATGATGAATTCAAAAGTCCTCCCCCCTTTTTCAGTTAGTAGTGGATAAAACACTAAAATCTGATATTTGTTTTGTGTCAGAAAGCAAAGAATTGTTAAATTTATTAGTAGATGTTTGCTTCTGAGCAAAATAGCCAAGCACTTCAAAAACATTTACCATGTTGGCCTTTCCTAAAATGTCGAGAACTGTGTCCTCTATCAAGAAACATTTCATAAACTAGGTTGGAAGTCTTTATATTTAACAAATACAATTACCGGTTCAAAAGTCAAAAATGTAAGAAAGTTTGGGACTATAAAGTTGAGCCAGTTCCTTACATCTTTTCATATTTGAAGTAGAATACTTTATTTTCTATTCAATCTATGCATTTTTAACCTCCGTTTTCTAGGAACCCGGTTTAAACCTTTATTATTCATATAAAAGTGCTTCCTGAATTTTGTTGTGAATTTGTTTTTCTCTGAATCAGTGAGTGCTTTACCACCATCTGTGCTGAACTGAAAATATTGTAGTAACTTGGGTTGACATTATGTTTTCTAGTACAATTTAATGTTCCAGTATTGCAAAAAAATTGCTTCCCAACTCTCCAATTTCAGAAAATAAATCTACATTTTAGCATTTTTGTATAGCTTTTAGTACTTTAACCTTCATCCTTTGATTTCATTGAAGTATATGCATTCTCCTTTTGTTTACAGGAAATATATTTCATACCTAACATTGTCAACCTTTTATGGCATTCCATAATAGTAGCGTTTTAATTAACACATATGTCTGCCATATTTTTGCCTTTCTGAACCCTTTTAAATGATACAAATTCTATTTTCATACACTACTTAAACCAAAACATAACAGACTATTTAGAATGAGACATAACCACACAACACCATGCTCACGTAATTTCCTCAGATTTATTGCCTGTGGGTGCTAGGATTTATAGATACAGTCTCACAAATTGGAAATTGCTTTTCCACATTGTCCATTATATTTACAGAGGGGTTCATAATTATCAAAGTATTCTTTTTCAAAGTCCTTCAGATTTGGTCCAGTCTTATTTATTATGTGCTTGCTTTTTATTTTTGCAATGCATATGCATCAGTTTCTCTACTCAACATTAAAATTAATTTGCCATGTGTCAGCCTAGTCACATAGCAGCCTTGTGAATCTTATCCTTTATATGTTCCCATTTCCCTTTAAATTGAATTAGACAAAACTGGTCTTCAGATACAAAGAGACACACACACACATACAGAGAGAGAGAGACCGAGAGAGAGAGATTACAAGGTGGTATGGCATAAATTTTTTAACTGGCATGAATTTAGGCTGGGGCATTATTAATGAATGGCAAAGCCATGACTGAATTATACAGCTCAAACAAAATGTGTGATACAAATATTCTTTGGGACACTATTATTATTATTATTTTATTATATTACTATAGCACTTACATGTCTTAGTCAAGGACCAACACCCTGCTGTGCTAGACACTGTACAAACACAGAACAGAAAGATAGTCCCTGCCCCAAAGAGCATATAACACAGACAGACAGATGGATAGAGACAGACAAGGGTACAAGGAACAAGGGACAATACTAATCAGTATGATAGGCAGAGGTATCAACACATTAGCAGCCTAACTATTCTCAGGTTCTTTGTCGGCATCATAGCACAGGAGATTTCCTCCCAAGAATGAGGGGTAGCATGGGAGAAAGCACAAAGGTGCATTTTTTAAAATGTAACAAGTGGGCAATGGAGGCTGGCATCCTTGGCCAATCAGAAGCAGAAGTTAACATTTTAATTTGAGCGATAAGTAGGGTGGGTATAGCCTATGTAGAACCTTGAAAGTGAAGACAAGATACTTATGTTTGATGGGATAGAGAAAGGAGACCCAATGAAGGGATGGAAAGAGGAGTAACACTGTCAAAGTGACAGGCCAGGAGAATGATCTTTGCAGCAGCATTTTGAATGGATATGAGTGGGAAAAGATTTCATTTGTCAAGGCCAGAGAAAATGATATTGCAGTAATTGAGATCTGAGATGATGAGAGCCTAGATAAGTTTTATCTGCATGAATGGATAGGAAAGACCTTATCTTAAATATGTTATGCAGAAGTAACATGCAAGATTTAAACATAGCCTGTATATGAGGACCTAGAGAGAGATCTGAATTGAAGATGACACCCAGGTTATGGGCCTAAATAAAGGAAGGAAGGTGATGTTGTCCACAGTGATCAAGAAAGGAGGTAGTGAAGAGAGTTTTCTGGGGGAAGATTAAGAACTCTGTTTTAGCCATGTTGAACTTGAACTGAAGGCTAGATATCCACAAGGAGATATCAAAGAGACTGGCCAAGTCTATAGTTTGGACAGAAGAAGATAGGTCTGGTAGAGAGGTAGATCTGTGAGTCACCAACATAGTGATGATAGTTAAATTTGTGTTTGCAAATAACATTACCCAGAGAAGAGGTGTAGAGGGAGAAGAGAAGGGGACCAAGGCAAGAGCCCTGTGGAACCTCTAGAGAAAGTTGGAGGGGGTCTCAGAAGGATCCTCCAAATACACATGTTGAAGGAGTGATTAGGGATTTGGAGGACAAGCAGGAAGAGGCAGAATCATGGAAGCCAAGGAAGGACAAGATTTCAAGAAGAAGGACACGGTTGGCTGCAACTGACTGCTCAAGAAGGATAAGGATGGTGTACTGGTTCTAAGCTTTGGCTAGGAAGAGGTCATTAGAGACTTTGGTGAGAGTCATTTCAGTGGCATACAAGGGGGGATGTCATATTGGAAAGGGTCTAGGATGAAATTGGAGGAGAAGAACCATGCATTCAATTACATTAGAGATGAAAGGAAGAAGGAGATGAGGTAGTCATTGAAGAAGCAATTGGGGTCCAGTTGTATTTTTTAAAGATGAGAAACACTAAAGCATGCTAGCATTGTTAGAGGAAAAGAGCCAAAGGAAATTGAGAGGTTAAGGAGAAGGGTAAGTGAGAGGATGATAATGGATAAAAGTGAGATAAAGAGATGAGATGGCACGTGGTCACTGGGGCAAGTGGAGATCATATTAAAAACTTTTGCATCTGTGACAAGGGAGAAGGAGAGAGTTGTAGGTGGGGAATGGGAGGGGAAAAGAAGGAAAGTCAAGGTAGGGAGGAAAATCTTGTATTTTTTCAGTTATCTCTTGGCAAAAAATGGTGAGTTCCTGTGCAGAGAGAGAAGTGGAAGCAGAAAGAGGGGAGGGTTATAAGAGTGAGTCAAAGGTTGCAAAAAAGACAGGTGGGATTGTGGGCATGCGATTCAAATTAGTTGGAGAAATAGAGTTGTTTAGCTAAAGAAGACAGTAGAACTGAAAGAGGAGAGAATAAATTTTTAAAGGAAGAAGTCAACCTAGTCCCTGGATTTCCAACACAGATGCTTTGCAATGTCAGAGAAGAATGTGAATTTGGGGGGTGAACCAGGGAAGAGGACTGACAGGACAGACCTTCCAATGTGAGAGTGGGGCAAAAGAGTTGTGGGGAGAGAATGAACTTCCAAAGCAATTGAAGAAAGGAAAGAGGGCAGGGAGGATAGGGCAGACAGCAAATGAGAAGTCATCCATACTGATGGATTGGAAGTCACAGAAAGGTTAATTGACAGGACATGAACTGGAGGGCTGATGGGTGATGCTGCAAAAAATTAGGTGATAGTTGGAGAGGGGGACCTTGGCCACAGAAAAGTCAGAGAGAGAACAGTGCTTGGTGAAGACCAAATCAAGTGAACAGATCTTACGGTGAGTAGAAGAGTTGAACAAGGACTGCAGGTCAAAAGAAATCAGGGAGAGGAAATGTGTGGTTAAGGGGATCAGATGCATCATCAACATGGAAGTTGAAGTCACTGAGGATGAATGTGGGAGATTGTGAGGAAAGGAAGAGAGAGAGAGAGGGAGAGAGAGAGACAGGATTCTGAATCAGAGAAGAAGGCTGATGGGGATAAGTTAGGTGAAGGGTAAGTGACAGCAAATTCTCATTTTTCAATATGCTGAATTTTTTTAGATTGAAATGATCCTCTTATTCAATAGTGGAATAAGTGACATTAGGAGCTTTTAGCACTCAAGAAAGCAGAGGGGAAGGGTTTGGTTTATGTTTCAATGTGGCAGTTGAGGCTTTTGTCATTCAATGAGAGATGTGTCTCCTCTTTCCTTCCTCCTTTTGGGGAGAAGCACGGGTGACTTAGAGAAGGACTGAATACGTTCTTACTCAGCCAACACTTGTCTGGAACTAACTGCCTCAATGCATTTCACCACTATATCCAGTAATGATGGCTAACCCCATTAGGTGCTAAAATGATCAGCAGTGAGATAGTTAATAATGAAAATATTTTAATTATCATTATTAGGTTTCAGAGTTATGCATGTACCAATGAGATTAATAGGAGCAATCTATAACCATCAGGGTGAGAAACAGGTCTTTTCTTTCAAAGAAACCCTAATATCTGGAGCACAATTATATGACAATTTAAAATATCCAGAAAGTATGCATCCATCTTTGCAGCTGTATAATCACATTATACTTGGGTCCTGCAGCTTGTATTAAATATAATGGCTTTCCCTGAAGTTTGCATGATACAGTGTAGCTTCTAATTGAGGGCAATTTGTAACTGAGGGTGGCTTTATTAAAACTTTACTTTAAAGATATATGGCTTGATTCTCCCTCCTTTAAACAAATGTAATTCATGAGTAATGCCAGTAAAGTCAATGGGATTACACTGGGTGGTGGGTCTTCTAACCCTGGCCCTGCCTTCCGCCTCCAACTCCCTTTGTGTATTGCTGCTCAGGAAATTGCTGTGGGGCTATACTGCACAGGGAGCAATGAATGAATATCTCCCTTTGCAGCCACCCAAAATCCTGTCCTCAGTTTTGCAACAGAAGCAGAACAATCCTCCTCCCACGGCCCTCCAAGGCTATGGAGATGGGGACAGGATTTGACCCACAGTGAATAACAGAGATTTGAAAATTCAACCAAAACAAGACATACCCAAGGGTTATTTCATTAATGCTTGTAAAAAGCTTTTAAATCTTATAGTGGAAATGTATTTATTTATTTATTTGCAAAACCAGAGACAATTACTCAAAGACTTCTTCTTTTGATTCTCCACATAATCTGTATTTTCTAAGAGAAAAGCAAGCTCTTGTCCTTTTAAATGAGCATTTATCAAAAGGTGAAAATAGACCATTCACCATTTACCCTGGAAAGAGTCAGAATCTTTTCTTTCTTGACAGTTTTTTTTCTTATCCTCCAGGGATATCTCAGATTCAAAATAAAGTATTGGTATTCCACAAAAGACAAGTAAAAAGGCACAATCCTTAAACTCTTTCTTGCAGGTGTTATGCTGGCAGAGTCCCTCAGTCCTAAGAACAGTTTTTGGTTTTTGTTTTGTTTTGTTTTGGGGTTTTTTTTTTTTAATAACAAGGTATTTTTTTTAATACATGTCACTCAGAAAAGGGTACAAGAAATCTGGAATATTCTGGCAACATGTGCTTTCAGTAAACTGCTAAACTCTGCTTTGCTAGGCAAGATAGCATTAAAACCTCTAAAGAGCTTTTGTAAAAGTAAAAAACAGCTTAAAAAAGCTTTAAAAAAAACAGATTAAAAAAAGTTATACCCAGCTCTTCCCTAACTGGATATCTAGGCAGTGCATCTCAAAGACTTTAGTTTTAAGATGTTATAAAGAGCAGAAGAGCTACACGCAGTACCAATAAACTGTTGAGAACTGCAAATTCATCTCTTCTTTATCCATTTAGATTTATGAAAGACTTATTTTTGCCACAATTTTAATATTGTGAGGAAGGACCAATAATTGGATAGCCATGTGGACTAAACTGTCCTCTTACCTTTCAGGGTAGAGTTAAAAAAAGAGAGAAGTCTGGTTGACTTAAAGACTCTTCCATCTCCCGGGTTTTCAATCTCTTACCTTTTGTAAGGACAAAATTCAATCAACCCACCCAACACAAAATCTCCCAATCTTTGAGATGTAAAGATCACAATAATTTACAAGACACCACTACAAAAAAAATCAAAGGGAAGGGGGAAAAAGCCCCAGACATAGTGGAGTGAGGTAGAACGACTTGTGGCACCTTAGAGACTAACAAATTTATTTGGGCATAAGCTTTCATGAGCTAAAACCCACGAAAGCTTATGACCAAATAAATGTGTTAGTCTCTAAGGTGCCACAAGTACTCCTCGTTGTTTTTGCTGATACAGACTAACACAGCTACCACTCTGAAACCTGAGGTAGAGATGTAATTGACAGGATCTCTCCTCTACTAAAGCACAGTGACAAGTACAGGAGAATTCCTGCTAAGAGTGGTATTTGCATCTATTAACCATATCTAGTTAACCTAGGAGTCTCTGCCCAGCATCCTATGCTTCCTTAGGTTTCTAAGGAGAAGCATGAGAAGCAAAAACACTTAGTTCACCTCTTTTCTCCTCTCTCTACTAATTCATAATCCCTGTCTCCCTTTCTTCTTGCCCTCCTCTGTCTCATATCTTTCCCTTCATGTGAGAGCCCTCCCACACCCCAGAAAGGGAGATCTCTCGCAACAGACTGACAGATTCAGGGTATGTCTATACTACCCATCGGATCGGCGGGCAGCGATCGACCCCTGAGCGCTCTCCTGTCGACTCCTGTACTCCACCGCCGTGAGAGGCACAGGCGGAGTTGATGGAGTAGTGGCAGCAGTCGACTCACTGCAGTGAAGATGCTATGGTGACTCGGTCTAAGTACGTCCACTTCAGCTATGTTAGCTGAAGTTGCGTAACTTAGATCAATTCCCCGCCTAGTGTAGACCAAGGCTCTGTGAGCTTGCTTACCTCCGCTAAGGGTATGTCTGCACTATGAAATTAGGTCAATTTTATAGAAGTCGATTTTTCAGAAGAGATTTTATACAGTAGATTGTGTGTGTCCACACTAAGCACATTAAGTCAGCAGAGTGTGTCCTCACTACCGTGGCTAGCATTGACTTACAGAGCAGTGCACAGTGGGTAGCTATCCCACAGATCCTGCAGTCTCTACCACCCATTGGAATTCTGGGTTATGCTCCCAATGCCTGATAGGGCAAAAACATTGTCACGGGTGGTTTTGGGTACATGTCATCAGCTGCCCCTCCCTCCGTGAAAGCAACGGCAGGCAATCCTTCCGTGCCTTTTTTCTTGGTTTACCTGTGCAGACGCCATACCACAGCAAGCATGGAGCCTGCTCAGCTCACCGTCACCGTTGCAGCTCCTGGGTGCCTTCGCAGTAGACGGTGCAGTAGGACTGCTAGCCATCCTCATACACAGTGTACGGCTCCACCGCTTCCACTGCAACTCTGCTCTCCTGGTCTCCTGCAACTTTGCAGCAGACGGTGCAGTAGGACTGGTAGCTGTCCTCATTGAACATGTAGCTTGGCCGGCGGCTCTGGGAACATCTTTCTTGCCCGGCTCCTAGCAACCTCCAGGGCATGGTGTATGGCTTCCGCTGCAACTCTGCTCTCCTGCGAGCTGGAGGCTTCTGCCTCAGGCTGGTCTCCCAGTCGGCAGCACCTAAACCCAGCCTACCCCTTGCTCCCATGGCTCATGAAGCCTGGACAGTAATAAGGAGCAGTTCAACTATAGGCTGAGCAAGTGCAGAATGGTGGTAGAATGTGTCTTTGGATATTTAAAAGCTCCCTGGCACTGTTGGTCAGACCTCAGTGCAACCAACATTCCCATTGTTATTGCTGCTTGCTGTGTGCGCCATAATATCTGTGAGAGTAAGGGGGAGATGTTTATGGTGGGGTGGGAGGTTGAGGCAAATTGCCTGGGGTCCTATTTTGAGCAGCCAGACACCAGGGCAATTAGAAGAGCACAGCAAGGCACGCTGTGCATCAGAGAGGCTTTGAAAACCAGTTTCATGACTGGCCAGGCTATGGTGTGACAGTTGTGTGTGTTTCTCCTTGATGCAAACCCGCCCCCTTTGTTTATTTTAATTCCCTGTAAGCCAACCACCCTCCCCACCTTCAAAATAAAGTAACTATTGTTTTGAAACCATGCATTCTTTCTTTATTAATTAAAAAAAAAAGAGATAACAGACAAGGTAGCCAGGGTGGGGTGGGGGTGGAGGGAAGGACAAGGCTGCATCACTTATTGTAGCCACATTAAAAGTCAAACTGTTTGAATGACAGCCTTCTGTTGCTTGGACATCCTCTGGAGTAGAGTGTCTGGGTGCCCGGAGCTTCCCCCCCACATTCTTGGGCATCTGGGTGAGGAGGCTATGGAACATGGGGAGGAGAGTAGGCGGTTATATAGTGGATGCAGTGGGGGGTCTGTGCTCTTGTTGGCATTCCTGCAGCTCCAACAGACACTTCATCATGTCCTCAAGTATCAGAGGGGTAGCCGTGTTAGTCTGGATCTGTAGTAGCGACAAAGGGTCCTGTGGCACGTTATAGACTAACAGAGGTATTGGAGCATAAGCTTTCGTGGGTGAATACCCACTTCATCGGATGCAAGCAGTGGGAATGTCCAGGGGCAGATATAAATGTGCAGGGAAGGGTCAGGCTAGAGATAACGAGGTTAGCTCAATCAGGGAGGGTGAGGCCCTCTTCTAGCAGCTGAGATGTGAATACCAAGGGAGGAGAAACTGCTTTTGTAGTTGGCTAGCCATTCATAGTCTTTGTTTAGTCCTGAGCTGATGGTGTCAAATTTGCAAATGAACTGAAGCTCTATTGTTTCTCTTTGGAGTCTGGTCCTGAAGCTTTTTTGCTGCAGGATGGCTACCTTTAAGTCTGCTATTGTGTATCCAGGGAGGTTGAAGTGTTCTCCTACAGGCTTGTGTATATTGCCATTCCTTATATCTGATTTGTGTCCATTTATCCTTTTGCGTAAGGACTGTCCAGTTTGGCCAATGTACATATCAGAGGGGCATTGCTGGCACATTATGGCGTATATTACATTGGTGGATGTGCAGGTGAATGAACTGGTGATGGTGTGGCTGATCTGCTTAGGTCCTGTGATGGTGTCCCTGGTGTAGATATGTGGGCAAAGTTGGCATCGAGGTTTGTTGCATGGATTGGTTCCTGAGTTAGAGTTATTATGGTGCGGTGTGTAGTTGCTGGTGAGAATATGCTTCAGGTTGGCGGGCTGTCTGTTCATCATGTCCGTTTGCTCCCCCAACAGATGTTTCATTATGTCCATTTGCTCCCACATTAGCCTCAGCATCATGTCCTGCCTCCGCTCTTCGTGCTCACTTAATTCTTTCATGGCCTCTGCCACTGATTGCCTCCATGAATTAAGCTGTGCCCTATCAGCCCAAACAAAAGGGAGAGGCAGAGCAACCAGGTGGCTGCAGACGGGGGAGTGAGTATCTGTTGAGGGGACAGTTTGGCACTTTGACCGTGTGCTTGAGTGTTTGATTTCCTGTTTGAATAGTGTGATTTGGGAGTGCTTCATTGCAGACTCTTCTAAAAAGACTGTCAGTCAGCTGCGCACCAGCGGAGCAGCGCATAGCAGAGAAGCAAACAGGTGGAGTTAGCCTGGGAGTTCGCCTGGAGAGAGCCTACTGAGGCATCCCCCTTGCAGGTTTCCCTGAGTAGCTTCTGCCACAAGTGAGGAAACTCTTCGAAGGAAGGAACTATGGATGCTGAGCGATCCGCTGTCATGACCTGCACAGGATGTGCCATGTTTGTCTTTCTTCCACAGGATAGAAGCGACTTTGTCTGTACAAAGTGCAAGCTGATCTCCATATTGGAGGAGAAGATTCAAGGTCTGGAGAAACGAGTATCAACCCTGCGTTCCATAAGAGAAAATGAGGAGTTCCTGGATAGACGTCAGGATAGGCTTCAGCGGGCGCAGTGTTGTGAGGATTCAGAGCAGGCTGCGCAGCGGGGACAGAAGACCAGCGAGGATAATTGGTGGCATGTGACCTCCAGAAGAGGAAAGAGTATGAGACAAGTCCATGTACCAGAAACGCATATTCAGATGAGCAACCGTTTTCATGTTCTCTCCACAGGTACTAGTGCAGAGAGTGGAGTGAATGATACATCTGAGGGAACAGAGCAGAAGGAGACTCCACTGATTGGAAGGCATGAGATGCACAGTCCTAGGGATGGGGGTTCCACGACCACCACTCCTAAAAGGAGGAGGAGGGTGGTGGTGGTTGGGGACTCTCTCCTCAGGGGGACTGAGTCATCTATCTGCCGCCCTGACCGGGAAAACCGAGAGGTGTGCTGCTTGCCAGGGGCTAGGATTCGTGATGTGACGGAGAGACTGCCGAGACTCATCAAGCCCTCAGATCGCTACCCCTTCCTGCTTCTCCATGTGGGCACCAATGATACTGCCAAGAATGACCTTGAGCGTATTACTGCAGACTACGTGGCTCTGGGAAGAAGGATAAAGGCGTTTGAGGCGCAAGTGGTGTTCTCGTCCATTCTCCCTGTGGCAGGAAAAGACCGGGGTAGAGACCGTCGAATCGTGGAAGTCAACGAATGGCTACGCAGATGGTGTCGGAGAGAAGGGTTTGGATTCTTTGACCATGGGTTGGTGTTCCAAGAAGAAGGAGTGCTAGGCAGAGATGGGCTCCACCTGACGAAGAGAGGGAAGAGCATCTTTGGAAGCAGGCTGGCCAACCTAGTGAGGAGGGCTTTAAACTAGGTTCACCGGGGGAAGGAGACCAAAGCCCCGAGGTAAGTGGGGAAGTGGGATACCGGGAGGAAGCACAAGTAAGTGAGTGCAAGAGGGGAGGGCTCCTGCCCCATACTGGGACAGCAGGACGATCGGTGAGTTATCTTAAATGCCTATACACAAATGCAAGAAGCCTGGGGAACAAGCAGGGAGATCTGGAAGTCCTGGCACAGTCAAGGAATTATGACGTAATTGGAATAACAGAGACTTGGTGGGATAACTCACACGATTGGAGTACTGTCATGGATGGATATAAACTGTTCAGGAAGGATAGGCAGGGCAGAAAAGGTGGGGGAGTTGCGTTGTATGTAAGAGAGCAGAATGACTGCTCAGAGCTCCAGTATGAAACTGCAGAAAAACCTGAGAGTCTCTGGATTAAATTGAGAAGTGTGAGCAACAAGGGTAATGTCGTGGTGGGAGTCTGCTACAGACCAGGGGGATGAGGTGGACGAGGCTTTCTTCCAGCAACTAACAGAAGTTACTAGATCACAGGCCCTGGTTCTCATGGGTGACTTTAATCACCCCGACATCTACCTGGGAGGCAGTGACCATGAGATGGTCGAGTTCAGGATCCTGACACAAGGAAGAAAGGAGAGCAGTAGAATACAGAGCCTGGACTTCAGAAAAGCAGACTTTGACTCCCTCAGGGAACTGATGGGTAAGGTCCCTTGGGAGAATAACATGAGGGGGAAAGGAGTCGAGGAAAGCTGGCTGTATTTTAAAGAAACCTTATTGAGGTTGCAGGAACAAACCATCCCGATGTGTAGAAAGAAAAGTAAATATGGCAGGCGACCAGCTTGGCTTAACAGTGAAATCCTTGCTCGTCTTAAACACAAAAAAGCAGCTTACAAGAAGTGGAAGATTGGACAAATGACCAGGGAGGAGTATAAAAATATTGCTCAGGCATGCAGGAGTGAAATTAGGAAGGCCAAATCACACTTGGAGTTGCAGCTAGCTGGAGATGTTAGGAGTAACAAGAAGGGTTTCTTCAGGTATGTTAGCAACAAGAAGAAAGTCAAGGAACGTGTGGGCCCCTTGCTGAATGAGGGAGGGAACCTTGTGACAGAGGATGTGGAGAAAGCTAGTGTACTCAATGCTTTTTTTGCCTCTGTCTTCACAGACAAGGTCAGCTCCCAGGCGGCTGCACTCCGCAGCACGGTATGGGGAGGAGGTGACCAGCCCTCTGTGGAGAAAGAAGTAGTTCGGGACTATTTAGAAAAGCTGGACAAACACAAGTCCATGGGGCCGGATGCACTGCATCCGAGGGTGCTAAAGGAGTTGGCTGATGTGATTGCAGAGCCATTGGCCATTATCTTTGACAAATCATGGCAATCGGGGGAGGTCCCGGATGACTGGAAAAAAGCTAATGTAGTGCCCATCTTTAAAAAAGGGAAGAAGGAAGATCCGGGGAACTACAGGCCAGTCAGTCTCACCTCAATCCCTGGAAAAATCATGGAACAGGTCCTCAAGGAATCAATTCTGAACCACTTAAAGGAGGGGAAAGTGATCAGGAACAGTCAGCATGGATTCACCAAGGGCAAGTCATGCCTGACTAACCTAATTGCCTTCTATGATGAGATAACTGGCTCTGTGGATGAGGGGAAAGCAGTGGATGTGCTATTTCTTGACTTTAGCAAAGCTTTTGATACAGTCTCGCACAGTGTTCTTGCCAGCAAGTTAAAGAAGTATGGGCTGGATGAATGGACGGTAAGGTGAATAGAAAACTGGCTGGATGGTCGTGCTCAACGGGTAGTGATCAATGGCTCCATGTCTAGTTGGCAGCCGGTATCAAGTGGAGTGCCCCAAGGGTTGGTGCTGGGGCCGGTTTTGTTCAATATCTTCATCAACGATCTGGAGGATGGTGTGGACTGCACCCTTAGCAAGTTTGCAGATGACACTAAACTGGGAGGAGTGGTTGATACGCTGGAGGGTAGGGATAGGATACAGAGGGACCTAGACAAATTAGAGGATTGGGCCAAAAGAAATCTGATGAGGTTCAACAAGGACAAGTGCAGAGTCCTGCACTTAGGACGGAAGAATCCCATGCACTGCTACAGACTAGGGACCGAATGGCTGGGCAGCAGTTCTGCAGAAAAGGACCTAGGGGTTACAGTGGACGAAAAGCTGAATATGAGTCAACAGTGTGCCCTTGTTGCTAAGAAGGCTAACAGCATTTTGGGCTGTATAAGTAGGGGCATTTCCAGCAGATCGAGGGACATGATTATTCCCCTCTATTCGGCACTGGTGAGGCCTCATTTGGAGTACTGTGTCCAGTTTTGGGCCCCACACTACAAAAAGGATGTGGATAAATTGGAAAGAGTCCAACGGAGGGCAACAAAAATGATTAGGGGTCTGGAGCACATGACTTACGAGGAGAGGCTGAGGGAACTGGGATTGTTTAGCCTGCAGAAGAGAAGAGTGAGGGGGGATTTGATAGCTGCTTTCAACTACCTAAAAGGGGGTTCCAAAGAGGCTGGATCTAGACTGTTCTCAGTGGTAGAAAATGACAGAACAAGGAGTAATGGTCTCAAGTTGCAGAGGGGGAGGTTTAGGTTGGATATTAGGAAAAACTTTTTCACTAGTAGGGTGGTGAAGCACTGGAATGGGTTACCTAGGGAGGTGGTGGAATCTCCTTCCTTAGAGGTTTTTAAGGTCAGGCTTGACAAAGCCCTGGCTGGGATGATCTAGTTGGGGTTGGTCCTGCTTTGAGCAGGGGGTTGGACTAGATGACCTCCTGAGGTCCCTTCCAACCCTGAGATTCTATGATTCTATGATTCTATGATCAGTGCGGAAGGACTACATGAGCTCGGAAAACATGTCATTGCGAGTACATTTTTTTGCCTTCTAATCTGTGATAACCTCAGGGATGGAGATGATAGGGGGAGTTTAGAAACATTCTATGCTCTACGACTCTGGGGGGACTACAATTCTGGGCTTGCCTGAGCTCCTTAATTTTCATGCAAAACTATTGTGCATCCCTGTTGTAGCCTCTGTCCATCATACATTGGAGATTTTGGCATATATATTGGCATTTCATCTTTCGGAACGGAGTTCTGACAGCACGGATTCCTCTCCCCATACAGTGATCAGATCCTGTACCTCCCGTTCGATCCATGCTGGATCTCTTTTGCGATTCTGGGACTGCATGGTCACCTATGCTGATGAGCTCTCATGGTCACCTGTGCTGATCAGCTCACCACGCTGGTCAAACAGAAAATAAAATTCAAAAGTTCCCGGGGCTTTTCCTGTTTACCTGACTAGTGCATCTGAGTTGAAAGTGCTTTCCAGAGCGGTCACAATGGAGCACTCTGGGATAGCTCTCGGAGGCCAATACCGTCAAATTGTGTCCACACTACCCCTTTAAGTCGACAAAAATGGCTTTGTGGTGTGGACGGGTGCAGAGTTAAATTGACCTAACACTGCTAAATTCGACCTAAACTCATAGTGTAGACCAGGGCTAAGACCCTTGCATGCTTCTTCAGCCTGAAACACCTCTAGGCTCCTTGCCCCATTCAACTCCGCTTTTACTGCTGCTGGTTTTTTTCTGATGTTTTCCTTTATGAAAGATGGGCATGGAAGAGCAGAGGGAGCACAGTAAGAGTTCACCTGGACAGTTGGGGTGGTTCTTGAAAGGCTAGGGATGAGTTGGAATTGAGACCAGACATGGTACTCCTCTTAGTAGCCACAGATACTCCTTTCTAACTGCAACAGTGCCCCTAAACATACTGCAAACAACAGAGGTCACCAAGATCTGCAAACAGCAATACAAACCTGATCAGCCCTCATCTGGTAGTCTAAGTTAAAACAGGATTCAGGCTTTCATTTTAAATTAATGTAGGGTGACATTTTCTACAGTAACTACTTATTTCAAGTGCCTCTATTTTTGGGTGCCCAACCTCAGACACGCTGGGCCCGATTATCAGAGATGCTGAGCACCCACAACTTGATCTGAAATCAATGGGAAATGCAAGTTCTCAGCACAATTTCTCAGTCAATTTGTGGACCCATTGTTTGAGTCATTCACAATTAGTGGCAGTTTTTGAAATATTTGGTTTGCATTTCCAATCATAATGGCTCTGGGAATAACATTCCAAATGTGAGCTGAGGCTATTGTTGTTTGACTTTTTCAGCTAGAAAGACAAACAGAGTAGATCTAAGACAGGTGTAAAATAACTTCCTTCACCTCAGTTAGGTTTTAATTTCTGAGGCTAATTATGACAATTTAAAAGACAATACTGTTAACTATTTCACTTCTGACATTTTAGCTCAATTATCCAGCTTCTCTGGGACTGTGTGAAAAGCTTGAGATTGAGTTTGAAATCAGGTACATTTAGTAAGAACCATGAATCAGATGAGAAGTCACACTATTTTTTTGATTTTATGAGCGCTCATCCTATCTGAGTCTGCTTAGACTTCTGGAAATATCACATTCACCTGACCATGGTCACAGGCTTAGCATAAGCATTAGCTTAGTCACTTCTATGCTAACATTACATCATCTCTTCCTCAGGGTAACTCAAACATAGTAGCATGATAATTATCCTCTGCAAATACCTTTCCCTCCTACCAAAAGTCCTTAGGAATATGACTAGTCTTGAAAGTGTTTTATATTTTTGTATTTGCTAATGTCCTAAGAGTAAAAAATATAGCATAATATAGCTTACAAACCGTTAAGAGAAACATTGAGGAACAGAACCAAAGTAATGGTAAGAATTTACATGAGCTGAAGATCAGCCCATAAGACTTTTAAAAAGTATGTATGCCACTGTCACTGAAGGTATGCCATTAATGAGATCATATATGTGAATCAGCAATTCACAAACTGTCCTCCATAGACTGTCGCTGGTTTGCAAAGCACTTGCAAGTGGCTAGCAGAGCCATGACTGGTCATGTAGTGCTGGCGCTCCTCCTTCCTTCCAGTTGCTAATTACATTAAGATATATATTGAAAAACAGCAAAAAACTACATTGCATAGTTTCCTAATATTACTTTTCCATGTAAGCACTCACTGAAGTTGCCATAAGGATCTTGTGTTACCGGCAGTGGTAAGGGAATTGTCCAGGAGGTACTATCTAAATTAAAATGTGTTCTACACTGTAAAAAACATTTGAGAAATCCACATCTAGATCTGTGTTAAATGTAGCCCGATATGACAGTTTGCCAGAAACTTGCAGGGTCCAGTACAAGATTGGAAAGTAAATGAACCATATAAGAGGCACTGCATAAATCTCATGAGCCCCTCTCTACAGGTGAAAAGAAAAGGGGTATATTTCTGACACTGTGTATGAGAATTTAACCATAAAATCCCATTAATGCTAATTTGGTATTATTGGGATTGTTACTCCAAAATTACATTCCAAACTCAGTGCTAATAATACACCCCAAGATCTGATTCTTCTTGTTGACATATTCTCTGCAATTAAATGATTTTCCTTGAAAAACACTAAAACCTCTAAAGTAACAGACTCTTTTATAGGACACATTCATATGCTGAAGGAATCTCATGTATCTAGTGTCAGAAAGAGGACCTCATTAAAGCCAGAGCCTGAATTGAGTATCATGTGAACTTTGTAGAGAAAGGTTCTGAAAATTACCATGATTTAGTTACTGCCAACAAACTTGTTGTCAGAAAGGGTTAAGGAATCTAAATACTTCAGTCATGAATAGTATTTGTTATCTATAAAAGATGACCCTGAAATAATAGGAGCACTTACTGTAGAAAATGTTGTTATATTTCATTCCTTGAAACCTCCACACGTCCAGAGCATGGAGTGTGTGTGTGTGAGGGGAGGATACTCTGTATAGCAATGCTACACAAGAAAAGCAATATGTTTGCTAAGCTGATCAATAGCATGATTAACTTGGCCAAGTAAAAGACTGATCAATCTTATTATTGATCAGTTTAGCAAACATATTAGTGTAGCATGGCTATATTGTGTCTATGGCAGTGTTTCATCAGGATATACATGCATTGAGCTATTCAAATGAACTCACAACAGATGCACACTGTTTGTCCAAAATCAAAGAAGAGATGAAGCAATCACAGCCTCTCATATATAAGGTAGAAAACTTGCAATAGTTAAAACAAACTAAAGATCATTTAAATTTACAACAATGGAAAATAAACCACATATTCTGGTATATATAATTCATATTTCAAATGCACAACTCTAATTTTTAAAATAATTAAATTATTGCTACACATTTTCAATAAATCACATCAAAAATGAGTGAGCCCAGCAAATCAGAGACAGTATTTTCACTGTAATGCCTCTGGGCTGGTAGTGTCAATGGAAGATTCTCTGAGAGTTTTGTTAATTTTTGCCAAGGCAATGTGGTCTTAAAAGCCATACATTGTAAGAGTGATGCAGGCTGTGGATAAAAAAATGGAACTGGGATTATGTAAGTGAGTTGGAGTTATCCAGCTGGACTCAGATATAATCAATCAGCTCTTGTTCAAGGTCAGATACCAGTGAAACTTAAAAGAAAATAGCTGGAGCATTTGTTTGTTTCCTTTTTGCCCCTACAAGCTCAAAAATGGCTTTTAAAAGGTTTGCATATCTATGAGGCTAAATTAGAAAGACATCTGACTATTTAATTGTATTTCCAAAAATGGAAAGATTTAGTCTTCGACATACATGCTTTGTTTCTCTTTCTCTTTCACTCTTTCTCTCTGTTCCTCTGGGTCAAATTCAACCCTAGTGTAATTTATTTGGCTTCAATGCAGTTAAACTAACAATGAATTTGGCCTCCCGTGTTTTTATTGTAAAGGAACTTAAAGGAACTTGAAAAGATGTCACGAATTTCCATGACACTGAGTGTTTCACATTTCTTTCAACAGTTATCATGTGTACCTTTACCAACATCAGTATTGGACAAACTTATTAATAGATTCCAAGGCCAGAAGGGACCATTGTGATCATCTAGTCTGACCGCCTGTGTAACATAGAACTTCCCCAAAATATTTTGTAGAGTATAGCTTTTAGAAAAACATCCAATCTTAATTTGAAAATTGTCAGTGATGGAGAATCCACTGTGCCCCTTGGTAAATAGTTCCAATGGTTAAAAATGTACTCTTTATTTCCAGTGTGAATTTGTCTAGCTTCAACATCTAGCCATTGCATTGTGCTTTACTTTTCCTTGGCCAATAGATTAAATATTAAATAGTTGTTCCCCAAGTAGATACTTATAGACTGTAATCAAGTCACCCCTTAACCTTTGTGACGGGTTGGGGCCACAGAGACCTGCTTGGTGCTGCCACCTGGTGTGCCAAGGCTACTTCTGCCCCTGCTTCCAGGCCTTTTCCAGCTTGGGACTCCCGAATCCTGTCTGTTTTGAGCCAGATTCCACTGATCTGCTGCAAACACAGACCCAGGTCCGAACCAAGTCCACTCACCACTGTAAGGCCCCTGGAAGCGCTCTTGCCTTTGACACCCAGCTGCTCAACTCCAAGGAGGTTCAAACCCTTAATAAATCCGTTTTACCCTGTATAAAGCTTATACAGGGTAAACTCATAAATAGTTCGCCTTCTATTTCAAAGATAGAAAGATATGCACAGCTGTTTGCCTTCCCAGGTAACAATTCATACTCCAGGAAACTTAATGAGTAAAAAGTGATTTTAATAAGTACAGCAAGTAGGATTTAAGTGATGTCAAGTAATGACAGACAGAACAAAGTGAATTACTGAATAAAATAAAATAGAACACGCAGTTTTATGTCTAATCACCCTGTGTACAGATAAACCCCTCACTAGGTCCAGTAAACAGGCTATCTTCCTTCTAGCCTGGGTCCAGAAATCACTCACCCCCCTAATGTCTTTGTCCTTTGTTCAGTCTCTTTCAGGTGTCCTTGGGGGGTGGAGAGCTTCTTTCTTTAGCCAGCTGAAGACAAAATGGAAGGGTCTCCCCTGGGCTTTTATAGTCTTTTCCCCCTCCCTGTGTAACATCCTGTCACCATGGAGTTTTGGGATCACCTGGGCAAGTCACCTGTCCATGCACCCTTCGGCAACCAGCCTAACCAGTTGCATTCCAGACCCGGCCCCAATGTGGATTGGGGTCTGCAACGTCTTTTGTCTGTTAAGTGCTCGTACTTAACAGGCTATGTACAAAACCAGCAAATATAAAACCAATCTTCATAACTCCAACTACAACAATGATACATGCATACAAACAGAAGGAATAAATTCAGTAGGTCATAACTTTCACAGAGATATGTTACATGGCACATGTAGCATAAAACATGTTCTAGTTACATATATACATTTATAAGCATCTCCCCATAAAGTTTTATGGGGAACACCGTCACAACCATTTATTTGTTAAGCTAAATATATTGAGCTCCTTGAGTCTATCACTATAAGACATGTTTTCTAATCCTTTAATCATCTCCTGGCTCTTTTCTGAATCCTCTCCAATATGAGGGTTTCAATGCATAGATATTGAAACTCTAATAGATCATTTTCTAATTGAGGGTTTGAATTGTAACATTAATATACAGCCCTCCACTGGACTTCTAAGTGAAGAATTTGACCCTGTATTTGTAACATGACACACATGAGAGATTATGATGTTAGCAGTAAAGGCTAAATTTACTTACTGTTCACACACTGGATGAAAATCCAGAGTAACTCCACTGACATAACCCAAAGTCATACTGGCTTCTGTCAATAGATCCCAGGGCAAAGAGCCAAAAGTCCACTCAAAAGACTGCAGTAGTGCAAAACACACAAAATTCTAGTGGAGCCTACAGCCAGGCACCACAGCTCCAAAATGGAAGGAGATGGCTCAAAAAAGGATATGGTTGGGCCAACTAGAGGATGTGCTAATTAAGTACTTAACCACTGAGTTACCTGATCACATTTGTAATGTGCAAACACAAAAAAAGTCCAAACCAGAAATAGATATATACCCGGTGCTGTAAAAGGGCCAGTTTCACAAAGGTAAAAACAAGTCTGAGCAAAATAAGTTGGGAGGAAGAATTTAATCAGAAAAATGTGAATGATAATTGAGAATTGTTTAAGAACATTTTAATAAAATCCCCCAAAGCCAAAATTTTACACTCAAGGAAGAAGCCCATACTGGTTACAAAACTGATCCGGCTTACAGGAGGAATGAAGTGAGCTATAAAATAATATAAGCGAAAAGGCTAATTCTTTGATGTATAAGAGGGAATCTTAAATAGGAGCAGAGAGGTTATATTACCTCTGTTTTGGTACTGGAGTAGTGAATCCAATTCTGGTATCTGCAGTTGAAAAGACTAAAAGTGGAAATCAATAGTAATGAATATAAATCAGAAGCTAGGAACTGTAGAAAATTGATAAGGGAAGCAAAGGGATACAAGATGAAATCTATGACTAGCAGAGTTACGGACAATAAGAAGGAGATTTTAAATAATTAAAAACAAAAGTACCCTAACAATTATATTGGTCTATTACTTGATGGAAATGGTAGAATTCTTAATAATAATGCAGAAAAGGGAGAAGGGAAAATATAAATATTTCTATTCTATATGTGGGGAAAAGCCAGATGGTGTGTTGATGCCATGATAATGATCATGACATTCTTTCCATTCCACTAGTATCTCAGGAGGGTGTTAAACAGCAGCAAATAAAGTTAGGGTTTTTTTTTAATTAGCAGGTCTGCATAACTTGTATCTAAGAGTTTTAAAAGAGCTGCCTGAGGGGCTCACTGGATCATCAATGTTGATTTTTTTCAGTCGTGGAACACTCAGGAAGTTCCATAAGTCTGGAAAAAATGCTAATTTTGTGCCAATATTTAAAAAGAGTAAATGGGATGACACTAGTAATTTTAGCCCTGTCAGTCTGAGACCCATCCTGAGCAAGATAATGGAGTGGCTGATATAGGACTCAATTAATAAAGAATTAAAGGAGGATTATGTAATTAATTCCAGTCAACATGAGTTTATGGAAAATAGATCCTGTCAAACTAACTTGAAATATTTTTTGATGAGATTACACATTTGATTAATAAAGGTATTAGTATTGATGTAACGTAGTTAGACTTCTGTTAGACATTTGACTTGGTACTTCATTACATTTTGATTTAAAAACTAGATACAAAATTAACATGGCACAGATTAAATGGATTTAAAACAGGCTAACTGATAGATGGCACAAAGATCGGAGCAGTGGTAAATAGTGAACACGATAGGTCAGTAATGGAAAGCTGGATTCAAGCAAACAGCATGCATTTTAAAATGGCTAAATGCAAATACATATATCTAAGAACAAAAAAGGTAGGATGTACAAGATGGGGGAACTCTATCCTGGAAATCAGTTATTCTGAAAAAGATTTGGGGATAGAATCATAGACTATCAGGGTTGGAAGGGACCTTAGTAGGTCATCTAGTCCAACCCCCGGCTTAAAGCAGGACCAATCCCCAATTTTTGCTCCAGATCCCCAAATGGCCCCCTCAAGGATTGAACTCATTGCATTGATGTGCAAGTGAGAGTCTGAAATAGGAGTAGAGATGCTATATTACTTCTGTATTTAGCACTGGAGTACTATGTATAGTTCTGGTGTCTGCAATTGAAAAGGTACCTTCATACATTGGAGAGGGTTCAGAAAAGAGTCACAAAAATTATTATAAAATTAGAAAACATGCCTTATAGGATATAACACTACAGCTGGAAGTGTGCTTCCCAGCATGGGTAGGCAGATGTGTTAGCTTTGCACAAGCTAGAGGGCTAAAAATAGCAGTTTGACTGCAGCAGCACAGGTGATGGCTTGCGCTAGCCACCCAAGTATAAACCCACCCAACCTTATTTATTTTAACAAAGAGAAGGTCAAAAGGTGACTTGATCACAATCTATAGATATCTACACGGTATTTGATAATAGCTCTTCAGCCTAGCAGAGAAAGGTATAACAAGATCTAGTTGCTTGAAGTTGAAGCTAGACGAATTTAGACTGGAAATAAGGTACAAACTTTTAACTGTTGGAACAATTTAACATGACTTGTGGTGGATTCTCCATCACAGGTAATTTTTAAATCAAGATTGAATTTTTTAAAGATATACTCTAGTTCAAAAGGAATTATTTATGGGGAAGTTCTGTAGTCAGTATTATACAGGATGTCAGGCTAGCTGATCACAATAGTCCCTTCTGGCCTTGTCATCTATGAATCTATCCTCTATTGGCAGGATTCCTATCAAGTGCTGGCTACAAATTATAGCTATGCTTTCTTTCCTGGAGTTCTTCATCAGAGAGAAGAGTGCCCTTCTTTGGATCCTCCCTGGGATACAGCTTCTTTTACTGGCACAAGGAGGTGTAGTTTGTATCCTTTGTATCAGGGGGCATGATCAAGTCCATTTTCTTCAAAGGAATTAATGCAATCAGAATCTTGCCCATAAACTTCTTCAATGGGAAATAAATGCTGTATTTTAAAGGTTTCAACTACTGATTCATTTCAACTTCCTTTACAAGTTCCAAAGTGTTTCTCGATGATACACACCAATCTGTTCTATAAGAATAAATTAATTTATTTCTCAGGATTTGGAATCTGATATTGTAAAACTTTTCTTTTCAGTTCCTCTGTCACTGTTATGGGCTGTTTACATTTACATGTGTCCTGAAACAGCCCATTCACATTTCCATTATCTATTTATCCTGGGGGGAGGGATAGCTCAGTGGTTTAAGCATTGGTCGGCTAAATCCAGGGTTTGTGAGTTCAATCCCTGAGGAGGCCATTTAGGGATCTGGGGCGGGAATTGGTCCTGCTTTGAGCAGGGGGTTGGACTAGATGACCTTCTAAGGTTCCTTCCAACCCTGATATTCTATGATTTCCTGCTGGTACTTTATTTCAACTTCTTTAAAGTCAGAGTGTGGCAATCTTGCCATCCATTATTGTCTGAGAGCTCTTAATTTGTCCATGGAAGGGTGTGAAAGTAGGTTACAGTGTTGTGGTAAGTCAAATGTAAGTCTTTACTAAATTTCTAAGTAATTACTAAAGCTGTTTCAAACTGACTAGTTTCAATTTGCATGAGTTTGGGTGAACTTACTGATGGATTCCATTTGCACATTTTACAAATCTCTGGCTTTCTTGAACTCTGGGTTCATATGAACTCAAAAATAGCATGAAATAGCATGAACCCCAGAATGGGGTTTTCCTATTATTGCACTGCACTCCATAGCATCTGTCAGTGCCCTAGTTAGGTAAAGGCTACTGACAGAAGCAGGAGTAGCAGAAATGGAGAAAACGTATCTGGTTCTGCAGCAACTAAATGGGCAGGTGGAGGGAAGTCACTCATGCATGCCAAGGTATTTACTGGCAAGAGAATTTAGAGAGGAACACATCCATCTTGCCACCTACAAAATAGTGGGATAGAGAGATAAAGTAAGTCATCTGTCTTTGTTTGTAAAGTAAGTCATCCAAACTTGTTTTGCCTAATTTTGAATCCACGTGAACAATATGGATTCAAAAGTTCAACTCAGATTTGAATATTTGAGCCCCACCTGATGTTTGAAGTAACTCCCCTGTTGCTGCCCACCCTAAAGGATACATGCTTTTGCTAGTACCATTGCCCCCACTGGCACAGGGAGTTTGAAATCAGAAACCTCCATAGCCATGTGAGTGAATGCGTAAAATTGATTTAGAAAAGCTGTGCTTGTGTTATACCAATAAACTAAAAACCAGCAGGATCTTTTTAAAGGCGATAAGACAAAATGTCACATTTATTGTGAATACAAAAAGAATCATAGTAAGCAGTCAGTTATAGCTATAACATTTCATTCAGTTTCACATTCATTCACACATACACACACACACACAGGTTCTGTATAGATGTCATAGTTACCAGCCTAGAAGTTGCTCATGCCAAGTTACTGGCCAGGTAACCTGGGCATGAGGCTGGAGCCGAGTCCTTGTCAGATTCATCTGATGCTCCTGGAGGTTGGTTGCAGAACCAGACTCAAAGTCCTCAGTATTTAGAGGCCATTCTTATAGGAATTATTTCCTCTGTCAGTCTATGGGAATTGCTTCATCATGCTGTTGCTGAATCAATCAGCAGATGGCACATTTCTGATGGCATTCCTGGTGGCTCCACACTGTCAGATGTTATCTTGTTTTTCCCATCCTTTGAGATGATCGGGTGGGTCCCAGTTTACCTTCCGGGGGTTGTCTGGTCGTTCCCACTTTGATGCCGCCTTCAGCCGATGGTCACTGAATTCCTAGGCTGGCACCTCCCTGCTCATTCATTCATGAACACCAAGCATTCATCAGCAGACATACTGTCTTCAACACTTTCGGGGTGTGTACTAATTTATTTGAGACTCCCTGCCCTTTGAGGGTGGGGGTCTTTCTATGCTGTTTCTAGGTACAAAGCATGCATAAAGAACAAAGTCAAATAACTTGTTTGCAAGTTTCTCATAGCAATACAGTATCTTTCTGAGAACAGATACAATCAATGGTTTACACAGACAGTAGCTTGTAAGTTTAACAAGGGATCCAAGAGATCTTTTACTTGGTAATGCGATGAGGTTTAAATTGTGGGGGACAAATTATGGGGAGTTACTTTCACTTGGGGAATCACTGTCAGTACCTTCTTTAATATCCCTACACTTGAAGTCATTCCTGTTCTCAGTAAGGGTCCGAATTTCTTTAGTATAGGATATTACCCTATTAATTCTCTCTTACTTTGGAACCAATACAACTAATCAATTTTTTTTTCATCTTCACATACAGCAATCACCATTAAAAAGTCAACATTTGCCAACTTCCTGAGATATCATAATTTCTTCCTATACCAAGGAGGGGAAATAATTTATTACCTCAGAGACCAGTGTGCAGTACCAGTTAATAAATATTGACTTTTTATTGCTGAGCACTGTAATAGGAATGTTTTTTTCTTAGCTTATGCCAGACATAGACTCCAGGATACTGAGAGTAGCTGAGCACCTATAACTCCTCATGACTTCAATGGGAGTTACAGGTAGTCATCTTTCCTCAGGATCAGGTACAAAGTCTTCAATATTTCTCTCTTCAATTCTCTGTAGAGTTTTCAGCCTTCATCTTTATTTCCAAGGCTTCTTGACCTTTTACCTTATTTACTTTCCTTCTTTGCTAGTGCGACTACACAATAAACAGAGAGGTAGCAAACAGTGGCCTAATTTCCACTGAACTGTACCTTATATAAGTGCAAAGTGTGGATAAAACACTAACACCAGTGTAAGCTAGTGGATATCAAGAAAAGTGCTAGCTTCAGCTTGAATGTTTTAATTTGTGCTGCACAGTAACACCTCGCTGTGGACATGAACCAAAAGGTTCCTAGTTTGCATTAATGTAATCCTCTTTGAAGAGAATTACATTAATGCAAACTAGGAACCTTTTACTTTTCACCCACAGCATACACACGGGGGTGTTACAGTGCAACACTTTGGTGCACACTGCTATTCACATCCCCACAGTATGAACTGTGGGGCAGGGTAGACACAGGCTAAGTTTAAATGCTGAAGCTGGCTAGTTCTGTGAAAACACCATCATGCAGTCAAGCTTCGATGCCAGTATTTAATAATTCTGATCTCCAAATGCCTTTTTGACATTTTCTGGAGGCTATCCAGACCATTTCAAATGGCACTCAGGGCTGAATTCAAACGGAATCACTAAAGTAGAAATGACTCTTTTTCTCTATCTTTTTTGTCATCATCGGCTTGCCAATAATCTTATCCTACACATAATGTTTAAAACCATGTAGCAGGTTTAATAGCACACAAAGAAATTCAAACCTTATTAGTCAATATTATTGAAATCTCAATAGATTTTTTGCTTCCCCCTTCTCCTAAAATACATATGGATTTTTTTCTTTTTTTCCATTCCAAAATTATTGATGATACCCAAGAGCTATAACCTTCTCTTATAATATAGTTGTCCAGTATTACTTTCTGTAATGCTTTTATCTCCTGATATAATTAAAAGAGCTTGTGTATCTCTTGTCTAACAGAAGCAAATAGCTAAAGGTGAACTATTGAAGTCAAACACTAGTCATCTTCATCCATGGAAAATAGGTCAATATGTTCATACAGAAAATCAATTAACTAATTCCATTGACCATCAGACATTTCTCCAATATTTAATCCACTGGTAAATCTAGATTTCTATGATCAGTCATATTCATAGTTGTCTCTCATATGTTACTCATAAGGTGTGCTATTATATAGGATTCACTTCTGAATTTATGCTATACATGTGCTGTTCACTTCCTTTTAAATAGAACACTCCTTCTTTACAACTGCCCCTCATTCATCAGCTTCACAGACACCATTCTCCATGAAACACTAGATTATGACTCAAGTGACTATGACTTCACCCAATTTGAAGTAGTTCTAACACTATTTATGCTTCTCTTCCAATATCATTTAAACTATGGGCCTGGATAATCACTTTGGTACTAAACAAAATTATTGCATCACAGAATAAGGAATTGTTATTAGGTCCAGAAGAACTACTCTCAGATATTCTGAGCCCAATCAAATATGGTGAATTTGAGAAAAACGAACCATAAAAATATTTTTCTATGTACAAGTTATGAGAAGTTGTACCTTCTCTCCTAAATCTTCCCCAGAAGGCACTGTACCATACCATTGCTTGCCGTACATTTATATTGATTGGTTAACTCCCAATGTGTTTGATAGAAATTCATAGCTAGGAAAAGAAACCTTTTGTTCTTTAAGGCACAAAAGATGTCACCCAGGTCTGAAAAGAATTTTTAAAAGAACTCTTGAGTCAACATCACATCCAAACCATAGATTTTCCCAACCCTTGTCTTATTCTATTGTCTATTCTATTTATGCATCATTAACATAATTAATCTTACTTTTACAAGTTTACATTATCTCTGAGAAAGTTCATTAGATGACAATTCAAATGATAAAGTATTAGACACAGCTAAAATAACTAAATATTTAACTAATATTGCCTGCCACCAACTCATTGGCTCAGCATTATTTTATAGATGCTGTGCCCAACTTTCTATGGTTTCTGTTTTTTGTTTTTTTTAATTTGGACTCCTAATTTCATTGCTTTCTTCCCCTCCCCCCCAATCCATATAAATAGGCTTTAGCACTGTAATTAATTCAGAGCTCGATAATGATGATGATGATGATGATGATGATGATGACGATGATGGAATGTAGTACAGTTCTTTACATTATTTTCTTTTCAGTGTATGAAAGCTGTTTTGCTTTCCTGTCCATTATTATTCATAAGTCCTTCCTTCCTCCATTGGCTGTCCAACAATCAATACGTTTTCTCAAAGAGGGAAAAAAGAAAACGACGATAAAGCCTGCACAGCTGAAGCCCTTGCATGAATAAAGCACTTAAAATGAAGACTGTATAATTAAGTGAAGACTTACACTAAAGTCTCCCATTGCACAGAGGCAGTTATTAAGATGAGTGAAACCCACTATCATTAGCCAGTAAAGAGTATGATGATTGGCTGGTCTGTGTCAGGCCTCTGGTGGCCAGCTTTGTCACAAATGCGGAAAGGAGAGTTCACTTTCTGTCAAAACTGGCTTTGCCAAATGTTATCATTTTAAATGCCGTGAAAGAGAGGGAGCTGGGCCTAGGGGTATACACAGCCCCATATGCTGGTGACAGTGATACAAGTGTAATTCTAGACTATTAGAGTGACACATAAGATCATTTCTGCCCCA
This sequence comes from Chelydra serpentina, assembly GCA_037349315.1. Taxonomy (NCBI): domain Eukaryota; kingdom Metazoa; phylum Chordata; order Testudines; family Chelydridae; genus Chelydra; species Chelydra serpentina. The sequence continues at coordinate 34,799,771 of JBAIAC010000032.1, read as the reverse complement.
GAACATGAGACAGCTGAGGGGATTATGCAGGACAGGCTGTCACGCAATAAAATTTTCAGAAATCTGTTAACCCCAGCTCAGACCCAGTGAATATTTTATTGCTTAACACTGAGAAAAAGTATATTTATTAACTATAGAAATATATAGCCAAAAGGCTGGGCAGATGAAAGGTTACAGGAAGCCGAACTCACTTGATATCCTACAGTAAAAGAAGAAGAATGATTGTGGAAATAAGTGGAATAAAAATACCCTCACTGATCCATCAGAGATAGAAGACACAGATAAATATATTACTTTAAATATATATGTATATATGCATTAAATATATTACATTCCATATATTACATATTACACAAAACTTAAAAAATGTGCTCTCAAGGTAAATTATGGTGTCTGTAGCACTTAGTGAATTTCACATGTTCAAAAAATGTTCAAAAATTTCTCAAAGACACTTATACTTAGAGATTAGCATTCCAAATAAATGTATACATCTTGGGACTTAAAACGCATCAGGACTAAACATTTGAGCTAGTTCCATTGTATTTTTACAGTGGAACTACTGGATTTATTCTAGAACTCTAGTAATGTTCTCTTATACTAAAATAACAGCATCTTCCATGCTGAAGAGAGCACATATTAGCCAAACCCTGATTAAAATTCATAGAAATGCATAAAAAGCATGACAAAGAATACACAAGGAGACTGATTATCTGGTTATTATTCAACCACTATATAATGTTTGCATGTATCAATCTATTATGTATACACAGATGATACATATATAGATATAGATATAGATACATATGTACATCTGTGAATTCACACAGAGAGATGATTAATTTTACTTGCTGTTTAATGCTATTTGTGTTTCATTTTGTATATATCTATACTGAAACTATAGATGCTATTTATAACCTATGCTTATATTCAAATGTATATTAACATACAGCAAATAGCAAAAAAAATGTATAACAAAATTAGTTGACATATGTCGTATTATTTCTTAGATATTTTAATAGTTTGTTTAATTTAGAAACATTAATATGTATGTCAATCAATGGATTATTTCCTTTACAGGAAAAAAAAATTAAAATTAAGATTGGGCTTCAATACATGAAAAAAACAAATCAAGAAAACACATCAGTTCATGTAAATTATAAGTACTGTTATTTTCTTATTAAAATAATACAAATATTCTGCAGTTTTAATGCAAGTGGCTATGATTACATGAGACAGCATTTGCCCAACAATGTCAGAGAGGTCAGGAGAAAAAAATAACATGATATGCTTTTTCAAAATCCCAACATCTGAATGCTGCATCCAGGGTGTAAGTGGAGCCCATAGGGGTGCACTTGAAGAACAAAAGCAGCCCTTCTGCTAATTGACTGAAAAATTAGCCAGGTCCCCCTGTGGGAAGCACACAAGACAGCAGCAGATGGAGACGGCTCGGACACCATGGCAAAAAAAGCTCCTCAAAACCTGCTGTGAATCTGCCTGCAATTATGGGTCACAACACTTTCCTTGTTTAACAGAACACAAGCAAGACAAACAGAGGACGTGAAAGCTGGAAAGGTCATAATCTGACTCTAAATCTATTATTTTAGCCACTAAACAACTGAACTCCTAAAGTGCTTAAATTCATGTGTTATTTAAAGAGATTTCAATATTCCTCGGGCAATGGTGCCTTTTCTCATCTTCATTTTTTATTTCACTTATCTGAAATAATTAATTTGTATTCTCTGTCTCACTCTCTTTCTCTCTGACTTTCTCTGCATTGCATAGCATTCTCAATCCCAAACACTATAGCAAATACATAAGTAGTTTGTGTATTTTTGGTGTAGATGGATGGATAGATGGATGGATAGATAAATTTCCAAACAAATATAATCGAGCAAATAAAACAAACTTCCATAATGACTTTATTTTAGCTAATGTCACCATATGCATAAATGTCTAATATGTTGTTATTTGAACTCTGTCACCTACTCTATGCTCACTTTTGGAAAATTATACAATTATGCTATCTATGATTAAGGCTGCCAGTTTGTTACGGAAGTCATGGATTCCGTGACTTTCCGTGACCTCCATGACTTCTGCAGCAGTCAGGGTGCCTGGGCAGCCCAGGCAGTCTCTGTGCTAGGTGCACCGGCCTCTGCTGGGGCAGTCTTGGGCCACTGTGCCCCCATCAGCACAGTTTGGGTGTGGGCGGGGGCTGGGGGTTGGGACATGGGATGGAGTTAGGCAGGCTCTGGGCAGTGCTTACCTGGGGGGCTCTCCAGAAGCGGCGACATCCTCCTCGCTCAGCTGCTAGGCGGAGGCATGGCCAGGCAGCTCTGCGCACTGCTTCTGCCCAGAGCGCTGGCTTTGCAGTTCCCATTGGCTGAGAACCACGGCCAGTTGGAACTGTGGGGGCGGTGCCTGCAGGCAGAGGCAGCGTGCAGAGCTGCCGGGCCACATCTCTGCCTAGGACGGAGCTGAGCGAAGGGGATGTCGCTGCTTTCAGGGAGTCCTCCAGGTAAGCGACACCCAGAGCCTACCTCACCCCATCCTGTGCCCCAACCCCTGCCTCCTCTGAGTCTGCTGCTGATGTGGTGGGGAGGTGCAGAGGCAGGTAGGGAGCCTGTTGGCCTCTCCAGCCCCACCCCCCACAGCTCCAGCGGGAGTCCCAGGCTGTGCACCACTGTCCACATCCCCCCAGCACCAGTGGGGGTCCTGGGCCATATACCGCTGCCCCCCTGCACCAGCAGGGGTCCCGGACCACACGCTGCCGCCCACAACCCTCCCCCCCCTGCACCCGGGCCACCATCCCCCAGCACCCATGGGGGCCCCAAGCAGCCCATCCACCAAGTTTTAATCACGGGTATTTCTACTAATAGTCAGGGACAGGTCACGGGCCGTGAATTTTTGTTTACAGCCCGTGACCTGTCTGTGACTTTTACTAAAAATACCCATGACTAAAATGTAGCCTTAAGTATGATTCAGAAAGGAACCATAAATGTTTATATAACAATCTTAATCTGAACTATCTCTATTGACTATGAAATTCCTATTATTATTTGTTTCAAACTATTATTTGTTTCAAATTTTTGAACTTTTACTTTTGCTGGCTGTGTTACAGCAGGAAATGTTTTAAAAACCAGACAAGGAAACAGATTAATTGTATTTATACTGCTTCATTTTAACAGAAGTTTAGTTTTCTAGGTGTATTTTAAAATATCACTCTTCTAGTGATTTCTTAATTCAGAATGGTAGCAATATCATGCCCAAAAAGCCTGTAAGCGATATACCATTCATAAATTAAAAACTGGAAGTCATTAATAATCAATTGGTATAAATAAATAATCAGTACAAAAGATATAAAATAATGACCATTGTAGTCAATAATCCAGTCTACAACTCTGCCTGAAATTTATATTCAAAAGACTTCATTATATTTCAAAATAGTTTAATTAGCTTCATTTTTATGTTGCATATATTACATAGTTTCATTGCAAACTGCAGTTTTTATGGAATTTTATAATTTTGTGAACCTTGGGGTGAAATCCAGGCCCCACTGCAGTAAATGAAAGTTTTGCCATGGTCCTGTAAGTTGAGCCATGCAGATAGATCCTTATGTCTATGCTGAGTCTAAGTAATTCTATCTCTATAAGGCGGGGAGAAGGGGATCTACCTAGGACCTGGGGTATGGCCAAGAAGCTGGATATGAGTCAACAGCATGCCCTTGTTGCCAAGAAAGCTACCGACATATTGGGCTGCATTAGTAGGAGCATTGCCACCAGATCGAGGGAAGTGATTATTCCCCTCTATTTGGCACTGGTGAGGCCACATCTGAAGTATTGTGTCCAGTTTTGGGGAGAAAAAAAACCCACTACAGAAAGGGTGTGGACAAACTGGAGAGAGTCCAGCGGAGGGCAAAAAAATGATATGGGGGCTGGGGCACATGATTTATGAGGAGAGACTGAGGGAACTGGGCTTATTTAGTCTGCAGAAGAGTAGAGTGGGGGTGGGATGGGATTTGATAGCAGCCTTGAAATACCTGAAGGGGGGTTCCAAATAATCATAGAATCATAGAAGATTAGGGTTGGAAGAGACCTCAGGAGGTCATCAAGTCCAACCCCCTGCTCAAAGCAGGACCAACACCAACTAAATCATCCCAGCCAGAGCTTCATCAAGCTGGGCCTTAAAAAGCTCTAAGGATGGAGATTCCACCACTTTCCTAGGTAACCCACCTCCCTAGGATGGAGCTCAGCTGTTCTCAGTGGTGGCAGATTACAGAGGGTGGTGAAGCACTGGAATTGGTTACCTAGGGAGGTGGTGCAATCTCCATCATCAGAAGTTTTTAAGGCCCAGCTTGACAAAGCCATGACTGGGATGATTTAGTTGGTGTTGGTCCTGCTTTGAGCAGGGGGTTGGACTAGATGATCTCCAGAGGTCTCTTCCAACCATAATATTCTATGATTCTATTAAATCAGATTGCAGGAAGGAACTGTGATTGCCAACAGGGGTATTAGTTTCACTGGTATTTTTGTAACATGAACACCTGTCTACCAGGAAGCATACAAACCAACTCATCTCATATAAGCCATTGTTGGCTAGATGGAGGAGAGGTAGGATCATAGCACACTTCTCCCATTTTCATCCCTTTTTGGGGAGATAGGTGTAGTTGGAAGAGAAACTAAGACATAAGACCTTGTTTTAAAGGACTGGTACGAGGCAAGACCTGCTTACAGAATTTGGCAAGAACAGGGCTAATATTGTAGAAATACACATTTCTAAAAGATGCTAAGCAAACACATCCTGATATCGAGTGGTACCAAAACATCCTTATATCAAGGATTGCACAAAAACATTCCCCAAGGATAACAGGAACACACTGATCCCTTCTAAAAGATAAGGTCAGGATAACAGTGTGTAATAAAAATGTTTTAATGAAACCAATATGTACAAGGTGATGGGTGATAACTAGCCATGTCAGGGGGCAGTAACTAACTATATCAACCAGATATGTAACTTGTTTCTATCAGGGTATAAAGATGTATCTCAGAGGGAGTATCTTTGGCCGGCCAAGGGCGGGACGGAAAGTCCTGCCATTCACTGAGCTGCATCCATTGTCACGAGCATACATGTCTTAGTATCCTCAAAGAGTCTGGGGGTGCTATTACCATGCTTTGTCGACAATAAACCTGGCTGGGTGCCTTCGTACCTTAACAGATCTTGTGGTCACTGGTCGGTTCACTCAAGGTCTGCTGTGCCAGTTGTCTGTGCAAAGCTGGGACAGCAGACAGGGAGACCACACAGGCAGCCAAACTTCTAACCACACTAGTGTCCCCTGACTACTGATCTGTTAAGTAACTGAGCTGTTCTCTGTAGAATTTCTGTACTGTAGAAGATGCTAGCAGGGAGAACAGAACTGCAACTGCAACTAGTTCCTATATGGAATAAGAGTTATTTGCCAAGGGGATGGCTCCTAGCACCCTTTCTCCTATTGCACTCCAAATATGGGCTTAAAAATCTTGTGGTTAAAGCACTGAAGTGGGACTCAGAAGATCTGGCTTCACTCCTCAGCACTGTCTCAGATTTCCTGTGAAACTTATCTCTCTTTGTGTCAGTTTGCCATTTGTAAAATGGGGATAACAGTATTTACTTAACTGGAAAAGGGTGTTATGAGGATAAAATCAATAATATTTGTGGGATGCTGTTACAGGCATGAACCATGGAAAAGCCGATCAATAAAATCAGGCCCTATATACCCATCTACCTATGATACAGGTAATATCATAATGCTCAATACAACCATTAGTGAGTCTGTCAATCGTCCACTTGGTGAGGGGATGAAGAAAAGTCAAGACGCCTTAAGTGGTATTCAATATTGTCAATGGGTTTCTCAGTTCAGGAACCAGCCTGCATCTTAGGCTGTTATTTGGTAGGCAGTACACTCCTTTGATTGACAATTGTCCAATGGCGCTGTGTTTAAAAGAAAGAGAACTAAATGTGGAAACATGCATCTCTAACTGAGGTATGGCTGATGGAACTCTATGATTGGCAACCCATAACAAGTGTGTATGTTTTCCCAGCTGAGTTTTCTTATAAACTATTTGGCTATGGCTCTAGGTTGGTAAGAGAAAAGTTTACATATAGTGTTAAGATATATTTTTAAAAAATGGATAAACAACCAGTGGGGCCACTGGATGATCGCGATGCTAAAGGAGCACTCAAGGACTATAAGGCCATTGTGGAAAAACTAAATAAATTCTTTGCATCGGTCTTCACGGCTGATGATGTGAGGGAGATTCCCAAACCTGAGCCATTCTTTTTAGGTGACAAATCTGAGGAACTGTTCCAGATTGAGGTGTCATTAGAGGAAAAAAGTTTTGGAACAAATTGGTAAACTAAACAGTAGTAAGTCACTAGGACCAGATGGTATTCACCCAAGAGTTCTGAAGGAACACAACTGGAAATTGCAAAACTACTAACTGTAGTCTGTAAACTATCATTTAAGTCAACTTCTGTACCAAATGACTGGAGGATTGCTAATGTTAAGACAATTTTTTAAAAGGGCTCCAGAGCAGATCCCAGCAACTACAGGCCAGTAAGCCTGACTTCAATACTGGGCAAACTGGTTGAAACTATAGTAAAGAACAAAATTGCCAGACACATAGACTCTTAAGCAAAGTAAGCTGTCATGGGATAAGAGGGAAAGTCCTCTCATGGATTGGTAACTGGTTAAAAGACAGGAAACAAAGGGTAGGAATAAATGGTCAGTTTTCAGAATGGAGAGAGGTAAATAGTGGTGTCTCCCAGGGGTCTCTACTTGGACACATCCTATTCAACATATTATAATCTGGGGAAAGGGGTAAGACGTGAGGTGGCAAAATTTGCAGATGATATAAAACTACTCAAGATAGTTAAGTCCCAGACAGACTGCAAAGAGCTACAAAGGGATCTCTCAAAACTGGGTGACTGGGCAACAAAATGGCAGATGAAATTCAGTGTTGATATCCAAAGTAATGCAAACTGGAAAATATAATCCCAACTATACATACAAAAAGATGGGTCAAAATTAGCTGTTACCACTTAAGAAAGATCTTGGAGTCATTCTCTGCAAACATCCACTCAATGTGCTGCAGCAGTCAAAAAAGAATGTTGGGAATCATTAAGAAACAAAATGTTGGGAATCATTAAGAAAGGGATAGATAATAAGACAAAAATATCATATTGCCTCTCTATAAATCCATGACATGCACACGTCTTGAATACTATGTGCAGATGTGGTCTCCCCATCTCATATAGATATATTGGAATTAGAAAAGGTTCAGAAAAGGGCAACAAAATTATTAGGGGTATGGAATGGATGTCATCTGAGGAGAGATTAATAAAACTGAAAATTTTCAGCTTGGAAAAGAGACAACTAAGTGGGAATATGATAGAGGTATATAAAATCATGACTGGAATGGAGAAAGTAAATAAGGAAGTATTATTTACTCCTCATAACAAAAGAACTAGGGATCACCAAATGAAATTAATAAGCAGTAGGTTTAAAACAAACAAAAGGAAGTATTTTGTCACACAACGCACAGTCAATCTGTGGAACTCCTTGCCAGAGGATGTTGTGAAGGCCAGGACTATAACAGGGTTCAAAAAAGATCTAGATAAGTTCAAGGAGGATAGGTCCATCAATGGCTATTAGCCAGGATGGACAGGGATGGTGTCCCTAGCATCTGTTTGGAAGAAGCTGAGAATGGGAGACAGGGGATGGATCACTTCATGATTACCGGTTCTGTTCATTCCCTCTGGGGTACCTGGCATTGGACACTGTTGGAAGACAGGATACTGGGCTAAATGGATCTTTGGTCTGACCCAGTATGGCCATTATGATGTCCTTTTTAGTCCAGACAACATAAAAAGTACTAGGAGAATGTAGTACACAAAAGCCATTATTGAATCCATGGAAGGACCTGAGTTAATAAATCCCCAAAGCACCAGCTTTATATGCCACAGGTTTCCAAGAAAATCTTTGCAAAAATATATATTTCTGCTTTTCTTTTTGTGATTGGTATGTGACACTGCTATCTATGGAGCCTGGGATGATACTATGAAGTGAATATGGAATCATTCCTCAGTGTGCTAACTACAGGCTTCTCTTTCAAAACAAGAACCATAGGCGCCGATTCCGTGGGTGCTCCGGGGCTGGAGCACCCACGGAGCAAAATTGGTGGGTGCTCCGCACCCACCGGCAACTCCCCGCCCACCCCGGACCCGCGGGAAACTTACCGGGCACCGGGAGACGTTGCGGGGGCCCCGCCCCCCGACGCTGGGCAACATGGCGTCGGGGGCGGGGCCCCGCAACGTCACCCGGCGTCGGGGGCGGGGCCCGGTGTCGGGCGGGGCCCCGCCCCCAACGCCGGGTGACAGCACCCACGGGCGGGGCCGGAAGTTGGCCCCTATGACAAGAACATTTCCCTTTTTTCATATGCGTGTTTTTGTATAGATGAAATTACTGAAGCAAGTTGTAAATGAGAAAATGTAAGAAAGAGAAGTAAAGATCAGTGAACAACAAACAAAACAAAACCAAAAAGAGAGAGGGAAGTGCAAACACTACAGTGCCATGAATTGCATTCTTGCTGTGCTTTGCTGTGCTGTAGTATGCAGCATTGTGCCAAGAAATCATGACTCTCCTGCGTTGTGAAATCACTGGTGTATCATATTATGCCAGGCAATCACTGCAGGGTTGTCAATGTTACACTGTACTGTACAATCACTGCTGTCTGATAGCAGATATCCATGCCATTCTCTTCCATGCAATTACTTATTTGTTGAGTAATGACTGCACTACTATGTCATGTTGTCCAGTCACTACTGTTGTGCCATGCCATGCTGTGCAGTGCAATCCCTACTGCAACATGCCATTCTAGTGTGTGTTTTGTCATGCAATCTCTGCTGTGCCTTGCCACACAGTCACTGCTGTACTGTTGTGTTGTGCAACCACTGCTGTGCTTTGCAGAGCCTTGCACTCACTGTTGTGTTGTGCAATCATTGTATCATCAGTGCTGTTTGATTACTGCTTTTTATACACAGAAGTTCAATGTTCAGTTCAAACTCAGCCAGAAAGGCCCATCAGTGTCATGAACGAAACAGGATAAATGGTCCTACCTATAAAACATATTTTCCAGTAGTAATTAGCATAGGGGTATCTAGCAAAATGCTCTAGACAGAAGTCAGATTAATCACTTATAGCACAGCTCATAGTATAGATTAACAAGCTTTGCCAAACTTCTCTGTGAGCAAGTAACATTTTAGCCTTAAACCTTATTTAGTCTTGCCAGGACTGGGCTGGCTTGGTTAAAACAAATAGCATGGTAGAGAAAACCTCTGTAAAGAGATATTTTGGGTCTCAGAGATATATAATTATTAACATTCAACACAAAAGTTTTCAATTCAATGTGCAAAGCAATTCAATGTACTGGTTCAGTATTCAATATATTCAATATATTTTCCTGCCAAATCCCTCATTCCTTCTCCTGTCTATAGCTCTCAGATGGAAACAGATGAGTTTAGCATTACATTTTCCTCATGTAGCGCAAGAGCCAAAGTCCACTGAAGTCCAAGGGAAGACTCCCATTGACTTCAAAACATTGTTTGAGGCTCTTGCAACACAAATAAAATCAGGTTGAAGAAAGTGCACATGATGCATAATGTTTCTTATCCTTTATCCAGAGGCTTTCCCCTCTTGCCTCACAACTTGCTCACTGTGTGCATTCAGGATCCCAGGTAAATGAGAACGTTCAAATTTAGTGAAAAATAAGTTTAGCATCAAAAAATCAAGAAGCTCATGAACTAGTTTTCTCAAGATTTTCAGGGGTTGTTCTCTGAGGGGCAAGATATGCAGGGGGAAGAAAGTGGCACTGCAACTCCTGTACAGTGCAGAGACCCCCAGAGTGTCAGCATATAAGGGGCAGGAGGTGTGAGAGATCCTCCACTGTGGAGATCAACCCATATGGGAACTATCTAGGGTGACCAGATGTCCTGATTTTATAGGGACAGTCCCGATTTTGCGGTCTTTTTTCTTATATAGGCTCCTATTACCCCCCACCCCCTGTCCCGATTTTTCACATTTGCTGTCTGGTCACCCTAGAACTATCTAATTGCCCTACATATCTACTTCAACCATCAGGTTGACGTAACTCAGCAGCGTTCATGGCCTGATCAGGAGGTGGGGCATTCTTCCCCTCTTTCTCATCAGACACCTTCCCCAGTATCCACCCTGGCTACATGGCCCAGGCACTGGGATCTGAAATTTAGCCTTATAGAGTTCACTGCTCTGGAGAACAATTTGTAGTCTGTTTATCAGACTAGGTAGTCTGATAAATGGCATTTACTCTCTACCACTTATTCTGTTTTTTGTCAAGGATGAGTTAGATGGTAAATTAACTCTTATACCATACCAATTTCAGTTTGATGCCCTTTCCTAAAAAGGTACCCAGACCTTTTAGATTGATACACACCTCTTAAAATGAATGTCTTGGGAAATGAATCCCCTATTCTAGTGTTGTTCATAGAAAGACATTCTGCTTGAATTGATTTAGCTGCTTTCTTCCTTCCCCTGTTTCTAAACAAACAGCTTTGATTTAATAACTAATAATATGGAGACTCCATAACTGGATCAGTATCTTTAGATAGTTAAAATAATCAACATTAATATATGAGGATTTAAAATGTGTCCACAGAGCAACTACTGATTGATAAAGAGGCCTACAATGCCATACAGCATGCATTGCTCATGTGCAATATATTGTATTGTTTATATGATATTATTATTTAATTGTATTGTGGTAGCAAATAAAGGCCATTGCCCTATTATGCTAGTCACTGTACAAACTTATACCAAAGAGACTGACCCTGCTATTTTAAATACATAACAAGCTGTTGACACTGCTAGAAAACTATAGTTCTAGTGTTCTTTAATCTTCACTAGGGTAACTCACATGACTGGGGCACTGTAATAGATGGGTATAAACTGTTCAGGAAGGACAGGTGGGGGAGAGAAGGTGGAGGAGTTGCACTGTATGTAAGAGAGAAGTATGATTGTTCAGAGCTCCAGTATGAAACTGGAGAAAAGCCTGTTGAGAGTCTTTAGGTTAAGTTTAGAGACGAGAGCAACAAGTATGATGTTGTGGTGGGTGTCTGCTATTGACCACCAGACAAGGCGGATGAGGTAGACAAGGCTTTCTTTGGACAACTAACAGAAGTTTCCAGATCACAGACCCTGGTTCTCATGGGGGACTTCAATCACCTGACATATGCTGGCAGAGCAATACAGCAGTGCACAGACAATCCAGGAAGTTTTTGGAGAGTGTTAGGGACAACTTCCTGGTGCAATTGCTTGAGGAACCAACTAGGGGCCATGCGCCGCCTGATCTGCTGCTCACAAACAGGGAAGAATTGGCAGAAGAAGTAGAAGTGGGTGACCACGAGATGGTCGAGTTCAGGATCCTGACAAAAGGAAGAAAGGAGAGCAGCATAATATGGACCCTGGACTTCAGAAAAGCAAACTTTGACTCCATCAGGGAACTGATTAGAACTGGGAGGCTTATATGAGGGAGAAAGGAGTCTAGGAGAGCAGGCTGTATTTTAAAGAAGCCTTATTGAGGGCACAGGAACAAACCATCCTGATGTGCAGAAAAAATAGCAAATAGGGCAGGCGACCAGCTTGGCTTAACAGAGAAATCTTTGGTGATCTTAAACACAAAAAGGAAGCTTACAAGAAATGGAAGTTTGGACAGATGGCTAGGGAGGAGTATAAAAATATTGCTCGAGCATACAGGGGTGTAATCGGGAAGGCGAAAGCACAATTGGAGTTGCAGCTTGCAAGGGATGTGAAGGGTAACAAGAAGAGTTTCTACAGATATGTTAGCAACAAGAAGAAGGTCATGGAAAGTGTGGGACCCTTATTGAAAGGGGAAGGAAACCTAATGAGAGATGATGTGGAAAAAGCTGAAATACTAAATGCTTTTTTTTGCCTCGGTCTTCACAGACAAGGTCAGCTCCCAGACTGCTGCACTAGGCAGCACAGTATGGGGAGGAGGTGAGCAGCCTTCAGTGGTGAAAGACTAAATTAAGGACTATTTAGAAAAGCTGGACATGTGCAAGTCCAAGGGTGCTGAGGGAGTTGGCTGATGTGATTGCAGAGCCATTGGCCATTTTGAAACCTCGTGGTGATCGGGGGAGGTCCTGCACAATTGGAAAAAGGCAAATATAGTGTCCATATTTTTAAAAGGAAAGAAGGAGAATCCGGGGAACTACAGACAGGTCAGCCTCACCTCAGTCCCTGGAAATATCATGGAGCAGGTCCTCAAGGAATCCATTTGAAGCACTTGGAGGAGAGGAAGGTGATCAGGAACAGTCAACATGGAATTCACCAAGGGCAAGTCATGCCTGACTAACCTAATTCTCTTCTATGATGATATAACTGGCTCTGTGGATGACGAGAAAGCAGTGGACATGTTATTCCTTGACTTTAGCAATGCTTTTGATACGGTCACCCACAGTATTCTTGCCAGCAAGTTAAAGACGTATGGGCTGAATGAATGGACTATAAGGTGGATAGAAAACTGGCTAGATCATCGGGCTCAAAGGTTAGTGATCAATGGTTCGATGTCCAGTTGGCAGCCGATATCAAGCGGAGTGCCCCAGGGGTTGGTCCTGGAGCTGGTTTTGTTCAACATCTTCATCAATTCTCTGGATGGTGGGATGGATTGCACCCTCAGCAAATTCGGAGATTACACCAAGCTGGGGTGAGAGGTAGATAGGGACAGGGTCCAGAGTGACCTAGACAAATTAGAGGATTGAGCTAAAAGAACTCTGATGAGGTTCAACAAAGAGAAGTGCAGAGTCCTGAACTTAGGAAGGAAGAATCCCATGCACTGCTAAAGGCTGGGGTCCAACTGGCAAAGCATCAGTTCTGCAAAAAGGACCTGGGGATTACAGTGGATGAGAAGCTGGATATGAGTCAACAGTGTATCCTTATTGCAAAGAAGGCATATTGGGCTCCATTGGTAGGAGCATTGCCAGCAGATCGAGGGAAGTGATTATTGGCACTAGTGAGGCCACATCTGGAGTATTGTGTCCAATTTTGGGCCCCCCACTAATGAAAGAATGGGGAGAAATTGGAGAGAGTCCAGTGGAGGCCAATGAAAATGATTAGGGGGCTGGGGCACATGACTTATGAGGAGAGGCTGAGGGACCTGGGCTTATTTAGTCTGCAGAAGAGAAGAGTGAGAGGGGATTTGATGGCAGTCTTCAACTACCTGAAGCGGGGTTCCAAAGAGGATAGAGCTAGGCTGTTCTCAGTGGTCGCAAATGACAGAACAAGGAGCAATGGTCTCAAGTTGCTGTGGGGGAGGTCTAGGTTGGATATTAGGAAACACTATTTCACTAGGAGGGTGGTGAAGCACTGGAATGGATTACCTAGGGAGGTGGTGGAATTGCCATCCTTAGAGGTTTTTAAAGCCTGGCTTGACAAAGCCCTGGCTGGGATGATTTAGTTGGGGTTGGTCCTACTTTGAGCAAGGGGTTGGACTAGATGACCTCCTGAGATCTCTTCCAACCCTAATCTTCTATGATTCTATGCTTCAGATTAAAGGGTCCTAATAATACACTTTGACACAATAACAATTTTAAGGTAGCACTTTAAAACCTAACAGATTTATTTGGGCATAAGCTTTCGTGAGTACAAAGCCCCAGTTCTTCAGATGCATGAAGTGAAAATTAGATACAGGCATAAATATACTGGCACATGCATAGAAGGGAGTTACCTTACAAGTGGAGAACCAGTGTTGACAAGGCCAATTCAGTCAGGGTGGATGTGGTCCACTCCCAATAATTGATGAGGAGGTGACAATACCAAGGGAGGGAAAATTCCTTTTGTAGTGAGCCAGCCATTACCACTCCCTATTCAAGCCCAAATTAATGGTGTTAAGTTGACACACTAGACTCTAAGGGCTGGTCTACACTAGCCCCGAAATTCGAACTAAGATACGCGACTTCAGCTACGTGAATAACGTAGCTGAAGTCGAACTATCTTAGTTCGAATGAAAAAGCACTTACCCGGGGTCCACAAGCGGCGCGCCAGCTCCCCCGTCGACTCCGCCTACTCCGTTCGTCGAGCTGGATTACAAGCGTCGACGGCGGAGCACTTCCTTGTTCGATTTATCGCGTCTAGACAAGACGCGATAAATCGAACCCAGAACATCGATCCCACGCCTCCGACCGGACGCGTAAGTATAGACGTACCCTAAGATTTCAGAGTCATTGGGTATACACTATGTTTATTAGAGTGTTTTATATGCTTTCACTGATATCAGTTTTTTCCTATTTTCTAAACTACCAAAACACAAACATCCATAATCCATAAAGTAATATTAGATCTTGATTTAGTGCAATGATGACAAAATTTAGAAGGTTCTTTTCTTGGGTGGATAAAAAAAATTAAAGTTTATTTGAACTCATCCACACCTTTTTGATCTGGAAATAGGGCTGTAAATGTTATTAATGCAAACTTTTCTGTGGGATTTTCTGCAACTGCTGATTGAATTGGTTTGGAAATATTGCAAATGTATATATTTGTCGATATTTTGGTCCTTTAACTTTTTGGTCCCAGCAAAAGTGTTGAGGCTGGCTCATTTCTAAACCACAAAATGATGGCAATTCATAGTTAAAACAGCCATTTCATCCTTAGCTCTCTCCATTGCAGAATATGTGCATATGTGGCACGTAACATCACTCACTGATCTCAAGCTCCTGTAATGTCAAAATACAAGAGCGTGAGCTAAGCCTGAAGTCAAAGCCTTTGCTGATGCTCTTATTTTGGATTATTTTCCTTACTTTAAATCCTATGGATTTAGTACATAGGTTTTTTGCATCCAATATATAAATAAATACAAAAAATGTCAGTGCATCATTAAGATAAAATTTTAAAAATGCAAAAGTTAAGGTTGTTAGAACAACATTACCTCAGTTACATTGTACAGGTGTGGTATTTATTAATCATATGTTTCTGATTCTGTAGGTATTTTAAGATATTTAGGCCAGCCTTGCATGAATGCACCGGAGAAGGAAAAGTTTTAGGGAGAATCCTCCAGGATACCTCTTAAAAGATGGACGTGTTTTATCGCAAAGGAGATTTAAGTTAGATATTAACAAAAACTTTCTAACTATAAGGATAGTTAAATTCTGGAATAGTCTTCTAAGGGAGGTTGTCAAATCCCCACCACTAGAGGTTTTTAAGAACAGCTTGGACAAACACCTGTCAGGGATTATCTAGGTTTACTTGGTTCTGCTTCAGTGCAGGGGGCTGGACTTGATGACTTCTCAAGTCCCTTTCAGACCTACATTTGTATGATTCTATAATAATTTGACTGCAAGAGTTTAGGTGTAGAGCTGGCCAGAGGATGACTAATCTGTTTCATGGCAACTTCCGAGGTTGTGAAATTTCGTTCCACATTTGAAGGAAATCAGAACCTTTTGATGTTGCCACAAAAGATGGAACTGTGTCAAAATGTCAGTTTTCAGACCAAAACCTGAGCTTTTAAAAAAAATACGGAAGTGTGTGTGTGTGTTGGTTTGTGCACTAACCTGGGATATGGAAGACACAGATTCAAGCCCCTTCTCTCTCTGATTCAGAGTTTTTCAGTTCAGAACACTCTCTATCAAGCAGAGCAAGCCTGAAGTTGGGACTTCCACATCCTAGGCTAGTGCCCTAACCACTAAACTCTGGAGTGTAAGGGGCTCTCTCTTTGTCCACCAATCCCTTCCCGACTAAAACTTAATTGAAAGGATAGGCATCCACGAAACATTTCAGCTAGATGAAAGAGCATAAAATTTTGCTGAAAATGTTCTGAATAGTTCTACTTAGGAGCCTGAGGGAGTAGGAAGAGGGGTGGATCAGTAGTCACTGTTCCTGAGGGGGCTTCTGGGTGAGAGAGAATGGACTAAAACAAAAATAGCTGTCTGTGGGGAATTATTGAATAGGGGTGTTCCTAGTGGACTCCCCAGGGATTGATACCAGGCCTGATCCTATTCAACATTTTAAACAATGATCTGGAAGAAAATATAAAATCACTGTTAATAGAATTTGTGGATGACACAAAGATTGATGGTAAATAATGATGAGTACAGGGCAGACATACAGACTGAACTGGATCATTTGGTAAGCTGGGTCATTCAAACAAAATGTGTTTTAATACAGCCAAATGCAAAGGTATACATCTAGGAGCAAGGAATGCATATCACACCTACAGTATTCTGAAAGCAGTGACTTTGAAAAGAATTCAGGGGTCATAGTGGACAAACAGCTCACAGTACAATACTATGGCAAAAAGGTCTGATGAGATCCCTGGATGTAGATACAGGAAAGTAGTGAATAGAACTAGGGAGGTGATTTCACCTTTGTATATAGCATTAGTCAGACTGATACTGGAACACTGCATACAGTTCTGGTGTCCACATATTAAAAAGGACGTTGAAAAATCAGAGACAGTGCAGAAGAGTCACAAAAATGATTGCCTTATACTGAGAGACTTAAAGAGCTCTCTTTAGCTTATAAAAAAAGAGGATTAAGAGGTAACTTGATTATACTGTGTAAGTACATTCTTCACAGGGAGAAAATGCTGGATTCTGAAGAGTTTTGTTTATGTAGCAGAGAAAGGCATAACAAGAATCAGTGGCTGGAAGCTGAAGTCAGACAAATTCAAAAAGATTCATAGATTCTAGGGCTGGAAGGGACCTCGAGAGGTCATCGAGTCCAGCCCCCTGCCCTCATGGCACACACCTGTTAATGCAGCCCAGAATCAAGTTTGCTTTTTTTGCAACAGCATCACACTGTTGACTCATATTTAGCTTGTGGTCCACTATAACCCCTAGATCCCTTTCTGCCGTAAATGAGAAATTAGGCACCATTTTTTTTTAACAATCAGGGTGACTAACCATTTAAACAAACTACCAAGGGAAGTGGTGGATTCTCCATCTCTTGATGTCTTGAAATCAGTGGATGCCTTTCTGGAAGATATGCTTTAGACAAACACAAGTTATTGGGCTCAATACAGGCATAACTGGGTGAAATTTAATGGCCTGTGATATACAGGCGATGAGACTAAATGATCTCATTGTCCCTTCTGGCCTTAAACTTTCTAAATCTATGTATCTATCCTACCCTGTAGTGTGTATTGGCAAATGCCAGTAGGGCGGCTATGGGAGTGAGCACAGGCTACACCTTTCACAATGTCTTCACCCTTCATGTTTTTCCCAATCCCCTCCCTCAAAGCTCCTACTCTAAGATTTTCCAAAAAAAGGAACCTAAAATTAGTCTTCTAAATCTATACTTAGGCAACTAAACAAGCAGCCAGATTTTTGACAGAACTGAGCACCCAGCCACTCCCAGTGAAATCACACAGTGCATCTGTGATGGCTGCATCTTGAAAATGAAAAAAGACAGTATGTTAATAATGTATTGAAATGAAAAGTTAAAAAGTGCATAATGTAAAATGGAGAAACAATTGTGGGCATGCCTTAAAAGTTATGAGATTCACAATATTCCTTGACTATTATCAGTGATTTGGGGAAGGATATTTTTAAGATTTGTGTGTCAATGAGACACAAAGGGCCTGATTTTGATCCCACTTAATCACTGAAGTTAAAGAATATACAGTGTAAAACTAACATCAAATCAGAATCATGCTCAGAACCTCTCCTACTGTTCCAGTGGCCATTAAGAAACAGCCCCTTGTACCTGACTGGCTCTGGGTAATGTGCACTATGCTGTCAGAATTCACAGGACTTCATTATGGGCCTGCATTACATACCTAGAATTGTGTTTTTCAACTGAATTTATCTTTATTAATATCTATTAAGGGCAAATCATTCCTGACCACCCCGATTGCCTTCTATGATGAGATAACTGGCTCTGTGGATATGGGGAAATCGGTGTATATGATATATCTTGACTTTAGCAAAGCTTTTGATACAGTCTCCCACAGTATTTTTGCCAGCAAGTTAAAAAAGTATGGATTGGATTAATAGACTATAAGGTGGATAGAAATCTGGCTAGACTGTCGGGCTCAACGGGTAGTGATCAACGGCTCCATGTCTAGTTGGTAGCCGGTATCAAGTGGAGTGCCCCAAGGGTCGGTCCTGGGGCCGGTTTTGTTCAATATCTTTATTAATGATCTGGATGATGGGATGAATTGCAACCTCAGCAAGTTCACAGATTACACCAGGGGTCTCAAACACGTGGCCCGCAAAGTTATTTTCTGCGATCCGCCAGTGCCCCGCGGCACCCCACCCAGAGCGTTTACCTAGACCGGCTCCGGCCCGGTGCGCTCCGGGGGCAGGACAGGCTCCCTGCCTGTGTGCCTGTCTGCCCTGCCCCTGCGCTGCTCTAGGAAGCGGACGGAACCTGGGGGAGTGAGGGGAGGCACAGGGGTCTGTGTGTTGCCCTGGCTGCTCCTCCAGGTACCTCCCCCTGCAGCTCCCATTGGCTGGGAACGGGGAGCTCCAATGGGAGCTTCGGGGGAGGTACCTGGAGGAGGGGCCAGGGCAACACACAGACCCCTGTGTTCCCCCTCCCCCAGGTTCCAGCTGCTTCCCTGTGCGGCACTGGGGCAGGGCGGACAGGCAGGCAGGCAGGGAGCCTGCCCTGCCCCCGGTGAGTTCCGGGCCAGAGCCCACCCCCGAGCCCCTCCTGCAGCAAAACCCCCTGCCCTAGGCCCCTTGCTGCACCACCCCTCCTGCACCCCAACCCCCAGCCCTGAGCCCCCTGCCACACCCCGCACCACTCCTGCACCCCAACCCCCTGCCCTGAGCCCCCTGCCACACCCCGCACCACTCCTGCACCCCAACCCCCTGCCCTGAGCCCCCTTCCGTACCCTGAACCCCGCACCTCTCCTGCTGCCCAACCCCCTGCCCTGAGCCCCCTGCCACACCCCGCACCACTCCTGCACCCCAACCCCCTGCCCTGAGCCCCCTTCCGTACCCTGAACCCCGCACCTCTCCTGCTGCCCAACCCCCTGCCCTGAGCCCCCTGCCACACCCCGCACCACTCCTGCACCCCAACCCCCTGCCCTGAGCCCCCTTCCGTACCCTGAACCCCGCACCTCTCCTGCTGCCCAACCCCCAGCCCTGAGCCCCCTGCCACACCCCGCACCACTCCTGCACCCCAACCCCCTGCCCTGAGCCCCCTTCCATACTCTGAACCCCGCACCTCTCCTGCTGCCCAACCCCCTGCCCTGAGCCCCCTTCCATACCCTGAACCCCGCACCTCTCCTGCTGCCCAACCCCCTGCCCTGAGCCCCTGCCACACCCCGCACCACTCCTGCACCCCAACCCCCTGCCCTGAGCCCCCTTCCGTACCCTGAACCCCGCACCTCTCCTGCTGCCCAACCCCCTGCCCTGAGCCCCTGCCACACCCCGCACCTCTCCTAAACGCCAACCTCCTGCCCTGAGCCCCCTGCTGCACCCCACACCGCTCCTGCACCCCAACTCCCTGTCCTGAGTCCCCTGCCGCACGTCACACCCCTCCTGCACCCTGACCCCCTGCCGTGAGCCCCCTGCCACATCCCGTACCACTTCTGCACTCCAACCCCCTGCCCTGAGCCCCCTGCCGCACCCTGCACCAGGACGCCCTGCCACAACCCTCACCCCTTCTGCACCCCACACCCCATCTCCCTGCCCTGAGCCCCATGCCACACCCTGCACACCTCCTGCACCTCAGCTCCCTGCCCTGAGCCCCTGCCACACCCCACACCCTTCCTGCACCCCCTGGGGGCAGGGAGGGGGTAGAGTTGCGGTGGGGATTTCGGGGAACAGGTTGGAATGGGGGCAGGGAAGGGGTGGGAAGGGGCAGGGCCTCATGGAAGGGGTGGAGTGGGGACGGCGCCGGGGCAGCGGGGGGCGGTCATTGATGCGGCCCTTGGGCCAATGTAGTAGTCCTCATGTGGCCCTCATGGTCATTTGAGTTTGAGATCCCTGGATTACACTAACCTGCGGGGAGAGGTAGACATGCTGGAGGGTAGGGATAGGGTCCAGAGTGACCTAGACGAATTGGAGGTTTGGGTCAAAAGAAACCTTTGAGGTTCAACACGGACAAGAGTCCTGCACTTAGGAAGGAAGAATCCCATGCACTGCTACAGGCTGGGTACCGACTGGCTAAGCAGCAGTTCTGTAGAAAAGGACCTGGGAATTACAGTGCATGAGAAGCTGGATATGAGTCAGCAGTGTGCCCTTGCTGCCAAGAAGGCCAATGGCATATTGGGCTGTATTGGAGCATTGACAGCGGATCGAGGGAAGTGATTATTCACCTCTATTAGGCACTGGTGAAGCCACACCTGGTGTACTGTATCCAGTTTTGGTGCCCCCACTACAGAAGGGATGTGGACAAAATGGAGAGAGTCCAGCGGAGGGCAATGAAAATGATTAGGGGACTGGGGCACATGACTTACAAGGAGAGGCTGAGGGAACTGGGCTTGTTTAGTCTGCAGAAGAGAAGAGTGAAGGGGGATTTGATAGAAGCCTTCAACTACCTGAAGGGGGATTCCAAAGAGGATGGAGCTAGGCTGTTCTTCTCAGTGGTGGCAAATGACAGAACAAGAAAAAATGGTCTCAAATTCCAGTGAGGGAGGTCTAGGTCAGATATTAGGAAACACTATTTCACTAGGAGGGTGGTGAAGCACTGGAATGATTTACCTAGGGAGGTGGTGGAATCGCCATCCTTGGAGGTTTTTAAAGCCCGGCTTGACAAAGCCCTGGCTGGGATGATTTATTTGGGGTTGGTCCTGCTTTGAGCAGGGGGTTGGACTAGATGACCTCCTGAGGTCCCTTCCAACCCTAATATTCTATGATTCTATTATTCTATTTTTGGTTTGTTTGGGTGTTTTGTATTAAATTTAACAAAGATCATTAGATACTGAGTTTGCTTTTTCAAAACTCAGCAATTAGTAAGATAGTTTTGTGGGAAGGAAATGGTTAGAATTTATTTTAAGTATTAAGAATTTATTTCATTTTTTCCTGCATCCTCATCACTCAAAATATGTGATGGGATTTGGTCAAACACTTTCTTCTCCAACTCTCTACAAAAAAGAACTGCATACAAACACCAAAAATGAAAAATTTCAGGCCAGGAAGTAATGGTTCATTATTGAAACTTCAGTATCCCTAACTAGAGCACTCCCTATCAATGACTGCACAAAGTAGGTTGAGTAAGATGAGAGGGCATAGATCAGCGGTGAGGAAACTTTTTGGCCTGAGGGCACATCTGGGTATGGAAATTGTATGGCGGGACATGAAAGCTCACGAAATTGGGTGCGGGAGGGGGTGAGGGTTCCGGCTTGGGGTGAGAGCTCTCTGGTGGGGCCAGAAATTAGTAGTTCATTGTGTGGGAGGGGGCTCCAGGCTGAGACAGAGGGTTGGGATCCAGGGGGGTTGAGGGCTCTGGCTGGGATGCGGGCTCTGGGGTGGGGCTGGGGATGAGGGTTTGGAGTGCAGGAGGGTGCTCCAGGCTAGGACCAACAGGTTCGGAGGGCAGGAGGGGGATCAGG
Organism: Chelydra serpentina; assembly: GCA_037349315.1. Classification (NCBI taxonomy): domain Eukaryota; kingdom Metazoa; phylum Chordata; order Testudines; family Chelydridae; genus Chelydra; species Chelydra serpentina. Next base: position 34,778,187 of record JBAIAC010000032.1, on the reverse strand, counting down.
GCTGGAGAAGAGGGTGAGGGTGTGGGTATGGGAAGGGGTCAGGGGTGCAGTCTCTGGGTGGCGCTTACCTCAAGCAGCTCCCAGAAGCAGCAGCATGTCCCCCCTCCGACCCCTATGCAGAGGCACAGCCAGGCAGCTCTGCTCGCTGCCCCGTCCATAGGAACTGCCCCTGCAGCTCCCATTGGCCATGGTTCTCGGCCAATAGGTGCTGTGGGAGTGGTGCTTAGGGTGGGGGCAGCGTGCAGAGCCCCTTGGCTGTCCCTATGCAAAGGAGTCAAAGAGGGGACAGACTGCTGCTTCCGGGAGCCGCACAGAGCCACAGTACGCGCGGAACAGGGGAAAGTACTTGACCCCGCTCTCTGGCGGGGGGCTTGAGGATCAGATTAAAATGTATGAAGGGCCGGATGTGGCCCCCAGGCTGTAGTTTTCCCACCCCTGGCATAGACTCTTCTCTTTGGGAAATACAAAGTCAACATGTCACATATTTTTACCAAAATATTGTCGCTCTGATATGATAGTCTTTCAGGGAGAGAGTTGCAGACTCCCCTTATTTCTCTGCACTGAAGTGTGCTGCATAGTATTCAGAACAAATTTTTGGAGTGTGAGTGGTGATAAAGGTTGTGGGGCCTGATTCCCACTAACTAGCATCTTGGGTACCCTTTACACTAGTGCAAAGTGAGTGCATAG